>OZ020195.1:7530430-7997930 GCA_963971165.1 Philopedon plagiatum
TAGTTAACTCTTGACTACAAGTAAAAAAATTGAGTGATAGTTCCTGAATAAATATGTTAAAAGTCTAAGAAAACTTGGAAAATATAAAAAATTATCGTACGCCGACAAGAATTATTTCTTAACAAATTTTACCTACAAGAATTTAGAAGACAGAATTATATTATATTAAATAAATAACCAGGTAACACTAATTAAACGAAATTTAAAGATATAATTGGCCCAAACCTTATACGTAATGGGCTCATTACTTAACACTATACAATAATTAATTAGTTATGAAAATTGCTATCACAATGTGCATCAATGGGTTAAATGGTTGTAGGTTTTTTGGTAAACGGCCATTTTGTAAATAAATTCTAATTTTATATGTATAATGTATACTATTCGGATAAATTAAAATAATATTTTTTACCTGCTTTGACATGAACCTCTCTACTTAAAATTGCACCCAGCGTACTTTTCAACTTGCACCTGTAGATGGCAGTGTGGATGTCGTGGCGTTGGCGGTCGATGGAAAATGGAGGGAAAATTAAGGAACCGTTCGGGAAGATTAGTCGTACGTCGGGTATCTGAAAATAAAGAAAGGACCATGTTAAAAATAAATTAACTATGAACTCTAAATTACAAATTAATCTTATCCGTGAGTATTTTATCATACGTTAAATCACGAGAGCTTTGAATTGTCGCGTAGATGGTTTTTCAAAAACTTTAGCTTCTAAAATGTTCAAGACTTAATCATTTGGCGATAAAGCCCGAGATCAACGGTCGAGGACTTTTATCGCAAATTATTAAGTCGAGAATATTTGGTTAAGAAGCAACCGTTTAAGAAAAATATAGGTAGTTAAGTATGTGAAATTTACGTGGTAAAATTTAAAGCTCGAGTGGTTTATATTAATATTATTTACTAATTTTATATTTTTGTGTTTTTGGAATTGTTCCCAAATTCAATCGTGTGTTCTTTTCTGATAATTCTTGTTATAATTTGCTGCTCCTGTCGTCACTTGGCACTCAGGTCGAATGGCTACTTTTTAAATTCTAATAAATTATACCGAGACGTAAAAAAAATTTTGTTGAATTATTATCCTAGTAATTTTCTTCAAAATAATGTTTTTGGTTTTGTAATGCCTTTATTAAACGATGTATGCAATAAAAAAACACATGACTAGTTTTTATTAAATAAGGATAGCCTCCCCGGCTCCGTCGAGGTACTAGGCACGTCAAAATTACAAGAAGTTTACTCTATACCTGCCTTTATACTCGTAGGATTAAATTATGCTGTAAGCTTAATTAAATATCTACTATAGATTTAAGTCCCAAATTTTCACGTACTACTTAATGTATAATGTCTACATAATGTTTTCCTTCCCCGATCTTGATGAAAATTCGACAAGATCATTTTTCACTCGACTCTTTACTTCCTACGAAAATTATTACAACACACCCTTTTAAAGGGTCTTATCTTTATTCTACATAAATAACTTTCTAAGGAAAGTTTCCTGTGGACCTTTACGGGATAAGGGACCTTAATTTGGATACAATAAAGGGCAAGGCATTCAAAAATGATAAATTGTTTTAGGAAGAAATTGAGTTGCGTATAATGAATTAATTAAATTTTCATACATTTGAAGTATTTCTTTTTTGTTTAACGTACTACAACGCTTCGTTTTCAGAAGCAATAATTGCTTTTGGGTTTTGAAAAAGAACGCTTTTTGATGATTTATGAAAGCTAGATATTTACATGTATTTTCTGGTGTTTAATTTTAGAATTTATCCCCGGGGTTCTTTCACTAAAAAGGTTCAAGAGTACTGGCTTAAATTAAGATCTTTAGTTGTTTAATTCAATTTTGACAAATTTTGTCCTGTCACTGTAAATAAGTCGTCATTAAAACATGAGTGTTCAGTTATTTGCTTGATTTCCAGATAAATTTCATCTTGGAACGTGTTCGTAAAGAAAGAATTAAGCAAGAAAATGCCACGAGTGGGCATCAGAGGCTTATTCTTATTTTAAGATTTTTGTAATAAATTCTTATACATCAAACGAACAGTCTATAATTTTTAGGGGACTGGACCTTAGACTATAAATTATTAATATGTGCGATTTTTTTGTCCGCTAATGAACCTACTTGAAGCTGACTCGTGCAGCTGAAGGCGAAACGTTTGAAAATTTGTACATTCGGAACAAAGTACCAATCGTTTAAATCAAATCCGAGACGGTCTTCAATGAAGAAACCGAGGATCTATCACCAAATATAATTTACTTTCTATTATGAACTTTACAATTTTGCTTGGAAATAATTTTATTTGCCTTAAAGCCATGACGCTTTTAAGGCAAGAAACCACCATTTGTAATCAATAACGACCAGCATGACACTGGTCGTTAATAACTTCTGTCTTTTTCTAACTCGTACAGAAATAAAAGTAGTTATCAACCCTCTCGCGTAAATTTTATGCTTTCAAATATTTGTTCTCAGTTCCCAAGCTCAGCCTTCTGCCCGTTTTAACTTTATGGTATCTATGATGACAAACATATGGGCCAAGTTCTTGGGAAAGAGCTTTTAATTATTCTCTCTAAAATAATCTGAAGCTAACATGTGGTTCTCGTAAATTTAAATGTAAGCTAGTCCCAAAATGATTTTAAAGTAAACCTTTTGCCCTTAAATTTATGGCAGCTAAAAAGCTGGGTTTTCTCTTTCGAGCCAGAAAATAATTATCCCCTTCCAACATACACACTCTCTGTGTGACCTAACCTAGAGTACTGTTCCCACATCTGGGAAGCAGCATCACCGTTGACACTTAACATCCCTGATTCTATTCAAAAGGAAGCCAATCGACTCATCAATGATCCAGGCATTACCAGAAAACACCCTTCTCTCGCTCATCGCCGCGGCGTTGGGGTTTTATCCCTTTTTTACCGATACTTCCACGGATTTTGTTCTAAAGAACTAGTGACTATAATTCCCCCTTGACTGTTCCTAACAGAACAAAAAAGGCGCGTTACGTATGCATCCTTTTACTGTCCAGCTAAAAAAGTCTAGAACATTCCACTTCTCTCGCTCATTCGTACCTAGGGTCTCTAGATTATGGAACAAATTCCTGCAGATGATTTCCCTTTCCCTCTCAACCTCCAATCCTTTAAATCCCGTGTCAATAGATTACGTTTCCCTTCTTTTCAGACGCCCACCGTAGGCACGTTAGTACTTAGGTTTGAAGTCTACATAAACTATCTCAAGTAAAAAATCATTGACCTAAATTATTAGTTGAAATTATATTTAATGGCTCCTTTTTTGTCTGATTTTATCCGAATATCCTAAACTTTTACAAAAAAATTTCATTAATAAAATTATTTTCCGAAAAATTTTCTGTTCGAAAAAAAACTTTAAAATTCGTACATCACTCATAAAAAGAGTACAAGACTTTTTTATACACCTACCACAAGATAAAAATAAATATTTCCCGAGGGAAATTGTTTAAAAAATCAAATTTACAGATAAAACAAAGTAACTTTTTAACCCAAACTCAATTTAAAAAGCGAAAAGTACAAAGTAGTATAGAAAGAAAACCGGAACAGTGGCCGAGATAATGTGCTTTTATGTGAAAGTTTACTCGAAAACATATGTAATTTGGCCGCAAAAGTCGTTAACGGATTCGGTCTGTGACAGTGTTCTGGCTATGTTGCCAGTTATTGACTATTTGGTTTTGTTTTTACTTTCTGGGTACAGAACGCACTGCCACGCTCACATTTTCGGTTTTTGACTTATACGTTTTAAGGTGTGTTTTGACTGTTTTCGAAGTGACGTATGTAGGTAATGTAAGATAAAAAAAGACGTTATCAAAGTGTTCCGTAGAATCAATATCGCATGTCTTGAATTATTGCTCTCGAATAGGTGAATGGAAAATAGAACTGTCGAGTTCTGAAGTTTTTATTTTTAAGAAAACTACATTATTGTCATTGTCATTGCATAATACAGAATTAAAAAAAAACATATCCAACAAAGAACCTAAAAATTATACATTCAAACTAAATGAGTGACGGGTCCACCTTCTACTTCCAAACATGTTCTTATTCTTCTTTTTACAGCATCAAAAATATTAAACATTGGTGAGCACTTTGGGAAAATTGTTATGTCTATTTATAGAAAATTATTTTCACCATTGCATTGGTGGAATCTTTCCAGATTAAATCCACGACTTTCAACAAAAAATATTAAAATTCAATGATTTCTCCAGGATTTTTCCATGACTAGCTAAATTCCATGACTTTTCCAGAAAGTGAACATCCTGTATCCATACACTCCTAGATGGTGACCCAGTTTTTTAAAACGCGTCGATTTTATTATATATAAAAAAATATAAATTATCACACACCACAATATCGCCATTGTCCTTTTTATTTCGACTATACGAGTACAAAATGATAATAAAATTTAAACATAAATTTGACAACAAAGCCGTTCGGTTTATTATCCGTTCCCTTAACTTTCTGTTTTTCGGTTAGCTGGTTATTTAGAAAGTAGTTAAGATAAAACCACCCTATTTAGTATGCTGTATATTCAATTTATTACTTTTTGTTTGCTGATCCAGTAACTTACTTTTATTGGGTAAATAAAAGAGAAAGGTGCCATATATATAGAAATGAAAGAAACATAACCCAATGAATTGCTACGAAAAATTATCTCCCTTAATCTAGCCAAAACAAAAATCTTAATGCCCATTTTGAAGACATTTTCAATACTTTCATATTAACCTTTTTTGCTTCACCGATCGCTTAAAAATTATCACATTTTAACAAGATTTTTTGTAGAAAAAGTCAGTAATACAATACACCTAGTCATTGCTAGGCCAAGAAAAATAACTGTTAGGAAATATTCATTTCTGTACTGCGAGGAAATAATATTTATTTTCAACCATATAGGTAATATTGACATTTCTAACTTTTTAAAAGTTTGAAAGTGTGACTTTTTGACTTTTACTTTCGGCCCACGGATGGAAAGTTTACTTTCCACCAGTGGATTAAATTAGATAGCTCTCTAAAATCACCTTGCGATATTTTACCGTACCCAAAAATAACAGAAAAAAGGAGAGGACGACGAAAAGGAAAAAAAAACAAAAATATTAATTTCTACGCCGAATAAAGAAGAGTTGGAAATTCGGGATTCACTTTAAAGCCTGATTATATCCCCACGGGATAGTGTTGAAAAAGTTGGAAGAAATTGGATAGGAAAAGATATAGAGTGATTCGAATGTAGAGATGTCATCAAAAAAAGGTTAATAAAAATCGAAATTTAGTCGTTGATTGCTCCCTTCCCATAAAAAATGAAGAACCACCAACGCCGTATCACATCGCGTATGCGCGGAGCTAAGTGGGGAGCGTTTCGACCGAGCCAAATTCAAAAATTTTAAAAGCGTGTAAGAAAAAAGTTGTTTCTTACATCGTGAGAAATATTTTTTGTCGAAAAACTTTTTCTCTAAAACCAATGGTTCGGCATGTATAAGAAAATAAACAATTAAATTGTTGATAACAATTGATAAAATATCTAACTTTTTAATTTAAAAATACATCATATACATTTATTGTTGAAATCGTGCTTTAATAAGCTTTCATTTTATACCCTACACGATGCCCTTGAAAATTTTTTTCAATTTCCCAATTTACCCCCCGAAATTAACCCCCAGAATCAAATTTTAACTTTTTATACTTCACGTCTATAATTGGGCCACCACACTCTATCTTTGTGCTAAGTTTTCAATTTTTACGTCGAATAGTTTCAGAGAAAATCGCCTGTGATAGACGGACGGACGGACGGACACCGAAGTGAGAGGCGACTGACCAATAGCAACGAATTTGCGAGTAGATAAAGCATTCGCCATTTATGGGCAATGCAACTTAAAAAAAGTTGATCAGCATACCGTACCTTGACTGTTTAATTAACCGATCAAAGGAACTTACCTGAAGTTCGATCGTAATTATATGAGGGTCCAGTCCGAAAAGATTACATAATATTACCTGTACATGCTTCTTCTACTCTCGAGCTCGAGAGTAGAAGAAGCATGTACAGGTAATATTATGTAATATTGAGGACTGGACCCGAAATATAATAAATATATACGATCAGTACATTGGACTCGAAAGACATCAACATGCAGTTAGGACAGAAACCCTCCGCCGAATCCCAGAAATCTAATTTTTTTGAGGTCTAATTCCTAAATTCAACAAACCAACGGGTTTCTATTGGCCCGGAAACTAAACCTTTTAGCCACTTTAGCTTTATTGCATAATTGTCACTTATATGTGACTACTGCAAGACTAATTTATTACTAATAAAGATATTCTAGTTTATCGGTTAGGTAGGTTTTGTCCGGTCATTGTTAATAAGCCGTCATTAACAACTTATGAGTTTGATTGGGTCTGCAATTTGCTTGGTGTCCAAATGATTTTTGTTATGGATCTTCTTGCTAAAATTATAAGTTTTGTTATTGTGGACAACATAAACACCTAAAGTGCCCCTTTCCCTATAGAGTTGCGAAGCAACTCTAAATAATCATTCATTCATTCAGTTTTTATTATCGAAAAAGGAAATTAAGAAATTAAAAACTGCAGAGCAACAGTCAGTCACAGAGCTAGAAGAAGAAGAAGAAGAAGAAGAGGATATTTTCTATTCAGCCTCCATAGAAGCTTTTACAGACATCGACTTGTCCCTTTAAATATCATCAATAAATTTTCGCTTTAAATTTTGCAAATTATATAACCGCAACAACCGAAAACACCAGTCGTTGCAACCGGTGTTTCTAACTGGAGGATAACTCGATTTATTATCCGCTGCATTTGGGGTCATCTGATTAAATATTCCGTAGCTAATTCCGACTCAAGTTCCTGCAGTATTTAAACTCCATTAAAGTGTTAATCGTGTTGCTTGCAACAGATCTCATTGAGCTCTCATAAAAGTTGCTTTTGTTTGGGTTGTGTTTATTAACACGTTTCAATTAAATTCATCAATTAGGAGTTTTATTTTATAAATATAAACTTCTATTTAACGTCAGAAAACTTAATACCTTAGATCAGTGATTCCCAAATGTTGATACGCAAAAGAATTCAATAATAATATAAAAAGTTTTTCATTAAGCCTCCTGATAAAGACATTTAAGTGTTGGGAAATTGTATTTTGTTAATAACAACTACATACGGTGTGCAACAAAAATATGGAAATTTTGTCCACCGAATAATTGTCTCTGACGAATCAACATTTTTTTAAAGGAAAAGTTAATAGGGCTGGGCCAGGAAAAATCCTCACTGGATATGTGAAAATCATATCCAGTTCCCCCAAAAGGTAAATGTTTGGGCTGGTATAATAGGTCGGAGAATAATTGGCCCCTTCTTCATGGAAGAGACATTAAATGGAGAAAGATATTTGGATCTTGGTGTTACTGTTGCGTATTGATTATTTGAATATGATCTTTTAGGCAATAATAAAGCACCAAATGATGAAATATGGTTTCAGCAGGATTATGCCCCACCGCACTATGCCCACAATGTTCGGCAATAACTCCTTGGTGTTTTTTTTACAAGATGGATTGGACGTAGGGGTACAATCGAGTGGCCAGCCCGGTCTCCAGACTTGACGGCCTTCGACTACTTCTTGTGAGGCCACCTCAAAAATGTTGTTTTCAAAAGTAAGCCAAATGACTTCGATGATTTAAAGTTAAGTATAGAAATCGAATGTAGAAGAATTGAGGAAAGTGACATTCTTCTAAACTTTTTGCATGTTTTCCGCAGTATTTGGCTTACTGCTAAGAAGTAAACGGACAACATTTTAAACATTTGATTTAGTTTCCTTGCCTAACTTTTAATATTTTTGATACACACTGTATAAATGGCTTTTTGTTTTACAGAAGTTATTCACATGTATATAGAATTTATTTGACCCCCTCTAAAAGTTATAACACGTGATACTCAGGTGGTACTCAAGTATAAAAAAGTTGGGAATCAAAAATCCGTCTAAAGCGAAGAACACTGATACTTTATTATCTTCCTTTTTTATGCTAAACAATAATTATCGTTTATTGTTGTTGGGCAAAAAAGCTATTTAATTTTTTTTTTAAATGGTCGTAATTTTGAGCTTACCTGGTGCATGGGCGTTCCATCAGCAGAAACCCACTCCACGTCAGGTAGTGGGCTCCCGTGTCCAGCGCAATCTACGCGACCTCCCGTTAATGCTCCGAATTCTACGCGATGTGGTGGTTCGACGGCAAAAAGGGGACCTTGCAGATCGGAACCGCCGCCTCCAGAACCGCTCCACGCCAACGCTGAAACAGAAGCCCTTATTTAAGTATTTGTTACCATGAAGTTTAATAATAAATGGTTAGCTTTAAATTTCTTTTCTAAAATAATAATTACAATAACTTGTCAAATTTTAACTAGAAGACCTGACAATAAAGCAGTACTAAGCCTTAAACCTGTTTAGTGAATCTCTAGGTCATAAAAGTAGAAGGAAACTTGAGTAAATGTGAGTAAACCTGAGCAAACCTAGGTAACAGCTTAGCCTTTACTAAAAGGAACTGTTTTCAAGTATGTAATTCAACTCTAGTAGCAAATAAGCTGTATTCGAATTAAATAGGTAAAGCTGGAGTTATAAAAAGTTCGACATAGTGTATATTTCCCGTACCTATTGCCTGACAGTCCTGCTTCAACGTACTTGTTACATTTCCTAATGAAAACTTCTGAAAATATTTCTCTTACTTTAACATATGCACATAATGCACATCTAACGCAAATCTCTTGAGAGTTCTTGACAAGCTAAAAATATGTGCTTTCAAGATGAAGCCACTTTACATATGAAAACTATCAAGATGTGCAAAATTCTGGCTCGCAGACGTTTATATTACCTACGTTTATGTTAGATACAGAAAATATTAGTCCAGTAAATATATGGAATATTTAAATTTCCAATAAAAACATTTCTGTAAAAAGTTCTGCTTGGTAGTCAACGTAGTAAGATCTTAAATCAATACAGCCAAAATTAACATAGTTGTAAAATAATTTATTTAAAAAATATTGTGATCAAAAAACAAAAAGAAAAAAGCTTCCTATTAACACAAGCGGCAGCGCTGTATCTCAGAAATGAAGCTCTGCAAAATAATCCAGCAAAAAACATAAACACGGCACTGGATTCTACCGTACTTTTTATACGTAAGAGCACTAATAATATAATACTCTAATTACGGCCCGTACCATCTGGAATGTTATAAACTGGGCACTAAATGTAATGTAATAATTACAGACATAAACGATGGCTTCTGGCAAAACAGGGCTATGGCGCGTTCGCAACACTCCAAACAGACCATTTTACCACAATTTGGCACAGCTTGTGCTCATCCACTAATTAGATTACCCTTCCCGTAAATTTATCTGGAAAAATTCGCGTGGTTTTATATTAAATTTTGGCTGGCTTTTATGACAGTCTCATGTTAGAATGCGGCGTCGTAAACCTGAGCTGCCAAAATTAGGGTACAGTGGGATATTTCTGGGATGCACGACAGGCTTATAATAAAAATAAATCCAGACAAGGGTGATCGTTATTCATTCAGTGGTTGCTTAAAAGTGGAAGAAAAATGGGCTGCGTCCAAGAAATCTGGATAGGGGCTTTATATATTATCAACACAAGTGTCAGCATAGTGAAATTTGGTATATCGAAAAGTTTGCAGCGATTTTTTATTACTGATTTCTCATAAAACTTTTTTCTTAACAAAAATCGCATGATCTAAAACTTATAAGTTCAGATTTAATAAAAAGGTTTAAGATTTAGAACTGGTTTGAATTAATATCTTCTAGTTGATCAGTTATGTTTTGACAGGTTCTGGTCCTATCATTGTTAATAAGTCGTCATTAAACATTTACGTCCAGATTCACTAAGAAAGTTTAAGATTTACTACTGGTTTAAATTAAGATCTTATAGTTGATCAGTTATGTTTTGACAGGTTTTTGTCCTGTCCTTGTCATTAAAAACTTATGAATTATTATGATATTTCAGCGATTTACTTGGTTTCCAAATGATTTTCATCTTGGAACGAGTTGCTGTAATGAATTTAGTTCTAATATTGTTGAAAGTACGTACTAAAATTATCCTTTTCCTGATAAATTTGCGAAAAAGCTCAGAAATAAGTTCATAGAATAAAACTTAGTTGTCTTATTCTTACACTTGTCAGTTTAAAACTTTTGATTGTCAAATTAGACCGGACTAGCATTGGAGAATCTGGCTGTTAAGAGTTATCCAATATTTTAAGCGATTTGCTTAGTTTCCAAATGATTTTCATCTTGGAACGAGTTGCTAGAATGAATTTAGTTCTATTAGTGTAAAAAATTCCGTACTAGAATTACCTTTATCTTTATAAATTTGCAAAAAAAAACAGAAACAAATTCATAGTATAAAACTTAGTTACCTCATTCTTACTTTTGCCAGTTTACATTTGGTTTTTCTGACCGTTATCCTGACAAGTGAGCAATAAACTAAATATAAACTATAAAAATAAAAATAAATTCAATAAAATTGAATATTCCTTACTTTCAAATTTCAAAATAAAACTTAACTCTAAATTAAACTCTTAATCTGTATCTAAACCTGTTTATTCCTTAGTTTTAGGAAGCACTGATGATAACGTATAAGGTCGAAAGCGCTCTGCTAATAAATTAAAAATTTTTGCCCTTAATACAAAGCTTTGTTTCATTCATTATTAGGGCAAGCAACAGAGCAAAATATTAGCGATTTTTTGACATTAATCCTGTTAGAAAACCGTCTGTGCCATTATCTGAACGACGATCCGCAGACGATTCCTGTTATATTTCCAACTCTGAAATTTTTTCCATTAATTTGTTATAACCATTTTTAAGCAAAAAACGCGTTTTTTTTTAGTTTTTTGCTTATAAAATGGAAAGTCATGAAGCAATCTTAATAGTGTAAAAAAGACGATTTGTAGAGAATAAAAATACGAACCAAATGAGAGGTCGATCGTCTCGATCGGATAAGTATCAACGGAGAAAATCCGGAAAAACCGGAAAATTAAGTTTTTTTTATAAAATTCATAAATCAGCCATTTTTAAACGTAGAGGGCTCAAACTTTGGGAAAAAGTAGTAATTTATGGCTACTTTATGTGTGCAAAACCCCGACCCTGTCGGACGATTAGTTTTGCCACTATCGTCATTTTAATTTTTCAATACACTCTTTTGCAACAGGTCTGGATGCTCTATGGATCGTCCGATTTTAATTATTGAAACGGATTTGAAAAGTACAAGCTTAATTGAACAAAACACATATTTAAATTTTTCCATAAAATGCTACGAAATCGGTTGAAAATGCACGTAAAGATGCGTGAAAATGGACGAGCGCGCGAAAGGGGTCGAGTAGCCGGGAGAGCAGCGGAGCGAAGGGGAGTCAATATTCGCGCGCTCGCAATTTTCACGCATCTTTACGTGCATTTTCAACCGGTTTCGTAGCTTTGTAAGGAAAAATTAAAATATACATTTTGTTCAATTAAACTTGCACTTTCAAATACGTTTCAATAATTAAAATCGGACGATCCATAGAGCATCCAGACCTGCTGCAAAATAGTGTATTGAAAAATTAAAATGACGATTGTGGCAAAACTAATCGTCGGACAGCGTCGGGATTTTGCACACATAAAATAGCTATAAGTTACTAGTTTTTCCCAAAGTTTGAGCCCTCTACGTTTAAAAATGGCCGATTTATGAATTTAAAAAATCTCTTAATTTTCCGGTTTTTCCGGATTTTCTCCGTTACTATTTATTCAATCGGGACGTTGGACCTCTCATTTTCTTCGTATTTCTATTCTCTACAAATCGTCTATTTACATCATTAAGATTGCTGCAGTACTTTCCATTTTATAAGCAAAAACCTAAAAAATCGCGTTTTTTTGCTTAAAAGTGTCTATAATAATTAATGGAAAAAATTTCAGAGTTGGAAATGTAACAGAAATTATCTACGGATCGTCTTTTAGATGATGGCATAGACGGTTTTCTAATAGGATTAATGTCACGACAAATCGCTCTATTGCTTGGCCTATATAGTAAATAACTACTACGAGAGAACAATGACAGAAAGACCAAAATTGTAGAGGTTTCTCTTAACATTTTACCACTATTTTCATTTTAATTCCATTTAATTCTCTAATAAAATATTAGATAGGTAATTACCATCAACCAAACATCCGGACAGCCCTAGAGGGTTTCTTTCCGAACTTTGCTTTTTATTGTCTGGACGAAAATTTATTATTCTTGACCGACCTAACTCGACGCAGAAAAGACAGGGCTTACCACCAGGGAGTTCTCTAATGCGGGTTTAGCTTAGTTGAACATTGTAGAAGGTGATGTTAAAGTTAAAGTACTAGTTTTGGAGTTTAAAATAATGTTTCATGGCTTTTAAGAATAGCCTACATTGTTTTATTAAAAGCGTTAAAAATGCAATTGTCTACGTAATATGCAGCATTGTAGCATCAGTCAGTATGTATCGATATATGAAACAAGATGCTTTTTGACGTGAGTAATAATAGTTATTTAATATATAAGAAAAAAAGTAATAGATTTTGGTGCGAGATGGAGCGCTAAAATCTTGCTTTTTTCCCTCACTATTTTTAAAAATTTAGTATAAAAAATTATTTATGTAAAAAATTTAAAATTTTCATTGATAAATGTTAATTGTTTAATTTGTCAGGCGCAAAAATATAATATAAACACATATAGGCATAAATGTATGTATTTTCAACTGCAAAAATCAATATTTCATGAGACTGTACAAACACGCACAAACCGACCCGAGCCGAAATTTTGTAGTGCAGGTAGACTCTACCTGTTGGCGAAATTAAAGGTCAACTCCAGATGTTTCCCCGATTCTGCTTTGTTTCTGCTGAATATACGCGCAGTCGAAAATAATTTTAGATGTAGTTGAGCAGAAAGTGATGCTGGCCGGTTGATTGTACAGTGAGCTCTAGATTGTACGATTCACGCAATGTGAACTATTTTCGTCAAATAGAGCTATTTTAGAAGAAGACATTGTCGTTCTAGTCTTATTAATGTCATTACCATCAGATGATAAGGAAATATATTTTTTAAAACCATCAAAAAATAATGTGATACACAGGCGCGGCCCGTGAGTTTTTCTATAGGTGGGCCAACATTTTGTGGGCAACTAGTGATATGAACGCAACAAGCAAAATACACATTTTTAATTAAGGGAGGGTTTATTTTTAATAATGTGCCTAGTTTTTCCAAGAAATTATTTACCTACAAATAAACACCGCAAAAATCATAAAATAGGTACTGTTGTATATTGAACATTGCTACTCTAGAAGTGTATGACTTTTCTATGTGTTTTAGTACTCTAGATTGTTAGCGGCTTCCCGTTTTGATACGTTTAGCGTCTCCTCAATAGAGGTCCCGCCTTGTACTAAAACACAGAATAAATGGATGGTGTTTATTCTGAGCTAAAAGTATGATTATTTGTAAAATAAAATTAGGAACGCTGCTGAAACTCCGTTTTCTTTAACAATATGGGAATATCGGATTATTAATTTCTTGCCATCGACGGTATCACAAATGTAATTTTTCTCTGTACACACATTACTTAAGAATTAGGAAATTTTCATTCATGATGTAATTCCTAGGATTGTGTTACCGACAGTTACATAAAGGTCTGTCTTCTTAATAGTACTGCTAAAATTCAATTCGGCTTAATCCATTTATAACTCCTTCTATAATAATCTATTGCGCTTAAATTAAAATTTTTAGTATGCTTGTGCAAGCTTAGTCATTTCTTTTTCATAAAGTAAATTTTAAGTGTAATAAAATATGCATACCATCATCTCTATTTCTATGCTAAAATTACCCTAGTATAAAAATCCATAAAATCAATCTAATAAATCCAGAAGCAAACGGGTTATGAATATCTATTAGTTTTATTATCCCGGACTGTGGATTTGGGTTAATCCAGAATCGAAAAGAGGGAAACCATGCGAAATTTATGGCTCTTTTTGGTCGTATCTTCGGTTTACCGAGTTCAGCAGTCTTTATGTCTAATTTTATTAATGCTTTTATAATCGCTTTAGCTTTACTGTAGATTAATCAAATTATTGATCCGCTGTAAATTGAAACGTCTCGGCTCTTATAAAACGTATTTTTTAATACCCGATGATAAATTTTTATTGAAATTGTCAATTGTGCTATTATGGGATTAAATACGTTTAACCTCAATGGGATGGGTGACCGCTTGGGAACACCGCGTCTCATTGCTTGAAGCAAGCAAGGGGTAGAGGAGTTCTACCTCGACCAAAGAGGAACCACTCAACAAATCCACTTAAAGGGCTAGTGAAATTCCTACGGATGTTTCCAGCTCCTGGTTTGTTCAGTGAGTTGGACTTTCCCCGGGACAACACCGGTACTTAGCCTTCGTGGTCTGTCAAAAACATAAACAAATGTTTTTTTGTTATCTGAGACAGCCCGCGTAGACGTCAAGTCTAAGTACTAACGTACCATGAGCGTCTGAAGAGAAGGGAAATATAACCTATTGACACGGGATTTAAAGGAGGCTCGGCTATTCATGGAAACGGGGTAAGTGTTGCCGGATTTTTTGCGTGACAGGAGCAAGACTGGGTTTTTGGAATAAGGTTCTTGGCATCCCACTTTAAAATTAATTGAAGTTCTTGGGAAAGGGTGTATAGATCTGATTCGAGACTTGTTTGGAAAAATGAGTGTCGGAGTGAAGAGTGCTATCGTCATCATAACTGTGAATGGGATTGGTACTTTAAGAGAGCGAGTCATTTATGTGAAGAAGAAATAGAGTTGGTGCCAGGACTGAACCTTGAGGTACACCAGAATTAACAGAATGGAAGTTAGATGAGTGACCGTCCACCACGACAGATACGTGCCGACTAGAGGGACAGCTACCGATCCAGGTCCATAATTTGGGAGAACTGGGAAGAAATACTAATATCAATTTCAATCGTAACATAGACGGAAAAATACAATCCCAATTAAATATATGTCTGCAGCAGTAAGCTAGGATCCAATGAAGCGTTGGCAAAACTATCTGACATTGCTTTCATTCAATAATATTGGACAGCAGGCCGCAGTCATCCACGGTGACTGCAAATTTTCTTACGTTGAGGTAACTGTCGCAATGCTATCTGTAATAATGCTTTTCCCAGATAGCCAGAAGACTGCTCGGGTATAGTCTGTTCTCAATTTCCCCTTCTATATATCTACCCCTGTGCTATAAACGTCATTCTTACCATACGTTTGTTTGTTCACAATTTAGTCATTTTTGACATACACTTTTACCATGCATGTTCACAATTGTTCACAATTCAGACATATCTGAAATGCCATTCTTAACTCAAGTACACATTCTACACAATTTATTGGTATTTGGAATACCATTTTTAACGGTACGTTGTACATAATTTAGAATTATCTGAAATGCCTTTTATTTCTTAATTCAATATACATATAAAATGTGTTTAACCATATAATAACTGGTAATTCTAGAAATGAGCTTCAGTTGGTCACGGTTCCATTGTTTTATTTACATACAGCAAACCTAAGATGTACAGGAAGTACAGGAAATACTTGTGACTTTATGTGAACACAGTAAAAAATAACCAAGAAGACAGATTTGTGACGGTTATTTTCCACTTGTTGTCTGACAGTGTTAGTAGAAAATACGGCAAATTTTGGTATGTAATCCAGCCCTCGGAGGGGCAGTTACCCCGGTGACTAGCTGTTTTATCATTATTTGTTCAAATATTCATTGTATAAGGCAACTTCAGGTGGTTTAGAGAACTGATTCGCAATTTTACACAGTCTGTTCTTGCTAAGATAGTATAGTTTATTTCGGATTTTTTAACCAATTATTTTTTGGATTTACTCATTGCTAGAATAAAAATAATTACCTCTGTGTGCTCATAGAAAAAACATTGTATCCAACAGTGTCTTTTTCACGCTCGACTGCTGACCTAATTCCGCTTCGTGTCGTTCGGTCAACTGCAGTCACGTGCGGAACAATATCACTTTTCGCACTTGTTAGGTAAATAGCTATTATTTTCGATGCTTCAAGTCCCAAATTATTTTTAATGCAAAACTCTACTGTACAGACTTGCTGAGACAGATTTTTAATAGCGCACTCAAGCCTCCATTTGAACATGTTATTCTAAATGGAATCAAATTTAAAGTTACGAGACACAGATGAACCGTAAAATTTATCCACAATAAGCTAATACCATAGACTAAATAATACATAGACGAACACTGACGTGTAATAAAAATAGATCAAAAAGCGTGTCTCCCTTGAGACATTTTGGGGGTTTATATATATATATATATATATATATATATATATATATATATATATATATTTATATATATATATATATATATATATATATATATATATATATATATATATATATATATATATATATATATATATATATATATATATATATATATATATATATCAGTAGGATAACGACCGTTATAATAAAACTTGCAAAATAACGGGATATCGGTCAATAAAATAGTATATTAGCTACTCTTTTACATATACCAAGCTTTCGTAACTATTTGGTTACTTCGTCAGGGCTAAAATTATAAATTATTAGGAACTATAAACATATTTTTATAATGTTGATATTTTACCAATGCGGTGAGTTATATTTTCCTTATTAAAAAATTATTGTTATCAGTAGATATCATATAAAAGTTTGTATAAAATAAAAATTTAATAAAATGGTATGAATCCTTAATAGAAAATTGTAAAATGTTGACACTTCTGACTTTTCTTATAAAAATTATCAATTTGACGTAAATAATTTTTGGTATTTCTTTGAAGGTGTAAAGGTATAAATCAGGTATTTAAATTTTTTTTTTTAAATATATAGTTAAATTAGTGTTCTAATGATAAAAGGTATAACATAAAAAAAAGACTTTTTCTAGAAATGGCTGAAATATATAAACATGGAAATTCCATCAATCTTAAAACTGACATTAACGATTTAAGCATAATTTACTCATACCTTTTATCATTAGAACACTAATTTAACTATATATTTTTAAAAAAAAATTTTAAATACCTGATTTATACCTTTACACCTTCAAAGAAATACCAAAAATTATTTACGTCAAATTGATAATTTTTATAAGAAAAGTCAGAAGTGTCAACATTTTACAATTTTCTATTAAGGATTCATACAATTTTATTAAATTTTTATTTTATACAAACTTTTATATATATATATATATATATATATATATATATATATATATATATATATATATATATATATATATATATATATATATATATATATATATATATATATATATATATATATATATATATATATATATATATATATATATATATATATATATATATATATATATATATATATATATATATATGAACTATATAGATATATAATGGTGAAAAAACAAATTCCTAAACCATAAACCAGTAAACCCACCCAAATATTTCAAGGGAGACCCGCTTTCGGTCCCATGTCGGTGTATTCGAGAATTTGTCTATATTCTTTATAGTCTCTGCTAATACACATTTTTTGTCATTTTTCATAATCAACTTTCTACATGTACACTGCCACAAAATTTATATTTTATGAAACAAAATGTCCCATAGCAAGAACGGTATTTCATGAGCTTTTTTAATGTCGCCCAGTTTTATCACAAAAACCCGCAACGGGACTTCATGTAAATGAAGTTTTGGAAAATAAAGGGCCGGTGTACATATATCAGCGATCTAAATTGTGATTTAATGCGAAAATATTTTCCAAACCGAATTTTAAATACAGCGGTCATCTTTGGATAAATTTAATATACAGGGTGTTATTTAAGTACATAGACAAACTTTAAGGGGCAATTCCTTGTATGATTTTAAGACAAAAAGTTCATATAAATATGTGGCCTAAATGTTTAGATTTTCGAGATACAGGGTGTTCATTTTTTCGTTTTTTTTAAGTTTCCTATCACAGTTTTAGGGATACTTAATGCAAATTTGGCACGAATAATACTTTTACCAGTATCTATGAAATAACGTTATTAACATTTAAAATAATCTACAGGGTCCTCGTTTTTTTGTAGCCATGACCACGTTAGGCCCCCCATTTTTTTGCTACGACGTCACTGAATAGGTTTGAGAACAAAATCTAATTTATCATCTTATTCTTCAACTTTTCACTCTCTCGAAGTTTTTCACTATTTCTTACGGTCTAGAAGTTATTTTGCAAAAAATAAAAGAATGCAGTGTTGTAAGGTCCATGAGATAACGTTCTTTATAGCCTTTCAAAATCTACAAGGTGCTAATTAAAACTAAAATTAGGTTAATTTAAAGGAAAACTTAACAGAGAAACACTTAACTTAAATTAACTGCTGGAAATGGCCACCCCCGACTTCAACGCATGCATTTGTGCTTCTCACCGTCGCGTCGGCGTCACGTCGTAGGTATAGTATTTTTGAGCGGGTCCGCCTGTCGATGGTGAGGCGCACAAATGCATGCGTTGAAGTCGGGGGTGGCCATTTCCAGCAGTTACTTTAAGTTAAGTGTTCCTCCGTTAAGTTTTCCTTTAAATTAACCTAATTTTAGTTTTAATTATCACCTTGTAGATTTCGAAAGGCAATAAAGAACGTTACCTCATGGATCTTACAACACTGCATTATTTTATTTTTTGCAAAATAACTTCTAGGCCGTAAGAGATAGTGAAAAACTTCAAGAGAGTGAAATGTTGAAGAATAAAATGATAAATTAGATTTTATTCTCAAACATATTCAGTGACGTCGTAGCAAAAAAATCGGGGGCCTAACGTGGGCATGGCTACAAAAAAACGAGGACCCTGTAGATTATTTTAAATGCTAATAACGTTATTTCATAGATACTGGTAAAAGTATTATTTGTGCCAAATTTGCATTAATTATCCCTAAAACTGTGAAAGGAAAATTAAAAAAACGAAAAAAACTGCGAAAAAATGAACACCCTGTATCTCGAAAATCTAAACATTTAGGCAACATATTTATAGGAACTTCTTGTCTTAAAATCATACAAGGAATTGCACCTTAAAGTTTGTCTATGTACTTAAATAACACCCTGTATTTTTGTTTAAATTGATTTAAATTAGAAGACAGACATCGTGGTGGAGCAATGAGATAAAAACAAAAATTAAAAAAATTGTGGATACCTTGGAAACAATAAAAATAATGACGACTATCAAAAATATAAGACACAAAGAGATAAAGTGAAGAATATAGTAAAATAAGCCAAAGCCAAGAAATGGGAAGATTTTTTAATGAAAATGGAACAGGACTCGAGAGGCAACGCAAATATGCTATATAGGATACTTAGAGGAATGAGACAGGGAAAGAAGAACAAGGCAAAGGAATCAAAAATAATGTACAGGTGAAACGAATACTACAAAACCCTACTAGAAGAAGAACAGAGTGCAAGTGGAAAAACACAGAAAGAAAATAGAAGCCAAGATAAAGAAGGAAAAGGGAAAGAGGGCGAAATTGAGAAGGAGGAAGTCATAAAAGCAATAAAAAAGATCAAGATAGGGAAAGCGGCCGGGATAGTAATATTAAAGCTTATAAAATACATGGGAGAGGAATAAATTACCCTTCTACACAGGATACTAAACCTACAACTCGACGGCGAGTAAGAGAATAAAGTTTCCTTGTGAGGTTGGGGCCTTAAGGGGTTATATACAGTCAGGAGGCCTAAAAAAAGCGATTTTTCAAGAATTTTTCCTGAGAACACTTTTAAATTTATCAATGTGAAAATTTGTACACATATTATGGTAACTTTTAACTGTATTTCAAGATTTTTGTATTTGTAAAAATAATAATTTTGAAAGCTGCTACAGCTGATCTCCAGGAGTTCCTCTCAAAAAAGGCATCTTGCGGTGACAACGATATCTCTGGACTGGATCAACGAAAATGAAAAAACCAAACGGATTTCGTTAAAGTAATGTATAATCTTCTAATTAATCGAAGGAATACGCAAAATAAATATTTTTGACAAAATGCCGGCTTCTAAAAAAAAACGATTTTTGACCAAAATTTTGGCCTTAAATTGTTTATATAAAAAAAACTATCTATCGGTGAGCAAAAACCTTCGATTAATTAGTAAAAAATATACTTAAGAATCTTGTGTTAAAATTTGAGACTGATCGGTTCAGCCGTTTCCGAGAAATCGTCGTCGCCGACTTTAAAAACACAGTTTTGAGAAAAACCCGTTTAAAGTTTCAAAAGCACTTTACATAGCGTACAATCGCTCTGACACGTCTTTACAAATATGCGTGTAACTTCGAAAATAATCGCCGGATTGTCTTGAAATTTTCTGTGTGTGTACTGGAATATATGTACATTAGGAAAATGAAATTAAAAAATCGATGTTTTGAAAATGGGATGGGATGAGTTCTGCTAGATTTCTTGTGTAGCAAGGAGCGAGACTAGGTCTGGGAAGCATTGAACAAAGCAAGGTTTTTGGCACCAAAGAGTAAGATAAATTAGGGATCTTACGTAAGAGATGTATGCACTTATTATATGATTCGAAGTTTGGGGAAACACATACTTTTTTACACTAAAGTGATTTTTTCTCAACTTTCAGTAAAACATTTTCCAATATGGCAAGAACTCCGTGTAACACATTATATATTATTATAGTTCAACCTAGCAAATTTTTCACCCTACATCGTATATACGCTTTTATTACTATATTTATTGCTATAGATAAAATGGGCTATATCCATACAATACTACACCCTTCCTTTGGCCTAAATCCTAAATAAACGGGATTTTTAATATCCGGTTCCCCAAGATCCAATAATATTGTTGATTAAATATATATTTTGCTTAGGGCTGAGATTGCTATTTCAGAGCTAGAAGAGAAAACAGAATTCGATAACCTAATAACGATGTAACTTTGATTTTGCAAGTTCATCCCAAAATGGAATCAGTTAAGAAATTCCGTTGCTGATTTAGTATTTTAGAGAGTATTTAATTATGTTAAAAATTTTGAGAGAGGCGTAGCGAATATAAAAACTGTGTATATCTGTTTTTAATAATGACTTTTTGTACTCTCAAACATTTTATTAAAACCAAAATTTTTTCGCATTTATCAGATGAAAGAAAGCATTGATAAATACACATGGGTTACAAGTTAATTTTTATAATGAAGAAAAACTGACGTACATACTACTACGTTTAAAATGGCTGCAGGTTAAAGAAGAGTTGGTTTATTTCAAAGCGGAACCAACTTCCAAAAAGAGACGTCCTGCCGCCGCGTCGCAAGGATTTCGCCAGTACGCGAAAGCTCTAGTCTAGTAAGCGGTTATAATTCTAATAGAGCATCTTCCACAAAAAACTAAAATTTGATGACGCGCAGACTCTCCAACGCTAGACCGGTCTAAACTGACAAGTGTAAGAATAAGATAACAGTCAAACATTTCGAAGAACGACCAGGACAACTGAAATAAATAAAATTTGACTGGAAGTTTATTTTTCCATCTCGACTTGCCATTTAAACATCTACAGACAGACATGCAAACCCGTAGGTACCTGTACCTGTACGCACTTTTCTTGGTTGCAGACCTCGGAGATATCAATCCATGCAGGACAATATTAATTATAAAAAACAATATCAATCACTATAATCTGCCATAATGTTTCTATTAAACTCTGTTTCAGTATTTCACCTATATGCATTACATATTAGCATCCCGTGCATACCATCCATTCGTCAAACATTTCGATGAACGATCCCGAAAACTCAAATAAATAAAATTATACCCGAAGTTTATTTCTCCATCTGGACTTGTAATTTAAACACCTACAGACAAACATACAAGCCCGTACTTGTACCTGTACACACTCTATTTGGTTGCTGACCTCGGAGATGCCAATCCATGCAGGATAATATTAAATATAAAAAAAAACCATGTTAATCTCTAGAATCTGTACTTAATGTTCCTATCAAATCCTGTTTCAGGATTTCACCTATATGCAGAACATATTAAGCACTCCGTGCACAGCATAAATTCGTCAAACCTTTCGAAGAATGATTCGGACAGCTGAAATAAATAAAATTGTACTCGAAGTTTATTTTTCCATCTCGACTTGTCATTTAAACACCTACAGACAAACATACAAACCCGTACTTGTACCTGTACACACTCTATTTGGTTGCTGACCTCGGAGATGCCAATCCATGCAGGATAATATTAAATATAAAAAAAAACAATGTTAATCTCTAGAATCTGTACTTATTGTTCCTATCAAATCCTGTTTCAGGATTTCACCTATATGCATAACATATTAAGCACCCCGTGCACAGCATCCATTCGTCAAACCTTTCGAAGAATGATTCGGACAGCTGAAATAAATAAAATTGTACTCGAAGTTTATTTTTCCATCTCGACTTGTCATTTAAACACCTACAGACAAACATACAAGCCCGTACTTGTACCTGTACACACTCTATTTGGTTGCTGACCTCGGAGATGCCAATCCATGCAGGATAATATTAAATATAAAAAAAAAACAATGTTAATCTCTAGAATCTGTACTTATTGTTCCTATCAAATCCTGTTTCAGGATTTCACCTATATGCATAACATATTAAGCACCCCGTGCACAGCATCCATTCGTCAAACCTTTCGAAGAATGATTCGGACAGCTGAAATAAATAAAATTGTACTCGAAGTTTATTTTTCCATCTCGACTTGTCATTTGAACACCTAGAGAAGATATATGACCGACCCACGTATCTTACTCTATATGTCCCTTGTCAGTCAGTAAATGTTCAAAATGCCCCAATCATTTGCTTTTTGTGCCCTTTAGGGTTACTTAGGGACGGGCAAATAGGAAAAACAAGATAATGGAAGTGTTTTTTGTTCTAGGAGGAAGTTCGGAAAGGTGGATTTACCTAACGTTGAAAAAAACGGCAAACGAGTTGTTTTTGTCGCAAATCGATAGCAGAGTGTTTATTAGCAATTTATACAGGATGAGAAGGGAACTTTTTAGTTACGGTTTTAATAGTGATGTCACTCTTTTCTATGGATGTTCAGTTTCAACTTTGATAGTCGAAAGTGTACGCAGGCATTCACCAAAAAGGTTCAAGATTAAGTACTGGTTTAAATTAAGATCAGTTAAAAAAAATATTTGGTAATTTGCGAAAAAATGTTGAATTTTTGCTGCCCTATAATATTTTGTCGAAATATTTTAAATTTTAAGAGAAAACAATGTGTTAGTGGAAAGTTATAGTCATTTGATTTTTTTAAAATTATATTTTAGGTTTAAAAAAAATCAAATGACTCTAACTTTCTACTAACACTTTTTTCTCTTAAAATTTGAAATATTTTAACAAAATGATGTCAGTTAAACCGCCGAACCGATGGAGCAATAAAACGGCGGGATCGCATCGCAGGGGATGACGGGTTAGAGGAGCGGGTTTTCATAGATAATGTGGTAGACCAAATATCGTTTTCTAGGAGGTGATATTAAAAACATTGACCTCAGGTGTGTCAGCCGTAATTCACAACCAAACAAATGAACAATAACTATTAAAATCCAAATACCACACAACAACGTGCCCGGTTTGAATTAAAATCCTCGCCACCCACTGCCGCTCGTCTATTGTCCTCCAGCTATGGAGATCACGCGTGGTTTGCACGTGTTTACTCTATCTGTTCGGCAATTACAGTATAGTAGGCGCACTATTAAAACCCCTGAACTTGTAGCAACAGAGATATACAACCTTAAAATTTCACCAGCCGCCACTGAATATACCTATCCCAAAATTTTATTTGAAAACATTCATACTACGCCTCCGACTACAAAAATTTACTTCTTAAAGAAAAACTTTTTTGTTCGTAAAGCCAAAATGCGTTTAAGAACTGATTTACTCATTACTGCCAATATCTGATGTAAATATGTAAACTACGCCGCTGGACGTAAAGGAATACTGGGGAGCCCTACTCATGAATTTTCTTAAAAGCACTTTTAAAGAGATCGCCCTGTATCAGTACCCACATCCATCCAATCTAGCAAAGCAAGATCGTAAATTTTCCATAACAGCTTTATATACATATCCAGGCAAAATAAAAGCGCACTCTTTGGGTCTGGATTGGCCTGGATAAATGAAGATAAAGAGTTTTCATAGAACAGGAATTTGAAATATGACCGCTGTCAGACCGAGATTGAAATGGCCTCGAATTATGGCTTTGTTATGTTTTTGGGTTATGTTTTAGGTTTTATGAGATTCGAGGGTCGAAAAGAGGTTGCTCTAATTTGAGATTTACGCAGGTTTGTTTTAAATTTAGTTCTCTTAAATTATGCATATACAAAATTTTAGTAAGGGTGTGCTGTACTAAAACCGGCCATAGAGAGAGAAAAAAAGAAATAGCTACAGTCCATGTAAAGGCAAATCTAGAGGGTGTCTCAATAGATTCGTTGGTGGCATTTTTCCATATACGTATTACTACTAGGTATATAGCGAATGACGAAACAATGTTGAAGCAAATACGTAGCCTTTTGAAACAATTGCAAAGCATCCCTCATAAACAACCACGTGATTTTCCCAGCCAGTGAACTCAATACTACGTACCGCCCAGTTAATCAAAACACGAAATATGACAACATGGCCGCTCGCGCCTGTCATATTCAAATTTGAATCTGACAAGCCTTCGATTTCGCCGTAGCGTTATTTTGTGAATAATCTAATAATCTTTAATTTAATTAATAATAAAATATCAGAAAAATCCGTATAAATTAGTATGTACTTTAAAGTACAATATTGAAACAGAGTTAATAATATTTTAGATAGAAAATCAGATCTTGTTTCGCATGTCGGCGGTCAGGTGAGAAAGACAAAGTGATTTTGCATAAGTAGGTAATTAGTTATTTAAGATTTTGATTTTAATTATAATGCATGTAATGTTCTTTGTTGTATATGTTTTTTTTTTAATCTTGTATTATGCAATGACAATGACAATAATGAAATTTTCTTAAAAATAAAACTTCAGAATTTGTTAGTTTTATTTTTCATTCACCTATGCTTTTTGCCTATGTCACCTTTCAAGAGTAATAATTTAAGACATAAGTGATTGATGCTACTGCATACTTTGAGGACGTTCTTTTGATCTTACGTTAACTTGCTTTTATCCGATATATTTAATATTATTCTTTATAATTATTTGCTTACCCTTATACATATTTTCCTGACAACATGCCTGCGAACAGCAGGATCGCAGGAAGGCGGTTTTTCATTAGGTTTT
This sequence comes from Philopedon plagiatum, assembly GCA_963971165.1. Taxonomy (NCBI): domain Eukaryota; kingdom Metazoa; phylum Arthropoda; class Insecta; order Coleoptera; family Curculionidae; genus Philopedon; species Philopedon plagiatum. The sequence continues at coordinate 7,555,770 of OZ020195.1, forward strand.
TCGCAAACTGCATCCTATAGGACTACATCATGAATTAAAATTAAACATGCATTAGAGAATTAAGTCATAACTTCGGTTTAATAAAGAGCGAGGTGTTGGGCTAAAATATGGCGTAGATAAGAGCAAACGGAAGCCTTCTAACTAATGAGGTTTCGCTGGTATATTATGGAGTAAATATAGCCTTTAATTTAAAAACTTTTTAATAGCCTTTTTGGATTTATTAATTTTTAAATGAAATTTTCGATAATATGCCTGGTCTATTCAACTTAGATTGTGAATGATGACAGAACTAGATCAGATTTCTCGCCATCCGTCTTGACGATGGTGTGTTAGAAATAGGTAAATAAAAAAACTAAAGTTAAACCGAAACAGATAGAGAAATAAAACTGCGTGATCGATGCGTATCAGGGGATGCCGGGTTAGACGAGCGGGTTTTCATAGATAATGGTGGGCCAAATATCGTTTTCTAGGAGGTGATAAATTACTAAAATCTTGTAAAAAATACTTTTTAAAAGCAAGCTTGACAAAGAATCTGAAGAAAGGACAATGGGAGAAGAAGAAGAACAATCAGATGTCAAGGAATATGAATAATAATGCATTTTTGGTTTGCGAAATAGATTTTTTTCTTTAGAATTTTCGTTTAAGTTATTTTATATAATGGTTTAAAAATATTATTATGTGCCTTTCTCTTATTATACTTTGTCAAAGTAAATGTATTGTTTAATTGTGGTAAAAAGTCCCCAAGTGTAATTTATTATTCCTTTTTTACCAAGACTAGGACCTATTATTACCTAAAAACTAGATTATAATAAAGGTATTGGTATATATATATATATATATATATATATATATATATATATATATATATATATATATATATAAATATAAATATATATATATATATATATATATATATATATATATATATATATATATATATATATATATATATATAAATATATATATATATATATATATATATATATATATATATATATATATATATATAAATATAAATATAAATATATATATATATATATATATATATATATATATATATATATATATATATATATAGTCTATAATAATTACGACTTTAGCTAATATTTAAGAGGTATTATTTGAAGAAATATTTTATGAAATCTTGATATTTCAAAACATGAAAAAGTCACTTATTGACTTTTTGCATAGAGCCCTTCAATTTCAAAAACTTGTTTTACAAAAACATGTGTCTTTTAATTTAACAGCAATTTATTTATTTAATATGAGAATATATGGACTATACACTCTTGCAATTAGGTTAAAATTGTACAAAAAATAATTTATTTATTACGTTATTAATGAGATAAGCATTATTCCTACTAGCTTAAACTTTCTGCCTTTAACAAAAAGGGGTTAAAATCAAAACCCAACACGATGGTCGCACTAGAACCTCGCATAATTTACTACCACAGCCATTACAGTGGTCGTACTAGAGCTTAACATGGTTTACAAACCATTTTATCACCATAATTAAGCACAAATACACAGTATTACAAAATTATAACCAAAATTCTTTGACTAAAATATGGAATTTTGTAAAAAAAATAGCAATATTCTCTTCAATACAAAATGTGCGAAGAGGTAGTTTACCTTTTAATCCGCTACCATGTCTCTACCTGATTGATCCGCTGAACACGCGCTTTCAGCTGTTCAGGTGACAGAAGTGAAGTTATTATCATGGATGAGTATTAATGAGATAAATAATGCCGCGTAAATTTTTGCTTTCCGATTATTAACTAGTGAAAGAAAATAGTTTTCAGTCCTTTAGTAGTGCTTTTAGTAGTAACAAAATATCGTACGCGCTTAGTGGTGTGCATTATAGGATTCATATTTTAACAGCTGTTCTCGCGATTGTTTTATTTGTTTTATAGTATTTTAACTTTTTAAAATTGAGAATTTTTGAAGATTTAGCAGGATTTCTTTCTTTAAAGGCAACCAAAATATTATTTTTCAAACTCCTTACATAGAATTATTGTTGAGAGACTTGACAACACAACATCCTAGCTCAATGGTTTTATGGCCATGTGTTTATAAGCAGTGGTGTGCCATGATTAAAAAATATATTTTTGGCGGACAATATCTTGTCTATTATCGCGAAGTGCCATTTATGACTATTTCCCCCCCTCTAAATCCATACCAGAATTTACCGGTTTCAATATATGCAGTGAATTTCATAACACCCTGTACATTCCAACTCATTTTCAAATTATAAGCTTCTGAAAGCCCTAGAACTTGTAATACAATTTTTCGCTAACTTGTCTAGTCGGGATATATTCACAGATTCTTAAATTGATTCTTTTAACTTGCTGGCCCTATTATGAACACATAAATGCTGACCTTGCACAATAGCAGGCTGGGGTTCAAAAACCCTTGTAATTAAGTGGGGACGCCTCACACCACGCCAGACTTTTGTATTGTGCTTGTGCCATGCACGCCGTTCAGTAATTTACATCATCTCTCTAGGCCCCCCATTACCCATTGTTTTGTTTCTTAACAAAAAGTACACAAAACAATCATGAATTGTTTAGCTAGGTCCTGATGGGCGACGAACGTTGATAAATATAAGAAAAATATACTGGGAAGCATGAAAAATACATATTATAGCTTTTATAACTTCGCATTTTACTTTACACACCTCTTTACAATATCTGAAATAGCAAAAACATGAGGCAAGAACAACGGTACTATTCTTTCAAAAATATGCGTTGGACACAAATAATTCACAATAAGATTAAATACAGTGAGGGCATAAAGTCTGGAAACACCTAGTTTTTTACGAAACTATACATTTTCGGAAGAAACGCCGAAACACGTCGATTTTGTTCTCATTTTCTACATATTCTGAAAATATTTGATTATATACAGGGTGTGCCATAAAAGTTGGGCATTTGTCAAATTTGATTTTTTAAATAGAACACCCTGTATATTATTCCATTTTTGAATTGTGCGTTAGAAAATCAACATCTTTTGTATAAACCACCCTTCCTCTAAAATCAATTGTTTGCGAGATATTGCAACTTGAAAATTGTTAGCCCGCAAAATTAAATAAAGTCAAATAATAATTTAACACATTTTTATTTTAACAACAACAATCCAACTGAGACAATTTTAACGCAGCAAATGCTGAAATTGTTGACCGTTAACTTCCCAGCAATATCCTAGCCTATCCATAAACTCCTCTTGTACGTTACGGATGAAAGGTGGTGAAATTTGCCGAATTTCATCCCTTATACGATTTTTTAAAGCTTCTATGTTAGGAGGTCTGTTAAAGTAAACTTTACTTTTTAAATAACCCCTCAGGAAATAATCAAGGGGGGTCAAATCCGGTGACCTCGCAGGCCATACTATGGGGCCACGACGTCCTATCCACCTGTTAGGAAATATCTCGTTGAGATATTGCCTAACAGCTAGCGCATAGTGAGGTGGGGCCCCATCTTGTTGAAACCACATTGTTAAGGCTGGTGTATCAGGCTCATCACCTGGATACCGCTGAGCTAAGGCAGGAATTATGTAACTCTACTTGCAAAAAGTGTAGATACATTTGGCCGGTCAAATTTTCGTCAAAAAAATAGGGACCAACAATCTGGTCTTGAAATATTCCTGCCCAAACGTTGACTTTTTCGGGATGTTGCGTATGAGCCACTTAAGCCCAATGGGGATTCTCTTTAGACCAATACCTACAGTTTTGCCGGTTGACAGTACCATTGAGAAAAAAGGTAGCTTCCTCCGAAAATAAAACATTTGCACAAAACAAGGGATCCATGTTGCACCGTTCTTGCATATTTTCACAAAACTGGAGTCGGCGGTCATAGTCATCTTCGTTTAATTCATGTATTAGTCTTATTTTGTATGGATGATATTTCTCTTTATGCAGAATATTTTTCACTGATGACTGACACACGTTTAAATCTAATGCCACTTGATGGGTTGACAAATGTGGATTCTCGTTGTAACTGAGTAAAACATCTAATTTAATATTATCATCTAATTTGGGCCTACCTGTCCTGGGCAGATCTTTTACAGTCCCATGTTCATGAAATTTTTTGATAATTTTGCTGACCGTCGATTTTGTAATTGCTTGTCGCTCTGGATGTGTGTTATTAAAAAGTTCGCAAACTACGACGATCGCCCCAGCCAAACATCATAAGGATTTGAATCCTTTGGGTCTCGGAAAGCATATTTTAAGATACAAATTACTATCTTATTTAAATGTGTTTGATTTTTGACACAACTATCATAATGGGACATGCTGGTTTCCAGGGTAGTGCAATAATTCAAGGTGTAAGAATTACCAATTTTCAAGTTGCAATATCTCGCAAACAATTGACTTTAGAGGAAGGGTGGTTTATACAAAAGATGTTAATTTTCTAACGCACAATTCAAAAATGGAATAATATACAGGGTGTTCTATTTAAAAAATCAAATTTGACAAATGCCCAACTTTTATGGCACACCCTGTATATAATCAAATATTTTTAGAATATGTAGAAAATGAGAACAAAGTCGACGTGTTTCGGCGTTTCTTCCGAAAATGTATAGTTTCGTCAAAAACTAGGTGTTTCCAGACTTTATGCCCTCACTGTATAATCACCTGCGTACAAATAATTTTGAATAAAATATTAACACATGATTAAAATGACAAAATACAGGGTGTTATGAAAGTAGTTTAATATATTGGAACGGGTGCCTCCTGGGGTAGTCTACAAATATTCTCAATACTTTTTTCCTTCAAATCGAAAATTTTTTTACATTTTGAAAAATACCCTAAACCACCCGATACCTGACGCTTCCAGCCGCGGCGTTTTTAAAGTTAAATATTATCTTGACATCTCATTTTTTTCCAGATTTAGTGAAAACCCAAAAAAATCCAAAGCATTTTTAATTCCAAAGACTTATTTTACTAAAAATGTGTATTTTAATTTAATAGTAATTTCTTTACTTAATGTGGAAAAATATGGACCATACACTCATGAAATTAGGTTGCAATTGTAACCAGAACGAAACAGGCTATATTATACCGTTAACACAAAGAATTATGACTTACCTATTATGTTATTAATGAAATAAGCATTATTCCTACTAGCTTAAACTTTCTGCCTTCAAAAAAAGTTTTAAAATCAAAACGCAACACAGTGATAGCACTAAAGTCTAGCATAAATCACTAGATCTTCACACAACTGACATACTATTTTATCACACTAATGGAGCACAACTTCACAGTATTATAAAATTATAAAAAAAATCTTTGATTGCAGTAGGAAATTTTGTTTAACATCCCGTAAATTGCAAGAGCCGCATTGTTTAAGACCCTCAAATTATTGCCATAAATAGAGCAAGAAACATTTCTCAGATTTTGATGTTAAGAAATAATTTCTATGACCTTTGTTTTCATTGCGTCAAACAAATTATTTTTATTTATTTTTAAACAGCAACTGGGTTTAAGGACCTTACTAACTAAAGAATTTCATAATTTTTCCACTGCCAAAAGCATACTTGTAATTTATTTCTCCGTCTGAGGAAAAATCAAAGGAACGTTCCGAAAAGGAAAGAAATATAATTTTACTGAAGAAATTATGAACAGAAAAAGAAAATAGAATGGCAAAAGTCACAATCTAAACGCAAGAAATGGAACCCCGAAGATATGATTAAAGCTGTTGAAGCTGTAACATCTAATGGGTTATTTAAAGGCATCCAAGATTTGTGGTGTACAAAGGGGCACAATTGAAAGATACCTTAATTCAAAAAAACAGCCGGAGGAACTTGTTACTTTATCCATCGGATGTTTTCAAGATAAGCTCTTTTTTGGTAAGCGTTTCTAGGAGGAATGCTCTTTCAATCTCTGCTTGTGGTATTTGTATTCCAGACGTTTTAGCTTCGAAAATATTATACTGAAATAAAATAAAATATTACAGCAATTTAAAATAAATGAACCCTAACCGAACAAACTTTTTTTTCACATCAACACATATTTTTGAGGCGATAAAATATTTTTTATACTATCGTAAGGTTAAAAAGCCCCATAAACTCTAAGCCGTTCAAGTTATATATTCCAAATATTTGGGATGTGTTATATCTAGATCCGTGGTTATAACACAGATTTTGTTTAGGCATTATGTAAAACAAAATCCGATTTCCACGATATATTCAAATTCGATGAGAGTTTTATGCTGGCAGAAGCATTAAGGAAGCTGAAAAACGAAAATTTTCGCTGAGTTTGCAGAATAAAATTTTAGCCTTTTGATCTTTTGTCGATGTATGCGTGGATTAGAAATATGGCGGAAAAGAAGCATCAAAAAAGGAAATTCCAAGATTTGTTTTTCATAAATTTTCTATTGAATTACAATGTATCAAAATGGATAAGACGTTGGAATTGCTGAATGATGTAGGCAAATAAAATATTTGCTCTCAAAAATATGCTGTGAAATAGCAATTTAAAATACTTTTTATTCTAAGTGTACTCAGATTAGGGGCGGTCGATTGGATTTAAAGAAAGGGAAGCAATAATAGTAATAATTGTGATTTTAATATAGGCAACAATTTTTTAAAAATATGTTTTGAATAATGAATTTATGCCAAGTAAAGGTTACCCCAACAGGGGGGATTAATGGTAAACGATTACAATTTTTTTTAAATCGAGTTTTTGATTAATCGATTTTTCGATTCGTCGATTAATGCGGGATGCCATTCAGGATTATCAAACAGAATTTCCATACAAAGTCATGGATTTCGACCAGTTTCGCCAAGTTTTGACTAGATCTGTGGCTTTGTTTAGAGAAACAGGAAGTGTGAATAGAAAGGAAGGCAGTGGGAGATCCAAAGTTCGCACCGTACAAAAAGTAGAAGAATTGAGGCAAATTGTTAATGAACAAATCCCTCTCCTACGGAACCTGCAATATAATCCTGAAATGTGACCAGCATATGCACGCTTATCGTCTAAGCTCAGTCCAGGAATTGTTACCAAACGACAAGGCGCAGCGAATGCAATTTTCAGAGTGGTTTATGGATAATTTGCATAATAATGAAAACGTATATGAAAAAATCTTTTACCTCTAAAACATTATTTACAAAACTAGGACTTAGGACTTATGGAATATTTCATAATATTTTGTTTACCAAAACTTAAAAAGTGATTTTCTTGCAGTTCTTTCTGTTCGGTACAGTGACGGGATAAAAATTTAATATTTACAAATAAATACATTTTTGGGTGATCTAATCTTTCCTAAAAAGAAAGCCACTGGAAAATCCATATTTCTGTCACCTTTTACAAGCATGATAGTTAAATCTATTCCCTTCTGGTTCGTGCAGTGTGTTTCATCCATACATATTATTCTACAGAAATCCTTTAGTTTACATTCCATGGTCTTATTCATAAATCCTAGGCAAAAATCTTCTGGATGACTTTCATCTAGGAAGAATTTTTTGAAGACCGAATCATTAGTCGTAATATGCCAGTTAGGGGCTTATATACGGCGCCGCCACTGGTTTGGAACTCCACTGGGCAGCTTTACTTACAAGTCAAGCTGAATAGCCGGTGACTGTCGACCAGGACGGGAGAGCATTTTCCGAAAACCCTAAGCTTTGGGAAGCGGCATTTTTATTTACCTTCAGGGTCCTTGATTCATTTAAACACCCACACCTTCTCCTTTGATAGCTTGCTAACAAGAGAAAGAGAGATAAAGAGGAACCTTAGCCCATGGAACATCTAATTAAAAGGGATTAAATGGCCAAATTAAGGTGCCTTATGAAACTTTCTCTCTGTTTATAACCCAAGTTGTAGTGCTTCGCCAAGTTTTAAGGTCTTTAATTTTTCTACAGGCCGTTAAGATTTAATTAATTTTGGGAAATTAATGTTTGTAAAAGTTAAGAGCTTGCACAACTGTCTAACTTAGTTATGAAATTTGCTTAAAATTAAAAAGGTGCTGTTTATTTTAATAAGGAAAAGAAGTAGTTCGGGAGTTTGTAAATTTCAATTTTGTTCTAAAATATTTAGTAGTGGGCGATATTCTTTACACAAGTTTTAAAATTGTATTTTAGAATACAAGTGTATACAGGGTGTTATGAAGTTCACTGCATATATTGAAATTGGTAAATCCTGGTATGAATTCAGATTGAAGAAACATACAACCCCGGGCTGGCAGACAGTAAGCTTTCACCCATGTTGGGGATCATCAGACTGATGTAGCCTTTAGGCAGCTTCCCCAATACATGCTACTACAGCTGCTACAGCTACTCAAATATATGGTTTTGAAAAACGACGGTAGAGAACACACGAGAGCGCCATCTATAGGAAACCACTTCCATGCAAGAACAGATCTCACTCGACTAAAGCTGCTACCGATATATAGGTAGCTAGGAAAAACACTGCGGGAGCATGGCATCCGGTATCGAAATCGATTTTTGATTTTTGCATCAAAGTACGGGGAGTCCCCGTACTTTGACGCAAAAACAACTTACTGTCTTTCAGTCCGAATAGCCATAATTTTTATTTTTAGTCTATTACTGCGACGGACGTTGAAACCTTTTTATATTTTCTATAGTGCATGGCTTTTATAGGCGGGGTTGCACGGCTTCCCGGTGGGATTGTGTGTGTGATCCCTAGTGTAATCCACAAAACTGTAGAGTCCTGGAGTGATGCTCAAAAATCGATTCCGATACCGGATGTCATGCTCCCGCAGTGTTTTTACTAGCTACCTATATATCGGTATCAGCTTTACTCGAGTGAGATCTGTTCTTGCATTGAAGTGGTTTCCTATAGATGGCGCTCTCGTGTGTTCTGTACCGTCGTTTTTCAAAACGATATACTTGAATAGACGAAGTGGCTATTGGGGAAGCTGCCTAAAGGCTACGTCAGTCTAATGATCCCCATGAAGGGTGAAAGCGTACTGTCTGCCAGGCCGGGGTTGTCCATTAGATCTTGGACTCCCCGTACTTTGATGCAAAAACATAACTTACTGCCATTCAGTCCGGATAGATATTATTTTTCTTTTTAGTTTATATACAGTGACCGGCAAAAAGTTCGCAACATGGGAAAAATTTTTATTAGGAGAGTATCGGAAAAACTTTCCCAGGGGATCGGTGCTGCATGTCCGATAACCTAAAAATCGATTTTGACATACGTCACGTGACCACTGGTATAGCGTCAAATTAAAAAAAAAATTGTTAATTTACAAAAAGTGAGGTTAGTTGACGAGATATCAAAAAAAGTTATTTTAAAAAATTGCTTAGAATTAAATTCTAGGTCCTTGTGCAAAATTTTAAGATTTTATTTAAAAAAATTGGAAAACTCAATTTTTTTTAAATATTTTTTTATCGATTTACAAATTTCCGGTTTTTTTCGTTTAGATAGCTTGGCTAATGTAAAGCCCATGTATCTGGATGAAAATAAACGAATGTAGTAGTTTTTTCTACAATTGACAGGACAAAATTAAAAAAAACAGGGTTTCGCCGGACGCTAGCTGTTGCAATGATTTGTATCTAGCAGCAGTGTCAAAATTTTAGAGACATTTCAATAAGATTACATTGAGAAAACCTTAATCGTCTTAAATATATCTGAAGTTCGACTTTTTGTAAAGTTAAGGGGATTAAAATAGATAATAAACAAAAAATTACCTGTTTATTTAATCGAAATTTTATAAACGAAAACCAATGTAAGAAAAACTTAAAAGTAGTCAAATTCTGTACTAACAACACAAAAAATCATTGTTTTTCCTTGGGTGCACAAAATTTAAAACTCAGTATGACCACCATTTCTCTCCATACATACTGTTGTTCTCGAGCGCAACTCTCGATTAACATTTCGGAGCATTTTACGATTTATTTGCAATACACAATTTATAATGACATTCTCTAAATTTTGTATATTCCTAAAGGGTCGATGTTTGTACACAGGGTTCTTTAGGTATCCCCACATAAAAAAATCTAACGGAGTCAGATCTACAATTCTACAATTGACAGGACAAAATCGAAAAAATAGGTGTTCGCCGGACGCTCGCTGTTGCAATGGTTTGAATCTAATGAAATGACTGTATCAAGATTTTATTAAGATTTTTCGCACATAAATTTAACAACCAGGTCTATTTAGTTGTACTTAAAACTACCAAAGCAGGCTCTGAAATTAAAACAACCAAATAATCTAGTAGGTTAAAAACAACAGAAAAATGTCAAACAAATTATAATTTGTTTGATTTCAACCTATGTCATTGGTTTATGTCTCGCATCTTACTAAGTTTGATATTTTACATAAGTTTATTAATATTTTATTCCTTAAAATGGCACCCACACTACTTCTTCAGGAAAAGATAGAAATTATTTTAATTTCTGGAGATAATTACAAAAGCCATAGAGAAACAGCAGCAATTTTTAATGAGAGGCACCCCGATAAATCCCTCCATTATTCCACAGTACCTCGTCTAGTCAATAAATTTAAAGAAACGGGATCGGTAGAAAATCAGTATAAAGTTTCCCATGAAAAACCGGTAACAGGTGACGAAGGTTCTCTGGATGTGTGTTTGTCGATCACAGAAACACCCCAATTAGCAGTTAGTCAAATATCGGAGATCACTAACATTCACGAAAGATCTGTGCGGAGGATATTAAAAAGAAACAAATTTCATCCGTACAAACCTAAATTTGTACAAGTATTAAAAGATAGGGATTATGACGCCCGCTTCGATTTTTGTGCCTGGTTCCAGGGTATGATTGAGGAAGATTTTAATTTCCCAAAGAACGTTCTTTTCTCGGATGAAGCTACATTTACCTCTAACGGAACCGTCAGTTCACAAAACTGTAGATGGTGGGCCACCGAAAACCCAGACTTTGTAATTCAGAGTAAAGACCAATATAGTTTTAAGGTTAATGTGTGGTGCGGAATTTTCAACCTCAGAATAGTGGGACCTTTTTTCTTTAGAGACAATTTAAATTCAGAACGATATTTAGAATTTCTACAAACTGAGATATCTGACTTTTTAGACAATTTGTCATTAGCCGAAAGAAGAAATTTATACTTTCAACAAGACGGAGCTAGCATTCATTCCACAAATGAGGTGAAGAGATGGCTGGATCAAGAATTTGGAAACCAGTGGATTAGAAATTGTGTATTGCAAATAAATCGTAAAATGCTCCGAAATGTTAATCGAGAGTTGCGCTCGAGAACAATAGTATGTATGGAGAGAAATGGTTGTCATACTGAGTTTTAAATTTTGTGCACCCAAGGAAAAACAATGATTTTTTATGTTGTTAGTACAGAATTTGACTACTTTTAAGTTTTTCTTACATTGGTTTTCGTTTATGAAATTTCGATTAAATAAACAGGTAATTTCTTGTTTATTATCTATTTTACTCCCCTTAACTTTACAAAAAGTCGAACTTCAGATATATTTAAGACGATTAAGGTTTTCTCAATGTAATCTCATTGAAATGTCTCTAAAATTTTGACACTGCTGCTAGATACAAATCATTGCAACAGCTAGCTTCCGGCGAAACCCTTTTTTTTTTAATTTTGTCCTGTCAATTGTAGAAAAAACTACTACATTCGTTTATTTTCATCCAGATACATGGGCTTTACATTAGCCAAGCTATCTAAACGAAAAAAACTGGAAATTTGTAAATCGATAAAAAAATATTTAAAAAAAATTGAGTTTTCCAATTTTTTTAAATAAAATCTTAAAATTTTGCACAAGGACCTAGAATTTAATTCTAAGCAATTTTTTCAAATAACTTTTTTTGATATCTCGTCAACTAACCTCACTTTTTGTAAATTAACATTTTTTTTTTTAATTTGACGCTATACCAGTGGTCACGTGACGTATGTCAAAATCGATTTTTAGGTTATCGGACATGCAGAACCGATCCCCCGGAAAAGTTTTTCCAATACTCACCTAATAAAAATTTTTCCCATATGTTGCGAACTTTTTGCCGGTCACTGTATATATATATATATATATATATATATATATATATATATATATATATATATATATATATATATATATATATATATATAATTTTGGAATGAGTGACTCCTGGCGTAGCCTACTGACATTCCCAATACTTCCCCCCCCCCCATTTTTTAGTTTTAAAAATATCCTAAACCACCCCATATTGGACGCTTTCAGCCGCGGCGTTGCCAAACGAAAAAAAAATATTACAAAAACATGTCCTCGTATTTAGAGATTTCTGAACAAGCACCAACTTTCCTCAAGATTAAAATTTTCTGAGAAATGTCAAATAAAAATAAATCCATTTGGTGTAAACTTTTTTGACCATCCCGTATATATATATATATATATATATATATATATATATATATATATATATATATATATATATATATATATACGGGATGGTCAAAAAAGTTTGCACCAAATGGATTTATTTTTATTTGACATTTCTCAGAAAATTTTAATCTTGAGGAAAGTTGGTGCTTGTTCAGAAACCTCTAAATACGAGGACATGTTTTTGTAATATTTTTTTTTCGTTTGGCAACGCCGCGGCTGAAAGCGTCCAATATGGGGTGGTTTAGGATACTTTTAAAACTAAAAAATGGGAGGGGAAAAGTATTGGGAATGTCAGTAGGCTACGCCAGGAGTCACTCATTCCAAAATTAAACCGTTTTAATAACACACCGTATTATAGCCACAATGCGCTTGTGGCGTAGCACCCTATAACTATATTTAATGTATAGTATTATATTAATGTAAGAACAAACTTTATTGATTTGTTTGAGAACATTTTAAGTGTTGTGCCTTATACAAATTATAATCATTAAAATGGCTATTTTGTGCCATGATATCGGCATTTTGTGCATTCGTATGTACCTTACAAGGTACGCAATATGAGATTAACAAAAGTATATACAGGGTTGCTCATAAGTCATGACGGGGTTTGACCCATTAATAGCTTTTTTGTTTATTAATTATTTTTATTTACTTCATACACACATATCATTTGGTGTAGTCTAGATAGAATTTGTTATTTATTAATACTAAAATCTAAGATATGTTTATACCTACCGAATATTAAAACATATAATATATTCGCCAAACATTTCTCAATTTCCGTTCGTATATCCATTATTCCTCAGTTGCTGGATTACCTGAAACAAATAGTTTTTCCATTACTGTCTATGAAGGTAGTTTTACAGTTTGCTATAAACAAGGCAAGCTGAAAGCTCTTTATGAGGGATATAATCCGCCTCGAAATAGGACATTGTTATATTGCTTTAAAACCGCATTTAGTGTCTAAGTTTTTATTGCTCTTTTGGTAGTTATAAACTTTCAGGGTTTTAGTATTTTAGGCCGGTTTTCATTTTAAGCAAAATTAAATGTAAATTCATGGATTTAAATTAAAGGAGATTTGGTGTAACCACAACACGCATGTGCGCTGTGGGCTGTCAGAAGATAAAACCTCCTCCAACCCACCCCTTATCGTAGAAATTGATCTAACGAAACGTAAAACTGGTCAAATCACAGTTTCTCACAAAAGACGCTCAAAATGACGTCACCCGTACGAATGAAACTCTAAATACCAGTAGTCCATTTAAATTGTGACGTCAGTGGATACGACTGGATACAATCAATGGAGTTTGTTCGAAGAAGAGGTGAACATTTTGTTACCAAGTCATTGCCAATACTGCTTTGATGTCTCCTTATTACGTGTCAATCACAATATTTGATATTTCATAAAATATCTCCGTCACAAACTATATAGCCCACGGTAAACGAATACGTCTATAAAAAGAAAGTTCATTTCAAAAGAATTTTTAATTAAAACTCATCGTTAGTAGCAACTACATAATTTCGTAGTCTTAAAAATTCTTTTAATTTAAATTTGTGCTCAATTTTTCTCCGTTTTTAAAAGCCCATTAGCGTCTGAATTTTTTTCGTATCTAAAAGCTCAGAAATAAGACGTTCATAAAGGAATTTCTAGACTCGGTATGTTTTCTTTTATCGTTGCTTTTACCTGCACAGTTGAGGAAATTCGCAAAGCATTTTTTGTTAAGTTTTAATTATTGACGGTATAAATAGACTCTACGGTATGATGGAAGAATAGTAACTTGGTTAATTTAAAGTTTGCTTTAAATGTTGTAACATGAAATAAAACAGGCATCCGCGAGTGCTGTAACCGAAGGTTAGGGTTTTATTTAGACTAGTTGTGTATAATTACACTAAAAACTTTATATATAAAAGTTTTAGGATCTCATTCAATTTTTTTACGTTTACACATTATTTTTTGCGGATCCTACCTAGAACAGATTGTTTGGCTTTTACGCAAAAATTATTAAATATACTGAGCGTTTTTTTTACTCGGGTCATAGGATTTTACGTGTTAAATATTCAATCCCATATTAGGACCTTTTCTACTGTATCGATATAGCTGAAACTTTAAACAAATAAAGTTGTGGGTTCTTAAATTAGGTCAGGCCAATAACTATCCTAAAATATCTATGGAAAAAACTAAAAAATGCAATTATTTTTGGATGAAAAGTATCTTTCAATGCACCCTGCATGTACAAACCTAGCAGGTAAACAAGATGTCAAGATGAAAGTCAAGTTGTCTGACACTTATACAAAGTGTACAAAATTTAAGTTATTCGGCATTTTTATTTCATTTTTTTTTAGTTTTGTAAAAAGCACAGTTCAATTTTTTTAGACATTAACGTTCAGGCTCACTAAGAAGGTTTAAGATTTAGTACTGGTTTAAATTAAGATCTTCTAGTTGATCAGTTATTTTTTAACAAGTTTTTGTCCTGTCATTGTTAATAAATCGTCATTAAAAACGTATGAATTATTCTGATATTTCTGCGATTTGCTTGGTTTTCAAATGATTTTCATCTTGGAACGGGTTGCTAGAATGAATTTAGTTCTATTATTGTCGAAAGAACGCACCAAAAATTGCCCTTTTGTTTATAAATCTGCGAAAAATCTCAGAAACAAATTCACAGCATAAAACTTAGTTGTCTTATTCTTACACCTGTAAGTTTAAAACTTTTGGTTGACCAAATGACAAATGGCAGTCGGCATCACAGAATCGTTTTTTGGGTTTGAAGTGATGCTGAGAAAAATGGAGTTTTTTTTCCAAATCTAATAATAAATTTGTTTCCCATATGTCGCACAATTTCCGCCTGTCACTGTATGAGTAAAAGAGAAATCTTTTATGGATATTCCAAATCAAAATTTCGAAAGTTTCAAGAAAGTGTAAAAATCGACCGAGAACCAGCTTTAGCTACATGTATAGGGTGGAAGATGTAAATTAAATCAAAAATTATTTATATAAACTTTTTTTCATTATTTTAAAAGGAAACTTGTGGTAAGTAATCCAAATCGAAATTCTAAAACTTTTAAAAATCGACTCACCCTACCTACTGTACATACGGTCTTCAGGTAAAAGGCTTAACTTTATATATTCTAATTTTGTTTAGTAAAACGCTAATTTTGTTAAAAGCTTTGGAAGTTTAACAATGCACGTACTTCGTTTCCCCAAATCATAATGTTTATACGCAGTCATGTAATGGGATTTCTGGCAAAGTGTATTTCTTGGCTCATACAATTATTATGTTGTGGGTTTTCTATTGTACTGTTTTCGTAGTCTAATGGCATACACTAATATGAGTTACTAATTAAAACTTAACAAAATTAAATGAGTAAAAGTAATTTGTGGCGTGTAAAGAGGGTTTAATGCTCATTTCCGCTATTTTATAATTACAGTGTTAAATTGTGGAAAAGCGAAAAACCCGAACCGTGACAAATAATCAAAGTTAAAAAACAAAGAACGGACACAAATATAAAATAAAGATGAAAAGTACTTTCTTATAATACAAGAATAAAGAAATATGTTTAAATTTAGGACTATGTAACCCTTATCAATATTAATTAAAAACACAAAATCATTCATGTCAGACAGTACGGATTTCGTCACCAAAGATCCACAGCTGATCTCCTTAGCTTTACTATAACTGGAACAAGTTTCTTGAATTTTAGGGCGAATCTCAGATTGTTGCTCTCGATATTTCCAAGGCCTTTGACCAAGTACGGTATGCCGCACTCCTCAACAAACTACCCTGTTACCAAACTATGTACCTGGATTGGTAGCTTCCAGTGGCGGCTGGCGAAATTTCGAAGTTGTATATCTCTGTTCCTACTTACAGGACCCGAACCAAATGTAAGGGTTTTAATAGTGAGCCCACTGGGAATGTTTTGGTAAAGAAAAAAATCATTTTGTAATTTGCGAAAAAAAGTTAAATTTTTGGTGTGCCCCTCCTAGGAAAAAATGAAAACGTCTAGGTATTTTATTTATTCTTTTTTCTAAACAAATTTTACATCATTCTGTCGACAGTTTTTAAATTTTGAGAGAAAAAAAGGTGTTAGTAGAAAGTTATAGTCATCTGAATTTTTTTAAGCCTAAAATAAAATTTAAAAAAATTCAAATGACTACAACTTTCTACTAACACCTTTTTTTCTCTCAAAATTTAAAAACTGTCAACAGAATGATGTAAAATTTGTTTAGAAAAAAGAATAAATAAAATACCTAGACGCTTTCATTTTTTTCCTAGGAGGGGCACACCAAAAATTTAACTTTGTTTCGCAAATTACAAAATGTTTTTTTTCTTTACCAAAACATTCCCAGTGGGCTCACTATTAAAACCCGTAAATTTGGTTCGGGTTCGGTAAGTAGGAACAGAGATATACAACTTTGAAATTTCACCAGCCGCCACTGGTAGCTTCCTCTCTAATCGACGCATATCTGCTGTGGTTGACGGTCACTCATCTAACTTCCATCCCATTAATGCTGGCGTCCCCCAAGGTTCAGTCCAGGCACCAACCCTATTTCTTCTTCACATTAATGGCCTGCTCTCTTCAACTACCAATCCCATGTAAACTTATGCTAACGATAGTACTCTTCACTCTAATATTCATTTTTCCAGACAAGTTTCGAATCATGAGTTGGATAATAGACGCAGATCTCTGTACCTATCCCTTTCCCAAGACCTCCAATTAATCTTAGACTGGGGTGCCAAGAACCTTGTTCAGTTCAATGCCTCCAAAACCCAGTCTTGCTCCTTGTCAAGCAAAAAATCTGGCAACGCTTACCCCATCCACATGAATGACCAATCCCTACAAAACAATGAAACATTCGATCTTGTTGGAGTCGCTTTTGAATATGATCTCAGCTGGCACAAACACATTACTTCAGTAGCCACATCGGCAACTAAAAATCTTGGTTTTCTCTTTCGAGCCAGAAAATACTTCTCCCCTTCCAACTTATACACTCTCTATGTTTCCCAAATAAGACCTAACCTAGAGTACTGCTCCCACATCTGGGGAGCGGCATCACCTTCGACACTTAACATCCTTGATTCTATCCAAAAGAGAGTCATTCGACTTATCAATGACCCAGCCATCTCGCTCATCGCCGCGCTGTTGGGGATTTATACCTTTTCTACCGCTACTTCCACGGATTTTGCTCTGAAGAACTAGCCGGTATTATTTCCCCCTTGACTGCTCCTAAGAACAACAAGAGGCGCGTTACGTATGCATCCCTTTACTGTCAAGCTACAAAAGCCTAGAACAGACTACTTCTCCCGCTCATTCATACCTAGGGTCTCCAGATCATGGAACAAATTGCCTGCAGATGTTTTCCCTTCCCGTCCCAACCTCCAATCCTTCAAATCCCGTGTCAATAGACTACATTTCCCTTCTCTTCAGACGCCCACGGTACGCTAGTACTTAGGCTTGAAGTCTACGTGTGATGTCTTAGATAAAAAAAATAAATAATATTTAATTTATTTATTAATATAAATTAATAATAAACGTCTATTTTAATATTTATTATTAAATGGTCGTAGAAATAGTAGTGTATGCAACTCTTATGTAATGGCCGTTATTACACAATATATATATATATATATATATATATATATATATATATATATATATATATATATATATATATATATATATTTTATTTTTATTTATTTATTTATTTCCCAACAAACTAAATTAGTTTATTACAGGGAAAATATAAATTAACATAAAAAGAAAAATGTAACTTAAGATTAATTATAAATATTTATATAAGTAAAAAAAAAAAAAAATAAAAATTAACTCCTTTTAGTGTATAAAGAAAGATCATTTAAATTTATCCTTTTTAACCTTTTAAAATATATTTTTTGCACTTCTTTTTAAATAATTTTAATTTAGTTATTTGTTTCAAATTATTTGGTAGTTCATTATATAAAACAACACCATTAAATAATATCGACTTTTTTCCAAAGTTACTTTTAATTGGTGGAAGAATAATATTTTTATTTTTATATATATATATATATATATATATATATATATATATATATACATATATATATATATATATATATATATATATATATATATATATATATATATATATATATATATATATATATATATATATATATATATTGAGTAAACTAGTAAACTAGTAAATATTGGGGTATGCAGCAAATGAAAGTGTACTCTTTAAAGTTTAGTCCGAGCTTTCGGAAATTTTTATTTCCATCATCAGGGAATCTACAATTAATAGTTAAATGGGAGTGTGTTACATTAAACGAGCTTAAAGTAACTTACAACTTTGTTGAGGTTGGTCATCAAGATATCAATTGTAGAACTGAACATTGTCAAGACAAAAAGCCGTAATTTGGGTCCAAATCATTAAAACAAGTTAAAATTAATTTTTACAGAACACACAAACACTGATAAAATTGCTTAATTATTAGGAAAAGAGGCATTAGTTATATAAAATATTGTTTGAGTCCTCTAAACGACTACCCTCCTCTATATATATATATATATATATATATACATATATATATATATATATATATATATATATATATATATATATATATATATATATATATATACATATATATATATATATATATATATATATATATATATAATATATATATATATATATATATATATATATATATATATATATATATATATATATATATATATATATATATATATATATATATATTCCATAATATACTATTATTTAGCCAAGCAAAATGCGACGCAACATAAAAGTATTTTCTAATTTCAGTTTCCGAATTGAAAAAACTATTTTTTTTTTTAAATGAATCTATCGCGATAACAACTTGCCTAAAAAATATATAATTCCACATAGCAATGTCTTCAAAATAAAATTTTTGGGATAGTAATGACGTGCTTGAATAAATAAAAAAATATATGCAGCGTTTCGAATTATTTATAGCCCGCTATATATCTTTATTATTGAAATGTATTCTGATTGACCAGGAAACAGACTTATAAATGCAAATCAAATTGAATTTCCGACGTAAACATCTATTATCCATGAAAAAGATAGGTTAAAATAGCATCAAACCGTAGAAATACAGTTTGTTTCCGTCCTAGGCAGATTTCGACTTTGACGTTTAATAATTCCGAAACGATACATCCTGTATAACTGATTTTTTTACCGAAGCTAGTTGCACTATTCCTCTATTAACCCAGAAAATTCGATTGATCCCCCCCTGCCTGTTTCCGAGAAAACCAAACCTGTTCGACTTTAGGTTAAGCTTTACGTTATTTTTTTCTGATCTCCTGACGTCAGTTTGCACTGCCTGACGTCATGGCTGCTTTTTAAATTGTAATAAATTATACCGAAAAGTTAAAAAATGTCTACCTAAGTTATCCTAGTAATTTTCTACTAACTACTAGTTGTATATGTTAACCTCTAGTTGTATATTTTAGCCTATGGTATTTACGATTACAAATATTCACCTACAACAAGTGCGCTGTTTTAGTATAAAGTGTATCATTCTGAAAATATAGGTACCACTAAACCGAAAGCCTGGCAAGAGCTGTTCTCAAAAACTGGGTGAGGATGTAGTTCAGCAGATTACCAGTAGCGCCTGGGATCTACGCTTACTTTAAAATGTAAATAATGTGGTCTACTTTTGTTTCTTAATCTATGGTGATAACACTGACCTTTTTAATTTTGTTTTACAATACAGGCGGTTGCACTAAACTAACTGGAAATAATTTTCAACCGCCAGGCCGCAATTTATTGCAGGCTCAGTAATTTTATAAAACTTTTAATTAGAAATTCATAAGTGTTTTCGTAAAGGCGTGGCAACTAAACAATAGAAAACCCGCAACATATTCTATGAGCCCAACGATAATTAAATTTTGCAGGCGCTGCACCGGATCTGTCGCTATTGCTGCGTGTAAGCTTGCAGGCAAGCGTTTTTTTTTAAAAATGAGATGTTTAATTGACTATTTTACTTATGTATTTTATACAGAAAAAAATACATAGAAATGACCTGTTTTAATAATTGGAAAAACATCTACCTTGCAGTTTTTTCGCCTCTACCTGGACCAATCATGTTACAAATTCGAACAAAGTACATGGTTTTTAGCGGCACTTTAGAAAAATTATTGTTAGTTACCTACCATTGAATAAAGAAAAGTCGTATTGCTATATCAATATAGGAAAAACAAATATAATTAATTGCTACTTTAATCTGTCAACTGAAAGTTTTGGTTAAAAGGAAACAGGAATTGTCCTGTTTAACTGTTATAAATGTACTTTTAATTTTGTAAATCAATAAAATATCCCTGAAAACCCAAGCAAATACAAAAATGTGAAACAGACCCATTAGCTTTGAAAACATTTTTATTCACATTCTTTCGTGGTAAAACATTACTTACTAGAATAGAAACAAGTCGTTACTTGGGGTATATTAAACGGCCTGCTAAATTGTCATAAATAATTTTACCACTTACCACCGTCATCGATAAGAGCGGGAGTACATTAACATACATTGTTCCGTTCCATCGGATGGCATTATTTCTCTTTCCTTTATTCGCTCTTTGTCGCCTTTTATGCTGTACATCAGGCCGTAAATTAGCTGTAAAGGGTAATTCATGTTGTGCTGGGAAATTTTCTAAACTTCGTTTAAAATGAATACCTATATGTAAGTATGTACTTTTACCCGCAAAAATTGCGAAGCATATGGGAAAAATTATTATGGGGTTCTATATTGATGCACATGGTTGCTTGGGTCGATTGGGTGTATTAGTTTTTCGGACTCCAGAGTCCTGTTCCACCAGGATAATACAGAATACACGGCCACATACATTTTTAAAATTTATTTTGAAACAATTATTCGCACTGTCTTTCGACATTTTCCACGTTTTGCGCCAAAAAATCAGGAACACTCTCTGTATAACGTGGTGGAAGTGCGGAAGTAGTTACTTTCCGCACGCTCGTAGAAAAAATTTTAACCTGACAAAATAATTGAAAATTCCGTGCACGTCAACTCAAATTTTTAATCGATTTCATGAATCTATTTCTCGTCATCCAAAAAAAGGATGTTATCTTAATCTGGTAGCTTTTAATAATCCAATAAATAAAATTGTAAAACAGATCAACAGATCCATTCAGGTATCTTACTTCGTTTGGAATCGACTAATCAAGCAAGTGACAAAGACAAATGTCGTAATATATTTTACGTATTTTTTGAATAATCCACCTAAAAATTTGATGCGGTTATCCATCACTTGCGACAAGAAGCTTATTACCTTAAAACTTTTTAAGGTTTCGCAGTATCGAAAGATTTATTAATACATATAAAACTTTCTGTTTTGTATATTTCTTTTTCTGGAAGACTGAGATTTGTGATTTGCAACATTTTTTATCTCGCCCGAGTGCGGGTTTTGCCGCATTTCGCGATTTAATATTAAGAAATAAAATTTCTATAAATTTTTTGCAGGCTTGACTTGGCTTTATTTTTAGATTAAGAGAATTAGTCAGCTCCCACCCCTGCAATTTTGTTTTTTTATCACTGTTTTTGCCCAGGTATTTGCTAGAAGAAAACTAATGACTCATAAAAGATATATATATATATATATATATATATATATATATATATATATATATATATATATATATATATATATATATATATATATATATATATATATATACTAAAGAGAAAAATAATGGCTATTCGGAATGAAAAAAAGTTATGTTTTTGCCGCAAAGTACGGGGATCCAAGATCTAATGGACAACCCCGGGCTGGCAGACAGTAAGCTTTCACCCTTGTTGGGGATCATCAGACTGACGTAGCCTTTAGGCAGCTTCCCCAATAGCCACTTCGTCTATTCAAGTATATCGTTTTGAACAACGACGGTACAGAACACACGAGAGAGCCATCTATAGGAAACCACTTCAATGCAAGAACAGATCTCACTCGAGTAAAGCTGCTACCAATATATAGGTAGATAGTAAAAACACCCGGTATCGGAATCGATTTTTGAGCATCACTCCAGGTCTCCAGAGTTTTGTGGATTACACTAGGGATCGCACACACAATTTCACCGGGTAGCCGTGCAACCCCGCATGGTCCCGGTGGACTGTGCGTGCGATCCCTAGTGTAAACTGTGGAGACCTGGAGTGATGCTCAAAAATCGATTGCGATACCGGGTGTCATGCTCCCGCAGTGTTTTTCTATCTACCTATATATCGGTAGCAGCTTCACTCGAGTGAGACCTGTTCTTGCATTGAAGTGGTTTCCTATAGATGGCGCTCTCGTGTGTTCTGTACCGTCGTTGTCCAAAACGATATACTTGAATAGGCGAAGTGGCTATTGGGGAAGCTGCCTAAAGGCTACCTCAGTCTGATAATCCCCTACAAGGGTGAAAGCTTACTGTCTGTCAGCCCGGGGTTGTTCATTAGATCTTGGACTCCCCGTACTTTGCTGCAAAAGCATAACTTACTGTCTTTCAGTCGGAATGGTCATTATTTTTCTCTTTAGTTTCTTACTGCGACGGACGTTGAAACCGATTTATAGTTTATATATATATATATATATATATATATATATATATATATATATATATATACACTTTAATTGAAATTAGTTTTATAAATTTATTTTAACAAGGCATAAAAAATATTTAATTTTATTGTTAAATTTATTGGATACATGAGAGGTGCTTGAAAGGCAAAATATATTAAATTATTATGATGTTTAAATCTGATATGAATATAATTTTGGTATAATGGTGTTTAAATGCTATTATATTTTGATATCCGATACTTTTCCCTATTTGAAACCACACAGAAAATAGAGTCGAAAACAGGTCATATAAAAACTCAAATTTAAATAACTAAACTAGAATTTTAACAGACCATAAATTTAGAAACAAACAAGATATTCCTTATTTATACTTTAAAGCAACCAAAGATCTCAGTGTTACTCTTAATTTGGCCAACTATATGGTCCCCTCCATAAACCACTCTGAAAATTGCATTCGCTGCGGCTTGTCGTTTGGTAATAATTCTTGGACAAAGCTTAGATGATAAGTGTGCATATGCAGGTCACATTTCAGGATTGTATGGCAGGTTCCGTAGGATACATTTACTTGCTGTCTTAAACGCCGCATATGGGTTTGTGGGTGTTAATTAACAATTTGCTTCAATTCTTCTACTTTTTGTGCAGCGCGAACTTTGGGTCTCCCACTGCCTTCCTTTCTATTCACACTTCCTGATTCTCTAAACAAAGCCACATATCTAGTCAGGACTTGGCGAAACTGGTCGAAAACAATGACTTAGTGTGAAAATTCTGTTTGAAAATCCTGAGTGGCGTCCCGTGTTGAATAAACACACTGACCATCAACCCTTCTATCATTTCTAAAGGAACTTTCGATCATAAAAGATTTTTGTTCTGCCGTGATAACCATAATTCATTTTCTTAAAAATAAATACTTCAGAACTTGACAGTTCTATTTTTCATTCACCTGTACCTTTTATCTATGATCTTATCTACCATTTTAAAACTATCCTTGCTCTCCTCTGTATAAGATTCTGCAGCTTGATCCTATGCATTTCAAATAATGCATTTCAAATAATGGAAACTAAGGAAAATACATTATTGGTAAAAAAGTATATTAATATCACGTCCTACATAACCCTCTTACCTGAATACCAAGTATCACGTATAGAGGGTAATACGTATCCATACACCGGGGGCTAAAGCTCATCTAAATTTTTATGGCTGTATCAATCACTTGTTACAAGCAGCTTATTACCATGTGAAGTTTATAGACTTTACGTTTAAAGGTAAGATTGATTAAACACCCAGAAAAAAAACATTCCGAACAATTCATTTACAATACCGCCTGAATATATAATGTCGTCAGAGAATATCAGTTTTCGAATAAGAAGGGTGACATCAAAATAAATATAAGTAGTTAATAACTTAATCCTAATTTAATTAAACTGGCATTTTTTGACTTTACGTTTTCATCGATTTATATATTTGTGTCTTACACTTTTGAATTAATTAATAGCCTTATTTGCTAAAAACTGAAAAATTTTCCAACCATTCAATCAATAGGCAGGTTTATTTTGTGTACCTCAACAATTCAATGAATGATTTCACCAATTAACCATTTATTTATTAAAATTAAACAGTACTTATTTGACAAATCTTTGGTTGCAAGTTTATTCAATTATCTAAATAGTGCGTCAAATTATCGATAATAATAATAATTAATTAAACATAATTAGGCCTGGCTAAAACCAATAAATTTTGTAAATAAATATAAATCATTTGTATTTATTTAATCTATTAAAATAAATTCCCACACATGTAAACTATTGCACACCTTGCTTTTTTGTTTAGATAAAAAACGCTACAATCAATTTGTAATCCACGAATATTGATTGAATATTTGAATATTGTTTTACTGTATTATCTGCAGTTAAATACCAAATATAATTAAAAATAATTTAAGTATTTTAAAAGTTATAGAATATGAAGGCGAGCTGAACTGAAACTCAGCAAAATATACAGGGTATGCGATTTAAAGAAACAGGATTATTTCATAAGAAATGGAGGCACTTTTTTTACTTAAAGAATCTTGTAACTATGTATTATATTGTATTAAGCGAGTTATATTTTTACACTTTTTTAATACTTTTCTCAACTCATAAATATAATTCTGAATGCGGTATTAAATAATATATTACCGTTAGAATAAACCGTCAATTCAAATTTACAAACGAACAATAAATTATTGGCATACCGTTATAACAATTAAACAATGCCTGTTAGATACTCGCAATGGAGACAGAATAATGCGTAGAGGTAACAATTAATAATTAGGTACGTTATTGTGTTCGAGAGAGGGTGATATTAATGGGTTTATTATTATTAATTAATTCCAAGCGGTTTATTAAAATTTCTCTGTTACTCGTAACGACAGAAACCAGGATATCTGAAAAGTAGGTGCGTTGTGAATTCTACTCGTAGTAGGTATAATAATAGCACCGTTTTTCAATAATGGTGTAATGGATTCGTCGGGCACAATAGTATGTTGTGTATCTAATAGGAAAAATAATAAGATTCTCGGCCGACGCCGAAAATGCAAATTGCTGGAGTAGCTGAGTCCAGTAAGCATCGCAGGCCGAGAATATAATGTTCCTAGAAGGTGCACATACTATTTTTCTGCAATCTGAATGACAAAATAACATTAATAACTTTAATATTATATTATGTACTGATCATTTAGTGATAGCTATTAGGACATGAGTATAAGAAATACGACAAGAGCCGAAGGCGAATACGAGTGTCTTAATAGCCATGAAATGTCAGTTGCATATACTATTTTTTCTACGACTAGTAACAATTGGGTTTTAAGTGATGCAGAGATAAATGGCCTGGTTGATTTTTTTTCTAAATTTAATTATAAACAATTTTCCCATATTATTATATCGCACACTTTCTGCCGGTAACTGTATTTTTTTTTGTTAATTTTTTTTTTAGGAAAATAGACTGAAAGAAAATTATCAAATAGTTGAATTTTGATTCTGGGGGTTAATTTCAAAGGGTAAATTGGGAAACTAAAGAAAAAGTTTTTTAAAGGCCATCGTCTAGGCCTTGGACTCCATGGTGTCAATTGAAAGCTTATTGAAGCACGAATTTAACAAGATATACGATATATTTTTTTATGCATTTTTTAAACATTTTTCAGGAATCCTCCACCCTTATCACCAAAAGGATCGCTCAGAAAAATCTGAAAAAATGATGTTTATTGAGAATAAGGTCCAGATTAAACTAAAATTATCAGGATTAAAAAATTCCAGCGCGATCAATTGTTATAAACAATTTAATTGTTTATTTCCTTATTGGTTTCATTGATTTATTGGTTTTAGAAAAAAGTTTTCCGGCAAAAAATATTTCTCACGATGCGATGTAAGGAAGAATTTTTGTCCTGAATTTTCTTGTTTACGCCTCCAAAAAGTGAAAATAAAATTATAATTTGACATTTATCATGATTTATTTTGACAGAATATTGAAACTGACAGTCTAGGTGGCAGCAAAAATTGTATTAAAACACTTCGCGTCCTTAGTAACAACAATTTTGTTATAAACAATAAATAAAAATAAATTATTTTTGACCTATTTCTAAGTTGCAGTATTTATGCATGTTTTAATATTATGAGTGACACAAATTTTGCTTTCTGAAGTTGAGGAACAAGCTTTAAATAGTAATTAGGAGTTTAAATACATTTGAGCTGATTGAAAAGCAGTGAGGATGGAAAAAACGTGCGGTAATAAACACCTTACCACACGTAAAATGAGTGGGATAAGAATATCTTATCTCATAAACTCATAAGCTAAAACAATTTTATGCGTTTATGTGTTGCAGTTTTCAGTTCTATACAGTCATAGTTCCTTGTTAATAAGTTTTAATCTCCACGTGCGTCTATCTTTGTACCGTAAAGCTACTGGCTCTGACAAGCTTCATCTAGTTTTAAATTGCTGATTAGGTATTTAGAGTTCGGAGAAGAGCAAACTCTAACTTTCAATAGCCGGGTTAGGTTGCGAACAAATAGGCAAGAGGGATTTTTAGATAACTCGATATAAACTTAGTGATCTATACAGAGCAATATATTACAAATTTATCATAAATACACTTCGTCGCAAAATTAAAGCATACATTTTTATTGTAAGAAATTTGTTTTATCAAATATTTTAAATGACTGATAAATAGTCATTCATGTTATCTTCGAAATTCTGTAAGATGGTTTTTCGTATACCTTCTCGCAAAACAAGCAAATGTTGAAAATAAATAGAAATAAAGTTGCCTTTTTGATTGACCTTCAAGTTGTGCCGCGGCCTTCGATGATCTAAGGTGAGGAGTAGACCAGTTGCCGGTCTGTGAGGCATCACATTGTGTTCTGACAATCTTCTTCACACCGTATCTTGACTAATTGTATCGACGGTAAAATTTCTGCTGTAATAAAGTACTTGTGAAGAGGCTTCTTCTTCGAGCTTGGAGACGCACAAAACTGTTGTTACTCTGGGCCATCCCTGTCCAGGTCTTCTTTGGTGGCTGCCTGTTTCCCTTAATTGCGTTTCTCCGAAACGTTGTGCCACTTGATCTTGGGTTAACCCTTCCGTGATAAGAATTACAGCAGAAGCATATTCCCCTTTAATGATTTCTTGCTACACGTTCTTGGGTGTTCATTTTGTATAGGTTTTACTAAATAAAACTGCCGATCTCGCTGTGACGGCACACGAAGCAAAATGAATAGCTAGAAAATGTTAAACGAATTTTATCAAAATATTTTTTTTCGAAAAACTTCTGCAGGATTTTCAAAAAGGCATACTAAAAAGTTGCTTAAAAACTTCTAAGAAAACGAATGAATATTTATCAACCATAGGAGCCCATTTAAATTACTGAGTTAAACAAATTTTTTAAAATGAAATGTATGCGTTAATTTTGCAGCTACTATAGTAATTATGTTTAACGCAGTACCTTTCTTCAGGAGTCTTTCCAAAATAGGTTACAAATTTTAATGGTTTAAGAAGCTTAAGAGTGAAGTTAATAGTTTTAGATAATATAAACTTCTGGCCACTCGAACTTACACATAGAGATTTTTAGGCAAAATTTAAAGTTCAATATTTTCAACAGGAATGCAAATTTTTGAACGCGTCTTGCATATTTTAAGAGCTAGTTTTTTTCGGATTCAGCTGCATGACGTATATTTATCGTAGGACCTTAGGTTTATTATATACGGGGTGATCAATGAAGTCAAAAAATCAAAAAGTTTGTATGAGTGAAATTTCCGCAAAAAATTTTTTTAGTCGTTGCAATATGGTTCGTTACTAAGGTAACATCAATATCTCTAGACGTTTTTGTCACTTTTTGGATTAAGGCCCTTAGGTCTTGTACATGCTACTAAACATAAAATTTGGGTAGCAAAATTTTTAAAATGCTGTAACTTGACATTGGATTGACGGTTCTTGATGATTTTTACGGATTTGGAATCCTTATTTCACGTAGATTTTCTATAATCTAAGCATTTTATTTGGGGGTTGAAATATACAGGTTGAAATTTACACATTATACCGGGTCGATAATAGACAAAAACGTAGCGACAAGAACAAGTTTATTACATTATATTCTACAATATACAAGATTGGTTAACAACGGCCAAAAGTCAATTCTTATAAAATTTCTAATTCTAAACCTAATTTAAAGGTTCCTGCAATCCCTAAAGTATATAAAATAAGTTATAGCATTTTAAAAATTTTGCTACCCCAATTTTATGTTTAGTAGTGTGTACAAGACCTAAGGGCCTTAATCCAAAAAGTGACAAAAACGTCTAGAGATATTGATGTTACCTTAGTAACGAACCATATTGCAACGACCAAAAAAAATTTTTGCGGAAATTTCACTCATACAAACTTTTTGATTTTCTGCATGACTTCATTGATCACCCCGTATATAATACACCTGTGGTCCTACGATAAATATACGTCATGCAGCTTAATCCGAAAAAAAACTAGCTCTTAAAATCTGCAAGACGCGTTCAAAAATTTGCATTCCTGTTGAAAATATTGAACTTTAAATTTTGCCTAAAAATCTCTATGTGTAAGTTCGAGTGGCCAGCAGTTTATATTAATTTTAGATTTTCTTCTTGGAACGTGACTGATTTTTTTAAATAAAACGAACAAGATGAAAATATAAATTTAAAATAGCCTGCCGCGCTGCCTCTAGTTACATCGGCATACTTGGAGCAGTAATTGCATTCGATGCTATTGTGTTGTGTTGGTCTTTGGTATTATTCGTAATTTAAATTTTCACCGCCGCGAGCTGTGAATTGCATAGCCCCTACAATAAACCTTAAATATGTAAGAACACGTCTTCCTTTTTACTTTAAGTTTATAATTGTTTAATAATTAAGTTTATTTTTATTTTTTACTTAGGTTGGCTCAGGTTTGCGTTTTTCTTTTACCATAACAATACTTTTTTTCTATTATATTATATAAATTTTATTATAGAGTCTATTGTAAATAGATTAACGAAATAATCAATGAATACTGTTTTCTATTTTAATAACAATTAAGTAAGCACAATGACAATACTGATCAATCAATCAAATACAATCATTTTTAATGCTATTCATAAACATAGCATCACCTTGTGGAGTGCGGTGTGCAAAACGGAATACAGAATGTCCTCAAGATATTTCACTGGATAAGGCCGTAGTTTCTTATTAAGGTATAAGCTCAGGTAGGGTTTTAAGACTCATTAATATTCAGGTAAAATAGCGGATAATGTAGGGATTTGCGTAAATATCGGGAAGTGCGAGCCTTAAAATTAAATTACTTCATTATTAAGATGGTGCGTTTGGGGCGTACTACTAAAAATATTGTGACAAACTCAAAATGAAATTCGGGCCAAAGGAAGCTTATCATCTGATTAAATGAAATTTATGTTTTGACGTGTATTAATCATTGTAAAATAGGCATAGTAAGAAATAAGTAGGAATTTTAAGAAACTAAACATTACATAATAAAAGATTGCCAGTATAAAACTGAATTCAATACAAAATTAAATACAAATTTACACAAAACACATAAGCTGTATGTGACTAACACAAAGAAATAGTGAAAACCGTTATTATATTCATACAATAAAGCCAACCCAAACAAACCTTGGAAAAATAAAAATGGTTGCGTCCTTGTCGCATATATTTGTGACTAATATTCTTTATCGTAGCACACTGCACCCACACAGTACCAGACGCATCAACACTTCGCAAGACCTATGAGAGAAAGTGTTCTGCAAAACAATGAAGAGAATAAAAGAAAATCTTACAGGAAAAGTTATGGTTCAGTATCGATGAAACTACCGACATCAAAGGACGATGCGTTGCCAATATTATAGTTGGACCTTTAAATCCAATTCAGTCTGAGCAACCATGTGATCGCCGGTAAATTTCTTTCTAAAACCAATAGCGATGCAATAACCCAGGCTGCAGTAGTAAGTATCAGAACACTTTTTCCCCATACAAATATTAGTGAAAACGTCGTTTTGTCTCTGTCGGATAGTGCAGCATATATTAGCATGTATTAGCATACCTCCACAAACTTGTGATTCTCGATGGAGAACATGGTTGACCGCAGATACATATTACAGAACTCATTTTAACTAAGTCAAAAGTGTTACCAGCTTAAAAGACGATGCGCAAAGTATAAAAAATGTAAAGAAGTTCAAAATTCACCAGACCTCAAAAATTATTAAAACTTTATTTGTGACAATTATATCTTCCAGATATTATTAATCAATGAAAAATAGAAAATGTACCCTTTCAACATATTTTCCCCTATTTGAAACGACCCTTGATAACCTTAAAGGAGTATTCAATAAAATTGGTGTGAAACTTAAATTGTATATACCTATCGCGAATAATAAAAAGAAATCCCGGATTTTTCCAACTAAAGTCTATTTCTGAAACCCTAATACTGATATGCATCCCCTTTTTCGTTTCGCTCCAGTAACAAGCTGTGACGTGGAAATAAGCTTTTTGAGACAAAGATATACTAAATTATGAAAGAACCGAAACAAGCTTAGAGAAAATGTTGATTATTTCATGTAATGCAAATAAACTGTAATGTAGGTTAAATATTATGTTTTTTATTTCACAATAAATACCATATCCAAATTTACCACTGGTGATTTAACACATCATCAAAATTGCTTTTGGCCTACGTGACATAAATCCCATAGAAAAGACAGGACGCTTCGCTGGACGTGGAGACACGGCAATTACCGAAACGCCAACTGGCCGAAGTCGCGTGGTCAGGTTTACAGGTTTATCGTCATCGACGTTCACTAATCGTAATTAGTTCCTTGGGATAGGTTCCGATCGAGCAGACCTCGTTTTCTTTTCACCGGGCCAGGGTTTTTTGACAAACATTTATAATATTATGTATGTTTACTTTTTGCCATGCTAAAGGTATGTATTAAAATTAATAAACCCGGGCCTGTGCTCACGGTGGCCTCTTGTGAAGTACTTCCACGAATCCTACCATCCGCCGTAATTTTTTGTGTGCGCGTTTTGATTGACTGTTTGTGCAATAATATTACTATATTTATTGTAAACATGAAATTACTAAATCAGCCCATTGGGAAATCAAATCAGCATACCAGAATTCTGTCTATAGTGCAAAAATGGATTTTTTCTTAAGGAATCTCCAATGTACACAACAAAACTAAATTTATTGAACCGAGAATAAATATAACAAAATTATTCCATTCCTTTTGAATATATCTCGCATTAGGTCGACTCTAAAAAGCCTCGATTGAATTGCGAAACAGAAATTTACTCGAAAATAGAGCCGAACTGGAAACGTTTCTTCGTCAATTTGGATTCGAGACTTAATTGACTGCATTAACTATAAATTGCGACCCAATAAGAACACCAAGAAATAAATTTCATGAAATGTCTTTTCGAGGGAAATTATTCCGGTCTGTCAGGACGGAAACGTCTCCGTAAACGTCGGTGAATATTAAATTCAAGAATGGTTTTTTAAGTTCTCTAAATTAAAGGTTATGGGAAGTAATGCCATTATTGTATACAGTGTGATTTAAAAGCTTGAAGTTTCTTAATTTAGGCAAGATTTACAAAAATGTTGACATATCAGTAGCCTTTTGTAGTACATGGATGTCCTAATTATACAAATATTATACATATACCCACAGGTATATTACTTTTGTTAACAAGATACTTTTTAAGATAATCTTAGAAAATAAAGCTTATTTCTGATTAATTGATATCAACTTAAAGAAGAAGTGATAATGGGCTCTTTTACCTAATACGAATTTCACGTCTCCTAGCCCTCCCCCCGACGGTACGCCACTGGTAAAGATTTAGTATTTGATTAGGTAGAGTATGGTGCGTTTCGTGAATTGGTAGATGGACAGGTTTGTTAAAAGTAAATAAAAAGTGTTTCATGTTTAGCCCTTCATGCTTGATGTGAGTTAAAAATTCAAACCTGTTAGAGGTAAAAACAGTGAGTGATAGTTAATAATATAAATGCATTACGAGTGATGGTATTTTATGAAATAACGGTTATAACAAGCCCTTGTTTCATGTCAAATAAAAACAAAAACCGAATAATGTTCTCCGATCCCATTTCCTAGAGCAGTTTCCCTCAACTTAATATAAGTAAACCTGCGAAATAGGCCAATGTTATTTTTCAAAGAAAATCTCATTTTGCCTCCTAACGAGATTTCAGGAAACAATACATAAACCTGAATAATATTCCTGCAAACAGGATCATGGGCACGTACACGTCGAATAGTTGTTTGCATGAAACTGGGAATTCGGTAAACATTTTCTTATTACCAAAGGTCGGAAATTCTCGTATTCCCAGGGAAAGGACAGAGTCGGCTATGGGAAAAATTTTAAGTGTAATGTATAGATTTAAATATTTTTTGACGTGTAGTATTTTATGTTTTTTGTCCATCACCCTCCCAAATGCAGTACTGTACCGGGAACGTTCCTATTTATTATGTACCATTAACATAATTAATCAGGTTAATTACTAGACGAAATTCGATATCGGATAGATCGAAGTTGTTGTACCTCATATTATCATACATGAAACCTGAAACCAGACGAATAACGGTAAAAGTTGGTATGATGTTAAAATATACAACGAAATTTTAATTCCCCTGTCAGCGCAGATAGATCGTTAAATAAACAGGGTATTATTTTCTGGGCCCCTGCCCGCTGTCAGGCAGGCTTTACACTCAGTGCTGCTGAGAAATAGACCACACTTAAAGCATAATTAAAACCTATCGGTTAGTTTGTACCTAAAGGGATAAGTCCTAAGAGCTTACGCCATAGAGTTTTGAATGGGAACACATCTACATGTAAGATAAGTAGTTCCACAGTTTAACAACTACACACAAGCAGTGTATAAATGACGGTATAAGTACATTTAATAAACATAACTTACTTTTTCTTGACCGTATTTAACAAATTTTCCGGGATTTATCGGTCGATTGTGTTACAATTAAAAAGCTATTTTGTGTTTACGTTTTGGTTTATTTGTAGCCCTTTTTAGAACTATATAAAAACAATTTACAGTTTTGAATATAGTTTATAAATAAACCGAAACGTAAACACAAAATAGATTTTTAATTTTAACACAATCGATATACTATTTAATACCTATTTGCGTGTAGTCCAGGAGCTGGCGACTGGTCGTTAGGTTTTGAAAATTGTTTTTATGGTATATGCAGCCTTTCGATTGGTAAATAGCGTTTATGTCATGGAAATAGCGAAACAAAGCTCGGTGGGGGCCTATCAAATTAATAATGTGTTTGACAATTTAGAGTTGATTTTTTTATGACTTACGAAGCAAGTCTGCCAGCTTTCCTGCGGGCTTCTATCAGTGCAGCAAGTACGTCAGGATATCTGAGTAGTTTGACTAAAATCATTATACTTGAAACTTCTGGCTTTAATAGTTTATAGTATAAAATTTTAAAAAAAAACGTACCGTGGAAGACC
Source organism: Philopedon plagiatum (assembly GCA_963971165.1). Classification (NCBI taxonomy): domain Eukaryota; kingdom Metazoa; phylum Arthropoda; class Insecta; order Coleoptera; family Curculionidae; genus Philopedon; species Philopedon plagiatum. The sequence continues at coordinate 7,589,704 of OZ020195.1, forward strand.
GCCGACACTCCGTGGCATAGAAACTAGTGGCGGATAAAAGGGGGGCGCCCCACCTGAGAATCTAAAAATTAAACCAAAACTTTCCTTAAATAATAAGAAAAATAATAATTTTTATATTTCTCCGTCCTGTTTTTTTTTGTTTTTTGAAACTGTAACAATTTCGTTTCTATTTATTAATAGATGTTACAATAAAAAAAAATAACCGATTTTTTTGCGCTTATACGGATTTTCTATCCATGCGTGTAGTAACTAGTATTCTCATTAATAATTGCCACTATTGCACATTCGTTAAATCGTACACTATAATGTGTATTTACCTGTCAAGCGGTAAAGCTTAAATTACCCGTACTCTTTAACAAATTGGCATCGATTCGGAAACTATATTAATTAAGACTATTAAGTACAAGGCACATCTGGAATTTGAAACCGACTGTTGAAAGTTCCCCAAAGTGTTCTCTACTGAATTTCGAGGTACAAGTTTCGAGCGGATTTAGTATTTGAGATGGTTTGGATGACTACTTTTTTACATATTATTTTGCAATAAGCTTATCCAGCATTTTTTTTATTTCATAATACAAAAGTACTCCTTTCGAAAAGCTACACTCAAGAAATTAGAATTGAGATGGCCTCTGGTGATGCAGTCGCACGATTGGCGACTCAAATTTCAGAAATAAATTAAGCATTGGCAGCGCCAAAAAATTTTTGCCGGTTGGTCATCCAGGTTATGTTATCAAACTAAATAAAATCAGTGTCAATATGATTGTGGCGGATTCATATTGAAAAGATTTATTATCTGGGTGTTGCGCCACTCTACTATAAAGGAAAATTAATATTTTAATGCCTGACCGTAACCTTCTCTAGTGTAGTATATATTCTGTCTAAACCTAATCTGATCAAAATAGTTTTTCTGACGTTCCGATACCAAATCTCTGGTCTTGTTATCAAAGAATCTAATAAATTCGAACTAACTAAATTAAAAATGAACTAAGTAATTATAAAATAATAATTAAAAAAGGATATATGAAATTTCTGATTGAATTCTTCGGTATTTTTCGAAAATATTTCTCTGAATGATAGTTTCTTGCTTTTCTGTCAGCATTAGGTTTGACACTAGTCAAAATGACAGACCTTCCGGTAATGCAGGAAGATGACTATATACCGTAGGAAAAAAAATATATAACTACCTATTCATTCAATAAAATTATTTTTACTAACTTCCTGTCTAAGTATTGGTAGCCAAATTCTGTTGATAACTACAAAATAATTATAAAAACTTTTATCGTCATTAAGAATAATAGTAGAGCTTTCAATTAATTTACGCCTATTAGAAAAAGTTTCTCTAGATAAAATTTTAGAATTATTCCACTGTATCCTATGACCTGTTTCCCAAACGTGTTCACCTAATTTACTTTTAAAACATTCGGGATGCCTTATTAAATGCTCATGTTCTTTATACCTAACACTAACTGGCCTAGACTTTTCACCTATAAAAAATTTAGCACATTGACGTGGTATTTTATAAATATCATTTTTAGGAGCTTGATCTGCATTTTTAAAAATTGTCTACAAATTATTAAACATTTTGCAAACATTACTACTGACGTTAAACACGAGAAACGTTTGTAACTAATTAGATTACTCACTGACTAACAGAGCCTCAAGATCTTGATATTAAGTTTCAAAACCACTAGTCTTAAGTGAGTTAAGGGAAATTTGATCAAGCAAGTTTCCCGAAATTATTTTGCTAGTTGAGATTCGGCTAAGAATGTTACAATAATAAAATTGTAGGTGTATAATTGCAATACCTACTCAGTATACACTTCAAAATATACAATGTACAGTTCTGTTCATAAAAACCCATACAAGTCTTATGACTAGTTTTTGTATTATTTAAACTGTTTGGAACAGGTTTTTGTGGCATATGTTAACGGATATATGCGAAAAATGCAAAGCATTGACGTCGGTGAAGATAAAAAAATTTAAGTCAAATGGTGAAGTAATAATATATTTAATTTTATAAAAATGCGAACACATAGGGAATTATATAAAACAAGAACAACAACAAGAGATTAATAAACTAATATTGGTCACTCAACCTTGCTTTTCGATCACTTGAGCCAATCTGTTAGGCATCGAGTAGTGATGTAAGGATACGTATCCAAAAATCCGTTGGATCCGAATATTAAAAGAATCCGGATTATCCGGAACCGGCCGAGAACTTGAATACGGATTCGGAATCAAAATAAATTCGCATCGGATGGTTACTAATGCAAAGTGCAAAGAGAAAACGGAATCGGAATCGAGTGTAAGCGAACAACACGGTCTGCGATTTGGCATATTTGATATTGTGCTTTCTCTTTCTAATGCCATTTCTTAAAAAAAGATGGCATAATTATCGGGGTAACGGGTATCATATGAGATGAGACCCATTGGTTAAACTAGTCCCGCCTCACCCGAACCGAATTCAAACGAGAACGGCGCGACGCGGTGCCTTCTTATCCCTAAACTTCGACTTCGAATGGTATGATACCGATACCGCATCGACCTACCTAGCCGTGTATCCGGATAGAAAATGTTTTAGTCTGTTGCATGCATTCGTATACATGATCTGTAACCGCTTTCGCGCGGGTCAAGAAATGGATTCGTATTCGGATAATGGATACGGATATTAGCTGATTCCGATTCCGTATGATTCGGATATCTAATGAATACGGATATTTACAACACTAGCATCGAGTGAATTAAATTTATTATAATTGTTGGGCAATGCTCTTCCCAGCATTCATGCATTATTAGCCACAATTCATTAGAATTTTGAGGCAAAAAATTCCGGTTATACATTTTTTTTACAATTATAGCCCACATTTTCTATTGGATTAATATCCGGGCTGAAAGAAGGTCACGATAATACTTCCACATTATTATTTTGGAACCAGTCCTTTACAGCATTTCAGTGTGCACTGGACAATTATCCTGTTGGTAAATGAAAGAATTATTCGGGTAAACGGACTGAACAGATGGGAGCATAATATGTTCCAGAACATTACAATAATTTTCGGCATTAAATCTTCCCTCCAATCGTCAGCATACGCCAAGCCCATGGGTGCTTATCCAACCCCATATATTGACAGAAAAGCGCCCAGGTCTACAAGCAAGATCACTAGTGTAACGCTCTTCGAATCTTGTTCGGTCTGGTCGATTCGCACGAAATTGTCCGTTATAAGAAGATTAATTTTTGTTTTCTTGCCTTGGTGTGGATCCGGCATATTATATTATGCAAACCTCAGAAAACCTCCCAACCGTATTTGGATATATTTTTTATGACACTCGAAACAAAATGATAAAACTGCCAACATTTCTCATTTATAGGTAACTAAGTGAATTGATGATGATGTTGTGTACGAAAACAAACTTCTTTTAACTTTTTTAATGCTACGCCGCCCTTTTATAATTTTTCCGGGCTAACACACAAGTTTCTGAATACCTAAATAGTTGTAAAACATGTCGAGTGATCTTTCTTGACAAAGGCACATGAAATCCCTTTAGGAAAACTTTCTAAAAGGTTTGCCTTTTAAAAGGGAACGTTCTAAAAATATTTAGGAAAATTAGGTAATGTTAGAGCTTGTATAAAGAGGCCACACAAAGAAAAGATGTGTGTATATTTGTATATATATAAGTACATGGTTTTTGTCTCTAGATAAGTGATACTAGTGCTTACAAATATTTAGAATCAGATAAAATCCTCCATATTTTATGGGAGGTATTGGATCACTTCGAATAATATTTAGAAAACTTACTCAATCAATAGCGTACCCAGGGGTGTGGGTGCTATGGGGTGCAGTGCTTCTACAACCAAAACTTTTAGGTCTGTTCAGCTTAAATTGTTTTATTTTATTAACAACAAAATCTTGTATCTACATAAAAATATACAAGCATTGTGACTCCAACAACACATCTTAATATTGTCCTTTCAAATATTTCACATATTCAAAAGAGAATTCTAGAAGACGCAGAGAAAATGCAAGCCGGAGAACGTCAACAATGGATTTTAAATTAAACTGCCTCACACTTATTCACAATGCCATTTTTTATAACACACTATTTCCTGGGCCCATCCCAATATCAGTGATATGACACCCCTTTATTTAAAACCCATCACAATTAAAGTTAATCTGATACCCATTTTCTTTTCGTGTCGCAATAGGTTCGACAAGCTACCTCCCAATTGTAGATGATATGATACTCCATTCTTAAAGATCCATCTTAATTAAAGATGATATGACAGCATTTCCTTTGCGTAACACAATTGAAGATGATCTGACGCCCCGTTTAATGAATTTGTACCAATTGAAGGTGATATGACTCACCATTTTCTTGGTCTCTCACAATGGAAGATGCTTTGACACCTCGTTTAATACATCACCAGCCTGTCAAAGTCAATCAAGCATGCAGATTTGTTCCGTTATTATTCAACAGCATAATATTTCGCTGATTTGATTGGCATTGACTGGCGAACAATAATACTTGAGCTGTGACTGTTCGGATAATATAAAATTAAGTGGTTTCACTATTTTTACTCATAGTAATAGTCCCATTAAATTATCAGATTGCTGTCTCATAGTTTCTACAAGCCGCAGTTGAAAAGCTTATGCATATTTGAATAGCAGTAAAAGCATGTAATATCATGTATTTTGACATACGCTCCTGAAAATCCCTGTAGCGAAACTTTGTTAGGCGAGAAAGCTCTAGGAAGCATTAAAGGGAATACGTTAACAGTAGTTCTGGATAAAACAAGTCAGACTGAGAGATTTTTAGTTTACTGTAGCAAACTGTTTAGATAAATTTAGAGCGTTTATGATGGAACCATGCTTTTTTGCCTGAGGGATATTAATTCTATAGGGCAAAAAGGTAGTGTTTTAAACTATAGGGAGTATGAATGTATTCTTTATTGCATAAATCATTTAGGCAATTCATTACAAACTTTAAATTATTGTTTTCAAGAAAATTACTAGGACTATTTAATATTATTTTTAGTTTCCGGTATAAGTTGCTTCAATTTAAATTAATTGGATAAATTTAAGGTCTAACTGCAGACTATTCGATTCGGAATTCACAACATCGTAAAACGTTAGATCGTCGGCATACAAAAAACATTTTATGTTTTAAAACAGGACATTACGTCATTAATGATGTCAGAAATATTTCACGTGAACCAGAACCGCAGACAATCACGCGCATGCGATGGTCAGTTAAGTATGATTCAATCCACTCCAGATAGCGCCCCAAACTCCAATCTCAGGAAGTTTCTTCAGCAACAAATGATAACACTCGCTGTCAAGAGCCTTTGATAAGTCGGTATAGATACAGTCCACCTGCTCGCCTGTTTCCTCCGATGAGATCAGAAAGTTCTGATACACAGCTAAGTTAGTTGCAGTTGAGCGTCCCTTGAAAAATCCATGTCATTCAGCTATAGCAGTCGAATATTTCATCTGTGATAATAGATTCAAAGAGCTTTGGAATGGCAGAGAGAAGAGATATTCCATTGTAGTTGACAACAAGGTTAGAGTACTTCCACATTGTTGGAAAAAAGCAATGTTTAAAGATCTCTGGTAAAGGAATCTCAGGGGGCTGGCAAGTGATGTACAGCAATTCTTCAGTAAGACAGGTGGAACGCCATCAGGCCCAGCATTTTTCGAGACATTCAGTTTTATCATGCATCCACTCAGTTCATCCGTGGTGAAGTTGTTGGACGACAACGTTGTTGGAGAATGGACAGGAGGCACACTGGTTAAATTAAGGTTGGTATGAACCGAGTAACAGGACTGAAAATGTGATGCAATAGCGTTTGATATATCATTGGGATTTATAAGATCTGGTCATTATACTACATTGTACCTGGTAAGTTCGTTGTACCCTTTAAGTTTTTCATAAATTACCAACAATATTTTACATTCTCAGGAATAAAATGTTCGGTATTACTCCCATACATTAAGTGGCACCAATCAGTCCGAAACTTAACCTCGCGACGAACGCTGGAGTAACTGTTATAATCACAACGATTGCCGGATTTCTGTACTTCTTCTAGAGCCTATTTTTCCACAAAAGCAATCGAGACCGACTGTGCCGAGGCGATGCGGAAATGCAATCTCTGTTGAAGAATTCTTTCCAAAAGATTTTAATATTATCTTCAAGCTAGATATAAAAATATTCTTTAATAGATACGACAAAAACGCATAGCTGGTACGGATCCCTACGGTCAGTAATTTAACTAAAATACTCTAATTATATGAACGATTATTAGGAATATATTCGACAAAAGTCAGGGCAAATCCACATTATCCTTGAGTGCTTTTGAACTAAAAGGATAGCTGGCTCGAGCTGAAGCTCCAAAGCTTATAAATATTTTAACAGGGATTCTCCATATAGGCGTATGCAATCCCCTTAATATAACTTTCTAAAAGCTACGCTTTTTCAAAAAAAAAAGATATATAAATAATGGGTATTTGCAGGTACTATTATCTGGGTAATCCGATAGGCGCTAATGTTTTGTTATCTTTCACTGTTAGTTGTAAATAAAAAAGATATCTGACATCAGCCGAAACTTATATTAGCCCGTTTATTTAGAAACAGGGACGAGATACCATTTTACATTTTTTAATCCAAAATAGACATTGAACCTCGAAAAAATTCGCAAAAAGCTAAAAATTGGTACAGACCTTAAAAACATTATTACAAAAAATATCATAATAATATGAAAAGTCTCCATCGATTCCACTTGTGTTAAGAATTGTATTTAAGGTCAAAGCATAGGTTTTTCGCAAATACCACTTAAATGTCAAGTGTTATCGTAAAAATAGTTATTACGTAGACTATGCGATTGTCTACAGAAACGGTTCCTATACTTTTCTTTCTACAAATGATTTTTCGTGGGATGTCGCGGTTTCAAAAATTGGAAGATTTATATTTTGCATAATATGCACTCTTTTCCATACGACCTTTGAGGTAGAGTACGTGGCGCATTTTTTTACGTTCCCCTTTAGGCACAATCCACGATATATGCTGATCAAACAACGACAGATTTCTATTGATTACAAGAAGTGGTACTGTGGTTTATTATCAAACCGGAACTGACTATTATTGATTTTTTAAAAATTGCGTCATTATCTTCAAATTCTACTTTAGCAGTTATTTGGTCTTCTTCTTTGCCTTCTTCTTCTTCTTCTTCTCCTTTTTCTTCTTTTTCTTTTGCTGGATTTCTGTAGATTGCTCTAAGAAACAAGATGGATCAGATATATCGTTATTGATATCATAACCATGTTGTATTCGATTCAACATTGGAGCAAGACTAGCCATAGCAATTACCACATACCGTTGAACAAAATAATCGGACTTTGTTACAGCCACAATTATAATTACAACCCTTCGTGCAATTATAAAAAATAGCATTGAGAAGTTTTCTGGAACATGCCGGGATAGAGTTTGAATTGGCTCCAAACCGTTATTGTTTAATACCAATCCCCAGGCTTCAGGGTCCAGTTTGTTACCTAGCCATACTCGGACTTGACAGTAGACATGGTATAAATCTTGATAAGCAGCACCAGATGGAGGAAGACAGGATAAGTGTACGCTTTTATTGTCAGTTTAAATTGCCAGTTAAAATTTTAGTTAACGTTTGATGTTTTATAACTTTTTTATGTTTAATTCGATGTTTTTAGCAGTTTGTGAATTAATTAATTGAAATTATAGTGTATTTGTTTAATAATAAACTTTTTTTGTTTAGGTCAAGTTATACAGGCCTAAACAAAAATGTTGATTTTTGTCGTAAGTTCACGACACTTTATGGAAAAATTGATGCATCAATTTTTTTTGTTTAGTTCTTGGTTATGAAAGTACATGTATTTCTAACATTTTGATTTTTATTCAACTCAATAACTCTTTTCTTGTGGGATCTGTTCATGTTTAAATGAAACCCTATTCTCAAAGTGTTTTTTTTATAAAAACCTTAACAAAAGGGTAATAAAGTAATGAATATTATTTTGAGTTTTAATACCGTATATGTCCACCCCTAGCTGCAATGACAGCACGTAGTCTTCGTGGCATTGAATGAATAAGATTGGTTATTCTCTCTTGAGGAATTGCCTGATATTCCTCGGTCAGTACTAGCCTTAACTCGTGCAATGGGTTGCACAGGACGGCGACGAACGTCTCTTTTTAGTTCATCCCAGAAATGTTCTATGAGGTATGGGTCTGGGCTACATGCAGGACATTCCAGTCTTTGTCGCACTTTATCCAAAAAATCGCTTAAATCCCGTGCAATATGGAGTCAATCCAAGCACAATCCAAGTCAGTACTTATTTATTTAAAAAATATACATTGGGACTTTAAGCCAGTTTATTGTTAAGAATTATGTCCAAATATTAGATTATGAAAGTAATAATCAGATTTACAGCCCCTCTTACCTAACCCTAGAGAATTGGTCTCCAAGTAAAAGAGCAAGTGGAACAACAGCGTCTTGCACGATGTCTTCAATGTAACGATGGGGGTTCAGAGCTCCATTTTCAACAAATACAAGGTCGGTATGTGTTTCCCTAGAAATACCTGCACAAAACAGAACGGAACCGTTTTGATTATTTTATATCGACTGGTTAATATCCGTTTTTAAGAAATACTGTAAATTGATCTACGTTTTATTTAAACATGTGGAACTCCTACAAGCAAAGAAATGCATTTAACTTTATAATCAAGAACTCAAAGAAAAATTGGTTCTTCAATTTTTCCACAGGGTGTTGTGAACGAACGACAAAAAAACAACATTTTTGCTTAGACCTGTATAACATGACCTAAACAAAAAATATTTATTATTAAACAAATATACTATAATTTCAGTTAATTAATTCATTAACTGCCAAAAAAATTAAAAATCGGATTAAAAGTAAAAAAGTTATAAAACAACAAACATTTGCCATAATTTTGGGATGTCGGTTTCTTTTTGCCGGTGAGTATAGTATTTTTCATACTATATTTATTTTTAATAGTATACAGTACACCGAGCCAAAATATTGTATAGGTACAATATTATATATTATAGTACGGTTGGCAACCCTAGTAATGTGGCGCAGTCTAATAATAAACAGGGTCGGATTATATACAGAAGCTGAATTGGCTGAAGTCGGGGCATATCTTTTATATTAGTTTAAATTTTTTGAGCTTATATTTATCCATGAAAACACGTATTGTTCGTAACTAGCAGCTTTTAACTAAGAAGACTTACAGACTGACTCGTAATTTTTACGAGATACAGCTGAAAAGGTTATGAATATTTTAACAGTAGTAAAAGCATGGAGCACGATGTTTCTCGACGTATGCTAGTGAAATCCCTTTAGTAAAACTTTGTTAAACTTGTAATCTGAACAAGAGCAAGCGAAAAGGGTAACAGGGAATATGTTAACATTTGTTCTGGGTAAAATGGGTCAGATCGAGAGCTTCACAAAGCGAAGAGTGAAATTTAAAGCTTCTCAGTTCGGAGTGGACTTTTTCACGAACTCTGTATTTCACAATTTTAATACTAACATCTGTCATTTACGGTAATCAGAGAATTCTGAGGTCTTCCATAACTTTTTAGATAGATAGAGACACCCAATTTAAGGTGTACCTTACTGGTTAATAAATCTACTTTTTTATATAATTTAACTTTTTTAACCCACTTGATGGGCGACGCTGGGAAGTTGGGGTCAAATAAATGCAACCCTATGCTGTGTGATAGCACATTTTAACGGTCTTCAAGAAAGAAAAATTTTACCGCAAACCCAAGGTCCGTATCTTAATTCGTTTTTAAATGGCAAGCCTTTAAAATAATTTATTTTTAATTCGGTTAAAAAAATAGGATGTTAGAAGAAACATTTTAAAAATTAGGTTTCCGGTGTAATATTTATCGAAGTATTTTCCTCTTTCTTTCATTTTTGGATATCTAAAAATGAACTTTCCAAAGGTAGCCTGAAATAAATCCGAAGAAATCCTATTCGCTTCTTCTTATATTTTATTTAATATCTAACATGACTTTTAAACAAGAGGACCCGTATCATCGCTAAGTGCTTTTAAACTACAAAAGGATAACTGATTCGTTATCTCTACAGGCTTTACATCAGATAGCTCATGAATATTTAAGTATGGCCGTAAAAGCACTAAAAAAGATACTCCTCGACATACAAGCGTAAAATTGTTTTAAACTTCGTTAAAGTTTAAGCTTTCGGAGTGACAGGTTTGAAATAGTTATTTACGTTACTAGTCAGGTAAATTACTTATTTATATAATACGAGCTATTTACGGAGGAGGCGACGCACAGTGCCCTGTCTATTTTACAAAAATAGAAAAATTAAGCAACTCCTGTTATTGGAAGAATAATTAATTGTGGAATCAAAACACTGAATCAATTTAATGTTTTGATCTCGCAGGATGATGTTAAAATTAATAATTTGTTACGTATTTCGTACATGTATACAGGGTGATCGACATATTTTAGTATGGGCAAATATCTTTGCTGTTAGTAAAGATAGAGACACCGAATTTTAGGGGTATCCTATTGGTTAATAAATCTACTTTTTTATGTAATTTAACTTTTTGAACCCCCTTTAGGAGTGACGCTAGAGAGCTGAATTTTAAATACAAGCCCATGCCGTATGGTAGCTTATTTTAAAGGGCTTCAGAAAAGAAACATTTTACCGCAAACCCGAGGACTGTACCTCAATTTGACAGTAATCTGACAGTAATCCTCATTGGTGTAAAGAAACCCACACTCAACATCCTCAAAAATTAAATGTATGCTTAATTTTTTATCTTACTAACAAGTTTTATTTTATTTTACATTACATTATTAAAGTTTTCTGAACAATTTATAATAATAATAAATAATTTTCCTAGAATAAGGCAAAAAAGTAGTTTTTAAAAATTCCAGATAATTACTTTTACAAAGTTTTAATCAGAAGAATATAGAATTTTCCTTTTGATTTTTTAATTCCAGAGGATTTAAGAGAAGTATGTTTAAGGCATATGGCTTTTTAGGTCTTTGCTTAAAATAGGAACAGGGAATGCTGTAAATAAGCTAAATTTAATTATTCCAGAAGGTAGAAATCCCTAACCTACTCGCTCCAGTCGTGTACTTTCCGTATTCGTCCCAAACTTATCTTTCAGTATTAAAATCTTGCAATACATGTTTCCAGAACCCTAGAAACAATTTATAGACCTCGTTTCGAGCCATAATATATGAAATTTACAATATTTGATACTTACAACTTACAAACAAAGGTAAACGCAGATTTGCCTTTAGTCATGAATAGAAATTCTTATCTCCTTATCTTTTTTACTTAAAAAAGGTATAAATGTCGCTAAAGGCAACTGTTCTTGAGAAAAATGCATTGGAATTCGGTGTTGCACAGAGCAAAAAATAGTTACTACTGTTTAAAATTGTTTAATTTCTACCTTAAGCTAAGCTGCTGTATTTTTATGCAACGGTCACGCCGTGTAAGTTTGTCTTGCCTTGTTTTCAGGTTGTTTCCTAGGAGTGTTGATTTCCTTGACTGCCTTTTATCTCGTCCAGGTCAGCTTGCTCATTGGGTCTCGTAGCTTGTGGTTTGATTTAACATTCTTTTGTTGAGGACCTTAATTTAGTTTTCTTCACCTTGCTTAAAGTCCTCCCTATTTTCTTCCGGTGGGCGTTAACGAGCCTATGTTCTTCCGTAGGGGCTAACGAGTCGTCCTATTTTTTCTTTTACTGTTTATCACAGGCCTTGGAGAACCAGGACCTTTGATGGTAAAGTTTAGGTTTCTTGCGAGTATGTGGTCACATGATAAAGAGGTGAATAATCGATAAAATACAGGTAAAACTCTATTAGAGCTATATTTTGATTGGCTGTAAAAATATCAGTGTATTATGAGCAAAAAATTATTTTATATAGTATAAACAGTGTTTATGAGAATAAAAAACAGCATGCAACTACCTTTCTTCGTTTCGTCAAAAAAAATCACAAAAAGGGCTCAAAAATACCCCCAAGGTGATTCTGCGCTTGGTTTTGTATTTCCATTGCATGGCTCTCTTTAAAATAGCTTAAAATTATTTAATTGGGAGTATATTTGGAATTGCATAATAATTAAAACTTGAAACCTAATTTTCATGGTTTCGTGTTGAGTGGAGAATAGTTCTATACCACAGAAGTAATTTAAAAGTTTTAAATTAATTACTTACACCAAGTTTAATTGGCAAAACTTGGTGTTTTCTTTTTTCGTCTGTCAAAGTCAGGATTTAGTTTCGGGTTTGTCGGATGAAACTTGTACGTTTTGCTTGTTGAGCAGAATTTTTTATTACGACTGAATGTGGCCATTGTAGTAATATAAGTTTTTTATTATCCTGTTGTTTCGTTGTAGGAAAACTGGCGAACGTTTTGTTAAAATGGTTTATTCCCGTTGGCATTTTGTGTCAGGGTCTCTATTTTAGGAACAAAAACACTTGCTTATTTTATGATTTTTGTTAGTTCACTAAAATAAGTCGCTTTCAGCCAAATGAAAAGTATACACGAACGCGTACTTTGCAAGATAATTAAGGAATGTAACTAGTTGTGAGTTATTAAGCTGGTCCAGTGTAGTCCCAATAAATCGTTTGGGGTGGTTAAAGGGTATATACTTTGAAAAAGAAATGACCACCTGTAGAATATTTCTTGAAAGTAGTGTACCGGACGGCCGACAAACTAACAATTCAGTAAAAATTGACATTTAACTTCGGAAAAATTCGCACAGAGTTAAAAATTAATTCAGACCTTAAAAACATCATTGCAAATGAAATGTCAAAAGTCCTCATCAATTCCACTTGTGCTAAAAATGTTATCCAAGGTCAAAGGTCAAAAAATAGTTTTTTTCGCAAATATCCCTTAAACGGAGAGTGTTATCTTGAAAATAGATAAAAAAGTTTGTAAATTATGCGATTTTCTACAGAAAAGATCTTTATACTTTTTTCTTATAAATGATTTTTCGTGAGATATCGCGATTTCAAAAATTGGAAAATTCACATTTTGCATAAAATGCACTCTTTTCCACACCACCTTCGAGGTCGAGTACTTGGCGCATTTTTTTACATAGTTTTCTCTTTAGGCATGATCCACGAATTGTTCTGATCAAACAAGGACAGACTTCTATTCATTAAAAAAAAATGATACGGTGGTTAATTATTAAACCGAAACTGATTTTATTGATTTTTTAAAAATTGTGTCATCACGATTAATAATCTTCAAATTCTACTTCAGCAGTTATATGTTCTTCTCTTTCTTCTTCGCCTTATACTTCTTTCCCTTGTTGCTCTAACAAACAAGATATCAATAAAGATATCTCTTCATTGATATTATAAGCTCCAATGTTGTATTCGATGCAACATTGGAGATCTAAGTTAGTGTGGACAATTTATGTCCACATTGGAATAATTTTTTTATTTATAATATCATGATAATATCATAGCTTTTCACTAGAGGGCTGAGTTTTAAAATAAATGAGATGAACTATTTATTTTTTCTACCCCGGTTTTAGTAAAAAAACGCTTTTAAAATGTTAATTACGCGCTTTAGAAATTTAATAGGGCATAAAAAAATTCAGGAACTATATAATCCCATCATTATCCAAGTAACAGACTTTTTTTTCTGAATTTATGTAGTTAATAAAACGACGACTCCATTAACAAAATCCCTCAGGTAATATTTTCGTGAAATAAAATATATAATATAATTAATTATCGTTCTCGTAGCACCGCTATTACAAATCCCACAGGACTTTTTTTATCTATACACGTTGAAGGTGGGCGTAAAGTGAATGGAGCGTTAAAATGATCACACAAAGCGATAATATATTAACTAACAGCATTTATAAGGTTTGAATTACTTATATTTCTTAGATTCTATTTAATACGTGATCTATTGGGAAACGAAATTAGGCATTTGACAAGATAGCAAGCGCTGTTGCAGCTACTATTTCCGCGTTAAACATTGGGACGAAACCTGATTTACATAATTTTTATATTAACATCTTGTTATGTGTATTGTGTGTGTGTGTGTGTGTGTGTGTATTAAGTGTATGTTACATGTACGTCACGATAATAAACATATTCCTGATAGTGCATGGATATTAGCATTTTTAGGAGAAATAATAATTATATCTTTTTAATAATTTGCTGATGTTTTATCACATTATACTCTTGTTTGGAGTGTTACAATGTCACATAGTTAAGAATGTTCGAAAAAGTAAGGCATCACAAAATTGTAGAAGTATGTTAAATACGTAGTTGTTGCTTTACTATTGGAGATATATTCTTGAAAGTGGGTGTCAATGTGGACACCAAAGTACATCTCCTGAAATTTCGTGCGCATATCTAGCTCCCTTGGTTTGCGCGTGGTACGCATTTTGGTCTACTACACACAGGCAGTATTACTATGCCTATTTGCAATGAAAAATTGTGAAACCATAGAGAAATCTAGCTAAAGTCACACACCATAAGGACCTGGGAAAATTGCAGAGAGGATACTCACAGAGGAGCAATTCAGATGCATCCCAGGCAAGAGTAAAATTAAAATGGGTTACGGAAAAGCATCAGGAAAAACAGAATGGATTGCATATGATTTTTATTGATCTAATAAAGGCATATGACAGAAAGTTCTACGGCTTGATCTATGGAGGTGTATAAGAGGAGAAAGGGTGCCCGAAAGTTCGTTAGGATTATCCAAGATATACAGTTACATACAATTATTAATTTTACGAAAAAAGTTACTCTTTATAAAAAGTTCTGCTTCCTGAGAAAATAATATTAAACTATTCAAACTTGAGATAGTATGTACAGGATGGTCAAAAATTAAAAAAATCTAAATTCGCCTAAGAGAGAAGTATACCCTTAATTTTAGTTTTAGAGCAAAATGGAAGAAGAAAATGTTGCTTGGCATTAAAAATTATATCTGTTTATACTCTTAGTATAATATTATTAAAAATAAACTTTACATTTCAAAAATATAATTTTTTGAAATGATTTATAAATGTATTTATTATGCAATTCAAGCTAATAAACATTTATCAATTATTTTTGTTCAAAACGTAACCTTTGATTTTTAACTCTGTTTTGTAGTAATTTTATGATGCATTTGAATAATTGGGAGAAACATGATGATTTATTTTGGAAAAATACAATTATAATAATAAACAATAAAATATGAATTTAAATAAAAGTATTCATTAACTTTCCCTCACTGTACATTTGCCTCGACATATCCTCCCTCTCCTTCAATACATTTAGCCGTTCTTGCAGAAAATTCTCTTAAAACATTTCTAATCATGGCACGAGTTATATTTGTAATTGTCTCTCTAATTACCCTCTCCAAATGTTCAACATTTTGAAATGGCCTTTATAGGTATACATTCTGTTTGAAGTAGCCCCACAAGAAATAATCTAGGGGGCTCAAGTCCGGAGACCTAGCGGGCCAAAAAATGTCAGAATATCTATCGATAACTTTTCCGTTAAAAAGGGTATTTAAGTATTGTCTTACATCCCTCGTACTGTGGCATGGTGCACCATCTTGTTGGTGCCATATCCGTAGCCTATCGGGTATATGAAGTTCATGAATAAAATTAAACAAATAATTATTTAAAAAAAGCAAGTATCGTTCACCATTTAAATTTTGTCGAAAAAAAAGGGTCCTATTATTCTATTTTTGTAAATTCCGCACCATACATTTGTTTTAAATGAGTACTGATCACGTGTCCGTATAGTGAAATTTGGATTAACGTCACTCCACCAACGACAATTTTGTGAACTTACAGTCCCGTTGGAGGTGAACGTTGCTTCGTCTATAAAAATAATATCTCTTGTCATGAAAGGGTTATCTTCTAACTCTCCTTGGATTAAAAAACAAAATTCTAACCGTCGCGTCGCTCAAAATCACCTGGCTTCAAGGTATGTATAAATTTTGGTTTGTAAGGCCGAAATTTGTTTTCATTTAATACTTTTGAAATCGTAGTTTTACCTACATCATTTGGCAATGTTGTTGACCTTTCTCGCAATGATTTCTTAGGATCTTCCACTACAGACAACAGTACGTGGTTCACAGTTTCATTATTTGCAACCCTTGGTCTACGTTTCTTGTTGTAGCTATTTTCCACACTTCCAAAGGTCTTGAATTTAGTCACTATATTCCCTACTGTTGTGAAATAAATAATTTTATCAGGATGTCTGTTGTTAAAAATTTCGGCAGCTTCCCAATACGTTTTGTAATTTTCACCAACCTTAAAATTATTTCAATTTTATCTTGCATACTCAATTTCAACGACATATTTATCTAATTAAATATTGAAATTGATGTTTCAGACAAATTACATAGCTGACAGTTACAATTCAAATTCAGGTGGGAAATGGTGGCAAGAAGATTTAAATTTTTAAGTTTATTTTTAATAATGTATACTAAGAGTATAAACAGATATAATTTTTAATGCCAAGCAACATTTTCTTATTCCATTTTGCTCTAAAACTAAAATTAAGTATACTTCTCTCAGGCCAATTTAGATTTTTTAAATTTTTGACCATCCTGTATATACTATCTCAAGTTTGAATAGTTCAATATTATTTTCTCAGGAAGCAGAACTTTTTATAAAGAGTAACTTTTTTCGTAAAATTAATAATAAAAAATTTTCCCATATGTACAGAACTTAAGCGGACACACTGTATGTATATAGAGAAACTTGGACATAGGTAATAAGTAGTAATTCTAATTCAATACAAACAATTTACAGTTATGGTTTGTTTGCCCCAGTGCCAGCCTTTATCTGTTCAACCTTAATTGGCAGAAGGTTACTGGCATTGGCATGTGTTAGGGAAGGGAAGCAGAGAAAGATCAAAGCAGAGCATGAATGGATGGCGTCAAGAATGATTTAAGGAAAGAAGGTTAGTGGGAGAATTTTTTTCCAAACCAGGAATATCGGGTAAACATAAAATGAAAATACAGAGTTAAAGAAGTAGAAGAAGAAGACGAAGTCAATGTAAAATAAATAAAAGCAGAGAAGTACTCTTCTCTGGTTTCACCAAACAACAGTTAAGTTTTAATAAGTTTCGTCATGTAGAATAAGCTTAGGCTTTAGACCCTATAATATAATGTAAATATCTCGCTTTGGAATAAAATACCCGTTTATAAATAACTTTTGAAATGCACATGCAAATACAATACGAAAGCTGATTATTTCAGATTATATCGCTACCGCACGTATTTATCAGGCATACAATAATTTATCCCAAGGGGGTGGAGTTGTATGCTTATCTAAAGCATTTTTTTAAGTAGATATGCGTTTATTCTGTAATTAAATTCTTGAATTACAAGTTATGACCTTCCATTTCTTTTAAATGTCATCATAATCGGATCTTTCACCGAGTTTTAATTTTACCGGCACAATATCCGCACGCAGATCATTCAAAAATAGCCATTACCTGCGTTTTGGCATTTTTTATGATCTACTGTATATCATCCAATCTTTTTCAGTATTAACTCCTATATTATAGTCGTGACAAACAACATATTCGTAATAAATTATTTTAAAGTGAAAAAATGAATTGATAATTATTGATTAATTGATGATTTATTTTATTTCTTACGCCCGGCAAAATTTGACAGTTAGATGTCAATACAAATTACAGAGAGTTGTACACTGTTTACTCAACGACATAAAAATGAAAATGGACTAACGGTATTCATGCAACGGAGGTCATGCTCGAAAGCGATGCCAAGAAGATCGAACGTTTCATTGTTCAGTAGAGTTTGGCCATTCATGTGGATGGGGTTAGTTTTGACAGGATTTTTTGCGTGACAGGGGGCAAGACAGGGTTTTGGAGGCATTGAACTGAACAAGGTTCTTGGGAAAGGGATATATGCATAGATCTGCGTCTATTATTATTATATTATAGGACATAGTATATTAAAAAAAACGTTTAACTCTTTCTATGTGAGCTTAATCCGAACAATTATATGAAGTTATATTAGTCTTATCAGCGGTGTTTATCCATCAGCCGCACCTGTATGGCCGCTGGGGCTTTTGCGCCCGGAAACGCTATACATATTTAAAAGCAATTTATGGTAATTGCATTCACAACGTATAGTCTGTTTACCCTGAGTTATGTAATATGCAGCTGTGATCTTTATCAATATTAATAGTAACTATGATAAATTAACCAAGCCATGGGACGAAACGCTTGACCTCAAAGGCCTGTTAATGCATATAAGAAACTTGTTTTCAGAAATTCACTTGTCATAATTCACTATTCATTTACTATTTATATTTTTTTTAAACCTGGATACTCATTGTTGAGCTTAATTTCAATAGAACTTTTGCTAGGCTGCAGCCAATCACGATCTCGTTTACCCTGACAATGTTCTTTCGCGAAGTGATCTCCCCATAGAATTCCACCTGGTGGAAAAATTTAACAAGTCTCTTTGAAAAATGTAATAAAATAATTTTGGTTATGCTACTGTGTAGTTGTGCTCAGTTAATATTTTTCGTTTTGATTTTTAACCTTTTTTTAGCAGACAGTTTAAGTGAATTTCATAAAACCCTGTATATAATAAAATAGCAATAATTTTAAATATCTGCAGTAGCCTATTATAAAGTCGCATAGAAAAGTTGAAAGAAATATATTTTATATCGATCTTTGTGACTCTTTTGTGCTTCCGACATTCTAGCAATTCTCTTAGTATTCCCCGAGTGTTCCATCTTCTCAACAACAAAGAATTCAGGTATGCATCATATTATGCTGATGAAATTTTAAAAATTGCAAAGGGTAAGACTGGGAAATGGAATTTTCTTTGTCATTTTTCCTTTCTATATAAAATTGAAGGCTCGTTGGAGTATTTGAAAAATTACTATTTCAAGAATAATACAGTCCATACTTTATGATATGAATCTTTAGATATAATATGATGGAAATCGTTTCCGATGGTGAATTTCTACATAAAGCATTGCACTTCGACAAATTCGCAGCTGTGAAGATTTAATTTAAAAACGATTTTTGTTCATAAAATTGTTATTTTAAAATTATTTGCGGACATTTTACCAGTATTTCCGGGTAAATTAATGTTTTAAACCCTATGGATCTGTTTCTAATAAGATTTATAGAAAAATTGCATAGTAAGGCACATCCAGCAAATTCTTTTCGATGTCATATTACATTAACCTTATCAAGTAATTTCTTCTATCCTGGATGACATGCGACACTTAGAACTGCATTTTCTAAAATATATAAAATAAAATGTCTCGTAAAATAAAATTGCTATCGTAGAGAAGCAACTGAAAATGGCTGTAGAAACGTATAAAATTTAGGACTTATAAGACATTTTTAGATTGACAAAAATCAATAACGACAGCGCAGGCAGAAAGTGTTTTTTTAAATATTGCAGCTTAGAAATATACAGTGTGATCTATTAAGTGTGCAACAAATGGGAAATTTTTTTATTAGTTGGACAACCGAAATATAAATACCGCCAAAGCTTGGAGCATGTCCGGTAACCATATCAAACCCAAGCAAACCCAAACAATTAGAATGGCTTCAAGTCAGATAGCATATAGGGCAGGCCAAAAAATATCAAAATCGGTCAAGAATAAAGTACCCTTATTTCGAAAAGTACAGAAAAGGTATGTCCAAATCCAAAGTCATAACTTCCATGAAGTTATTCTTCATAAAAAGTTCTGCATGGTCCAAAACCTAAAATGCAACCATCAGATATGGAAATTTCCTAGTCATATACGAGGTCTGTTACAAAATATGAATTTTACCCTACAGTAAAATTCTTTTATTTTTGACAACGAAAACTTTTATGAAGAAAATTTATTTAGAATTGTGAACTAATTTCTAATAAACAGTTATCTCTTTATTCATTAAACATTTGATAACCTTTACGTTTCTTAACTTTTTATTTATATCGTTTTTCTCTATTTCTCAAAATAAGGATACTGATAATGTTCGAGCACTCAAAATCTGCATTTAAAGCAACCATACGGGTTCCCAAAATTTCAAATCGAAATATTATTTCTTAACAAAATAACGAGCTGGCCAGTAAACTCGTGGGCATCCGGTATATATATATATATATATATATATATATATATATATATATATATATATATATATATATATATATATATATATATATATATATATATATATATATATATATATATATATATATATATATATATATATATATATATATATATATATATATATATATATATATATAGTAAATAGTTTATATTAAAAATTTAGAACTTTCTACATTCCAACAGTATGCAATCGTATAACACTTAGTATGAAAAGCCAGTAGCATCTGGATGGGTGTAAACAACAGCACGTAACAAGAGCAAAAGGCGTACTCGAATCTATTTTATTAAAACCGGTCCTGTAGTGCACCTCGGATCAATTTTCTACTTTGTTTCGCAGTCACGTATTTTATTTATTTAGAGATAATATATTTTCATCTTATTTTCTTTGTGTGTGGCCTCAACACTGATTATATTAAGGTGGAAACGTAATGGAATTACAGAAGGTCTACCAATCAAAAAGTTTCATCGAGTTAACGATGTTATGGTTCGGCTTTAAAATGTTTACTTCTTTTTTACTGCCAAGAAAGAATGAACACAAAATAAACTTAAAGACTTAAACTTACAGCAAAACAAACCAACTCAGAATTTTAATTATATTGGTTTATGGAAATGCTATTTCGTGCACCGGTATCAGATGGAAACGTACATACATATGCAGTATAAAAATGTTAATAGATTTAACAGGCTAGACAAGTTTTAAAACTGTACTTCTTTTACTAGACGCAATAAAGAATATTGTGTGAGAATATTTAGGCAGCGAAATTAGTTTGTGTATTTTTATAAAAAAACGCTTAGGAATATATTTTCTAGGATTATGTGGAAGGAAAAAAATTTATTTAGAAATCTATTGTTAAAGAACTGCATTTGAGGTACCGAAAATACCCCGCACGGTCACGGAAAGGTTAAGAGGGTTTAAAAAGTCAAATTACACAGAAAATTCGATTTATTCACCAGTAAGAAACACCTAAAATTTGGTATCCGTATCTTTACTAATAGCAAGGATATGTGCCCATACTAAGACTTTCGGACACCCTGTATTATTTTTAGAGGCTGCAAAAATGAGTTTGGTTCTGTGAGATTTGGGATAAAAAACCGTTCACCTTTAGTGTTAAGAAAAACAAAGTCTAGAACTTTATGATTTCCATTACTTGTTCCAGCACTTAAATTATATTATATAATTTTAAAGATAAAACTCAACAGTCACCTGACCTGTTTACTTAGTTTGCTTATGTTTTTCTTTAATAAGAATAAACTTCTAAACATAAACCCTGTACCTACAATAACATTTCATCCGCATTAAAGTATGCCCTAACAAAATGAATTTTAATAGGAAATTTAATAAAATGCACTTTACATTTTGCAGGCAATTAAAATTTAACTTTTAGCCCCACGGTTTTCGCTAACACTAACTTCAACAATAATAAAGTTACAGCAGCGAAAAAGTTCAGCTTATTAGTCTGAACGGCCTCGAGTTATTCTGGAAAAGTTCAGACCAACCGTTTGAAAAGTCGAAGCTGGAAAAATCGATGTTTGTGTCTATTTTATTTTCTGGAAAAGTTAACATTTTGAGCAAATAAAATGGTAATGCAGTAAAACTTTTAGTAAGTCTGTACCAAAGCTTTATTTGTTTTGAATTGAAATAATATAGTTCTAAAGTATTTATGACGATTCTTAAAATAAAGTCGGATAAGTGTTAGTCCAGCTCAGTTTAAATTCTTCGTATTAGTCAGCGGTGGGATAATTTCAATGAAAAATAATAAATCGATGTTCGATTATAAATATCATTCAGAGTGTAATCAAAACCAGCGATTTTGGGTAAATCGAAAAGAGAGAGAGACAATGAATTTTAGCTAGCAAACAGTGCAGTACAAACAAGTATAATAATATGTTTACTGGATTGAACTACCGCATTGTGAATAAATAAACCTCCGTCCAATCCACCTTGGACCAAATCTGTGGTGAAGCAATTCTGTTACCTCGCGAGCGCAATGTGCTGGACAACCATTTTGTTGAAAATACATGTTTTGGCGAAAATTTAATGCAAATTGTCGAGCTCATCGTTAAAAAATGGATCCAGCATTTCTATGTAAGATATGATATTGCAGGTGTTATAAAAAAATATGGGCCTATAATGTCATAGACAGGTATCCCGCACCACACGTTCACTTTTGTAAAATATTGTCGTCGCCTCATTACTCTAAATTTGGGGTTTCCTCGAGACCAGTACCTGACATACTGGGATGCTACAGTTCCATTACCACCACCAAGAAAATGCATATTCATCAGGAAACAGAACGTCCATTAACTAACAGGGAAATTGTCGTAAGACCTTTACAAATTGTAAAAATGGAATTTTTACTTTATTTTACATATAATATTTTTTTAACAAGTGAATTCAGAATGTTTAGAAATTTTCATCAAGAAAAAATACTTTGAATGGATAATTTTCAAGCACGATAGCATTTTATTCATTTCTTCTAAAATTTAGAATTTTTCGCTTCAACTCCCTCTTCCAATGTTTGATGATGTCTGAGGGACATCGCAGGGGTTTCGCTAACAGACTGAAGAACTAAAACTCTAGCAGCATCGTTTTGGTCATATTTCTTCTTTTCCTTCTTCTTGAGATTCAAAACCGAACCAGTTCTTTGGAAATTTTTAATTGTGGTGTAGATTGTCATTTCAGTTATTGGGATTCCTACAAATTTCTGGCTTAATTGTTCCATGATGTAGCGGTATGATACTTGGTCATCTCCATAACATTGGCCTACAAAAATCCTTTGTTCATTAGATAGCATTTTAATGAGAAGTATTTTAAATTAACAAATTGTTTCATTTAATAAAGGCATTGACAAACAAGTCCATAGGTGTCATCATTGTTTAATATGTAGAAACCATGCAGTACTCTGGTTAAAGATGTGAGAAAGACTATCTGGGACTTAAAAATAATGTGATAAAACTAGTTACTTTTAATATTTAACGTTCAGGTTCACTAAGAAGGTTTAAGATTTAGTACTGGTTTAAATTAAGATCTTCTAGTTGATCGGTTATGTTTTGACAAGTGTTTGTCCTGTCATTGTTAATAAGTCGCCATTAAAAACCTATGAATTATTCTCATATTTTAGTGTCTTGCTTGGTTTCCAAATGAACGAGTTGGAACGAGTTGCTGTAATGAATTTAGTTCTATTACCGTCAAATGTACGAACTAAAATTGCCCTTTTCTTTATAAATTTGCGAAAAAGCTCAGAAATAAATTCATAGTATAAAACTTAGTTGTCTTATTCTTACACTTGCCAGTTTAAAACTTTTGGTTGTCAAATTAGACCGGATAGCGTTGGAGAATCTGGCCGTTTATGTTTTAATGAAATCTGTACTTCGGCAGGGTTTAATTTCAAATATATTTCATACATTTATTCCCGAATATTAACACGAAACTTCATAAAAGTATACTCTAAAAAATAAATGTTTAAACACATGTTTTACAGTTTTTAATAAATCAACCCCTAAGGGGGTGAAATGGGGGTTGTAATGGAGTAAAATCGTTATACAGCGGACGAAGTCGTGGGCGAAAGCAAGTTTAAAATTAATTTATGTCGGATGCTTGGTTTCGAATTTGAATGTTAAAAGATATACAGGTAAAATGGACAAGCATGGTAAAAATAATAAAAAAATGTTGCCTCTTATTTTGATAAAAAATAAAAAACAATCATAACCTAAAAAATTGTGAAGACTGTAAAATATCTGTACTATAAACAGAAAAATTATTCCGAGCAACATATTTCAACTAGTTTTTAGTGTTACATGATAAAACAAATATTCAAGAGTAAAAGTAGCCACGGTACGATGCTGTACGACCTTCTGGTAAGCAGTAGGTCCCCTTAAATTACACCTTTTTCAAATAAAATTGTAAGTTCTACAGAAAAAGTATTTTTGGACGAAATTTAGCACACTCTCTAGTATATCAAGAGACACTATCTAAGTTTTTAAGCCGTACGATGAATTTTAAAAAAATATAAATAATTTAACAAAAGGGGATTCTTTTGCTAATTTCAAAGTTAAAAATAAATAAATCCTAGCATACATTGGCTCATTTTGAAGATATATTCAGTATCAACAACGTATCGTATTGCCCTATTTATAATCCGTTCAAACTGCTCAGCCCTATGGACGAAAACCCATTTTTTTATTAATAATAATTAATAATAATTAGTTAAAAATATTAAATATTAAATTTTTGGTTACTTTGACTTTTTCCCTTCATTATGAACACGCCCTAAAAAAATTGCACACTCCAATTGCGGGTGCTTTGTTTGTCGCGATTTGTAGTTATTGGACTAAACTAAAAGTAGGATTCATATCTTTTGTTGGCTTTTATATTAGTAAGATATTGTTGCAGCTTGCTATTCAATGGCGAAAAGTCTACAGTTTTGTTTATAACACAAAAAACTAACAAGGGTATAGGTAAGTACAATAAGCTGTATTTAAAAGTATAGCTGTAATTATATCATAGATTATTGACTAACTATATTGTCTGGTTACTAACAGTTTATTTGCAATAGCTTGGGTGTGTTCGGGTATTAACCCGAGAGGTTAGAAAAATATATTTATAGGTTTTACGTAATCCTCAATTCATAGCATTTTAATTTTACTAATTACCTTGGGTAAACAAAATATTACAGTGATCTTTCCAATTTACATATTTCTGCTCTAAAACTGATAATATATATTCTAATTTATTAACTAATTACGTAGCCCATTAAAAGTTACACGGCTGTCAAACAAATTAATTTTTCTTCCATCAATTAGCTAATGAATATCATATAACTTCTACCAATTAGCTAATGTAACACACCTTATACATCGTAATACTAGTTTTCATTGAATAAATTATATTATGTTTTAAAAAATTTAGATTGAGCATGGAGAGGTAGGGACAGATCAGAGCAGGGATGGGGTGGATGGAATCAAGATTATTTAAGGAATGTCGACCCCTCTAAGAGGTTATATACAGTTAGAATTTTTAAAAAATCGATTTTTTTAATTTCATTTTCGTAATGTACAGGGTTTTCTCTTATATTTTGAACGGGGTCCACAGTCCTTATTTTTAGAGTTATGGAAAAATGTTTAATACAAAAATTTTAGGGTTTTATCCAAATCATCAGAATTTTCTAAAAAAATAAACAAATGATAATCAGAATGTCAAAAAATCGCTATCAACTTTAATTTTTTAAATAGAACACCCTGTATATTTTCAACCATTTAGAAAGATACCTTTTTTCTGATTTCAAAAATATATAGTTTGTTTATGTTTCCTTAAGCAGTTTTTAACATATTTAGATTTAAATATTTAAAAATGCTCAGTTTTAAGTCATAGCCGCTCAAGCATAGGTGGCTTTGGAATCACTTGTTCAGTGATCGCAAATTGAACAGTTTTAAACATTTAAATCTAAATATTTTAAAAACTGCTTGAAAAAACATAAACAAACTATATATTTTTGAAATCAGGAAAAAGATATCTTTCTAAATGGTTGAAAATATACAGGGTGTTCTATTTAAAAAATTAAAGTTGATAGCGATTTTTTGATATTCTGATTATCATTTGTTTATTTTTTTAGAAAATTCTGATGATTTAGATAAAACCCTAAAATTTTTGTATTAAACATTTTTCCATATCTCTAAAAATAAGGACTGTGGACCCCATTCAAAATATAAGAGAAAACCCTGTACATATATTCCAGTATACACACAGAAAATTTCAAGGCAATCCGGCGATTATTTTCGCAGTTACACGCATATTTGTAAAGAGGTGTCACAGCGATTGTACGCTATGTAAAGTGCTTTTTTCTCAAAACGGTGTTTTTAAAGCCGGTGACAAAGATTTCTCGGAAACGGCTGAACCGATCAATCTCAAATTTTAACACAAGCTTCTTAAGTATATTTTTACTAATTAATCCAAGGTTTTTTCTCACCGATAAATATTTTTTTTATAAACAATTTAAGGCCAAAATTTTGGTCAAAAATCGATTTTTCTTTGAGAAGCCGCCATTTTGTCAAAAAATTTTATTTTGCTTATTCCTCCGATTAATTAGAAGATTATACATTACTTTAAGGAAATCCGTTTGGTTTTTTCATTTTCGATGATCCAGTCCAGAGATATCGTTGTCACCGCTAGATGCCTTTTTTGAGAGGAACTCCTGGAGATCATCTATAGCAGCTTTCAAAATTATTATTTTAATAACAAAATTAAATACAAAAATCTTAAAATACAGTTAAAAGTTACCGTAATATGTGTACAGGGTCTTCCAACGAGGACTGAACAGGGGCTCATTTTTGAGCTTGCTTGTATTTAAAGAAAAATCTAAAATAGCCAATCGATGTACTTTTTCCTGCAGAATTCAAAAATGAAACCAAAAATTTATTTGAACCAGAAACAAAAGAGTTACGCTATGGATAAGGTGTTTTTTAAATGGAACATAGCTTTTTTTATACGATTTTCGGAACGAGTGATTTTTTTATGTCCGTTCTGATTAAAATATTTAATATTATGCCAGCTATTTTTATTAAATTTTAATGTTTTATCCAGTACAATTTAACTTCAATCTGTTTGAAACATACACTAGGTAATAAAGGTAAAATCACCTTGAAATCCTTCAAAGTCAAAAAATTTGACAAATTTACTATAATATATATATATATATATATATATATATATATATATATATATATATATATATATATATATATATATAATTTCTGTGAAAATTTGCAATAAATCTTCTCCTTGCTTCTCTTGCATTTTCTTGGCATTTGTAGAACAAGATAACAATCTGCAATCTCTCATCTAATGAATATTTCATTTCGGCAATATTATAGTAAATGTCTCAAATTTTTTGACTTTGAAGGATTTCAAGGTGATTTTACCTTTATTACCTAGTGTATGTTTCAAACAGGTTGAAGTTAAATTATACTGGATAAAACATTAAAATTTAATAAAAATAGCTGTCACAATATTAAATATTTTAATCAGAACGGACATAAAAAAATCACTCGTTCCGAAAATCGTATAAAAAAAGCTATGTTCCATTTAAAAAACACCTTATCCATAGCGTAAATCTTTTGTTTCTGGTTCAAATAAACTTTTGGTCTCATTTTTGAATTCTGCAGGAAAAAGTACATCGATTAGCCATTTTAGATTTTTCTTTAAATACAAGGAAGCTCAAAAATGAGCCCCTGGTCAGTCCTCGTTGGAAGACCCTGTACAAATTTTCAGATTAATAAATTTAAAAGTCTTCTCAGGAAAAATTCTTGAAAATCGCCTTTTTAGGCCTCCTGACTGTATATAACCCCTTAAAGTTCGAAAAAGCCGCAATCAAAGACAAATTATGGAGAAGGCCAAAGTATTTTTGATCATTTTAACATACGCTTCTATTATTTAATAGCGTTTACTTTTTCTTAAGAACAAAGAGGTGTAATGCCGACTTAAGGTACAGACATTATTAAATTACTACTTTTTTAAACAAGCTGCGCACCCCTTTGTCTTTTAATAAATAGGTAACGCATAACTCTTAATTAGTGTGTAAGGTAAACTGCTTATTTTGGTTAAGATGAAGCGGTTTCATACTTCCGTGCTTAAAGTTTACGAACACTGTTTCCGAATTAACGAGGTGTTTCACAAAATGAGATAGGCTTGGCGTGTAAAATAAGTTGTACTTTCGAAGAAAGTTTAATACTATATTAAAGATGTTGTTGTTTGAACATCAGCTGGCGTAAAACATCTCTTTTTATAGCGTTATATTCCAACAAGGTTGTAAATTTTTTTCATTCACGTTTATTACAGTTAGCTCTTTGTACTTTCCTGCATTACGATGCAAACATGTTTGTATTTTTCATTATTACTATTACTGACGCAAATATCAGGTTCGGAATCAGGATCACGATACTAGCGTTTGCATTTAAGGATATAATAAAATAGCATGTTATCTTGTAAAAGTGAATGCGGTGATGTGATCGATATATAGACAGTAGATTGCTGTAGTACCATTGCGCCCAAAAAAAACTAGGACAACAAAATTTGCTGAAATTTACTGTGATCTCCTAGACTATTACGTATTACCTTAGGTTGGACCTCATACAGGACGGTATCATGTGACAGTTGTCAGTTTGATTTATTTAAATAATTGACTTAACATTTACTTCCTAAATATGCCTCAGTTAACCCCCCAGCAAAAATCAATTATCTACAGTCGATTGCGAGACGGTGTCAATATAAGAAACATAGCAGATGAAGTAGAAGTCGACAAAAATGCCGTGCTCTTGGCAAAGCAAAAAGTTGCAGAGCATGGAGCTATTATTAGAAAAGCAGGTTCTGGTCGCCTCAAACTTTCGACGCAAGATCAAGATAGAAAATTAGTTGATTTTTTAAGAGGTCACCCCTTCGAAACCGCCATAAAGGCCAAAGAAGAGACCAATTTCCCAGGGTCAGTTAATACGGCTCGTAGAATTCGCAATTCTGATATAAGGAATCGATGTGCCGCTAATAAAATATTTTTAACGGGCAGAAACAAACAAATCAAGTTAGATTTTGCCCATGAATACCTCAACCAGAATAATTTGTGGGAAACAGTGGTATTTTCAGACGAAAAACCATTTCAGTCCCGTAATAAGGGGATATTCCGTGTTTATAGGCCATCTGGTGCGCGATATGATGAGAGATATACTCACAAAACTAATAGAAGTGGACGTTTCTATGTAAACGTTTGGGCTTGAATTAGTGGTAGGGGTCCAAGAGCTCCTCAGATCGTGGAGGGGAGACTTACTGCAGAGCTATACTGCGATATTCTCCACCAAGTAATGATACCCTCGGTTGGCGCAGTTTATGACCAAGATTATATATTCCAGCACGATAATGTACACACAAATACACAAAGCCCGTTTTACTCAAAATTTCACTGAGGAAAATAATATACCTGAGCAAATGGCTGCTTTTTAAGGGGTTATATACAGTTAGAATTTTCAAAAAATCGTTTCTTTTTAATTTTATTTTCGTAATGTACATATATTCAAGTACACACACAGAAAATTTCAAGGCAATCCGCCGATTATTTTCGAAGTTACACGCATATTTGTAAAGACGTGTCAGAGCGATTGTATGCTATGTAAAGTGCTTTGGAACTTTAAACGCGTTTTTCTCAAAACTGTGTTTTTAAAGTCGGTGACGAAGATTTCTCGGAAACGGCTGAACCGATTAGTCTCAAATTTTAACACAAGCTTCTTAAGTAGATTTTTTACTAATTAATCGAAGGTTTTTTCTCACCGATAAATATTTTTTTATAAACAATCTAAAGCCAAAATTTTGGTCAAAAATCGTTTTTTTTTAGAAGCCGCCATTTTGTCAAAAAAGTTTATTTTGCTTATTCCTTCGACTAATTAGAAGATTATACATTACTTTAACGAAATCCGTTTTGTTTTTTCATGTTAGATGATCCAGTCCAGAGATATCGTTGTCACCGCAAGATGCCTTTTTTGAGAGGAACTTCTGGAGATCAGTTATAGCAGCTTTCAAAATTATTATTTTTACAAATACAAAAATCTTAAAATATAGCTAAAAGTTACCTTAATATGTGTACAAATTTTTGCATGAATAAATTTAAAAGTCTTCTCAGGAAAAATTCTTGAAAAATCGCTTTTTTTAGGCCTCCTACTATCTGTATATAATCCCTTAAATAGTAATAAATAATACCAAAAAAGAAAAAAAATAATTAAACTATCCTAATAATTTTCTTCAAAATAATATTTTTGGGCTTGTAATGGGCTTAACTGTTTTTGCAATAAAAAAAAATACATTTATATTCCTTATTGAAAGTACTATTTAGACTTTTTATACTTAAACAACGTATATACGAAAAACGCTCATCAACTTAAACCATAAAAATATTTTAATACTTAACTTTATTAAGACAAGATAAAGCGCTTTCGTACAGCTGGTCTTTAGCTAAGTATACCATTACCCAATTAGTTAATTGCTTCAGAAAATGCGCGACCGTTATACCGAAGAAAACTTTATATATTTAACAAAATATCACACTTTGTGAGGAATTTAATATCGCGGCAATCATTATTCTCAATAAAACGGGCTCGGAATTTCGAGGAAAATTATTCGAGTCTAAATGAGAAAAGCCGCCTTAAAATCTAAGTGATTTACTGCAATAATTTCTGAGTCATTCGAGAGAAGTGATGTCCTCAAGCGTTTGTTCAAGTTCCATGTTATATATTTTTTTGCGGAGATAAATCTTTTATGTTTATTTAGCCCCAGAAATGTCTTATTTTATTAAGGTAATATATTTCCCTAATGTTTCCAAGGAGTTTATACAGGGCGGTCAATGTATTATTGACACTCAAAATGGGATCTTTAGCATGTATGCAAGCTTCTAAAAGGAAAGGTTCTTATAAACTTGCGATCGCGTTATCGCTAAGGTACGCGGAAGCTTGCAATTTTATTAATCACTTTTGTGATATTTTAAAAAATCTGATTAATCAAAATTACTAATCAAAATATATTTTTAACGGCGCGACTTAAATTTTATACGTTGTTTATCTGGCCACCTTTGCCCGGCTAAAAATGATACACACATAGAAGCTTGGGCTACCTTCTAAAAACTCTAAAGAGAGTCTTTCCACATATTTCAACTTTCTAATCTAATGGTCGCATATAGTCCACCCCGATTCCAGAACACTGATGGTAACAAAAGTGAAGAAGAAACGAAAGTGGAAATAGATATGGAGAATCAACATATTTAGATACCTAACACAAATAGTGAACCTAGCCGAGAAAATTTTCTTATTAATAATTTTAAAATACCACAACTATCAAGAGAAGCTTCTTTTACATTATCAGCTGTGCATTAACTTTGTTATTTTCCCATAAGTCTCTTTTTTAACTTACCTTAAAAATGGTAAGAAAAATATTTTCTACAGTTAAAATTGTTGCTTTTTTCCAAGCCTAACTGACTATTCAACGAACAAATACCAACAGCACAACTTTAACCTCTCCAAAGGGTGTCCGCGAGCAATAGAAGTAATATTTCAGCCAACAATAGAATCGATTGAATTAATATTTTTTATTATTTCTCTAATACGTTATATGTTTTATTAGAGTGTTTATTTTAATTAACATGATATAACGACTATTTACTTAATTTTTAGATTTTCTCTTTAAACTGCAGTTCTTGTTCGTTTAATAAAATATATTGTAATTTAAATCACACCGCCTACAAATAGCTATTTTTCGCCAAACTATATTTAAACATTCTCATCAAATAATTTCACTTTTTGGCTCTAAAAATTCTACGCTGTAAGAAATAATAAAAATTTATTGATTTCCGGTAATATTTTGGTCACTAAAAAAATGGTAATATAGTTTTTAAAGAAGTAGGAATCCTTTGAAACTCCAATAATAAGTATATATTTTAAGAAATATTTTCTTGATTATTTAAAGAATGTTTTATTGAGACAATATTAACTTTAATATAACTAATGTGGTCAAAAATAATCCTATTATTGAAAATAGCATAGCAGTTTTTTCTCTGTAGGTACTTATCTTTTACACTAGGTCTACTTTTTAAAATGGTAGCAAACTTTTACATAATTTTATTGTTTTTACTGAAACAATGTTAAAAAACTAAAAAAAAGCCAAAGCCCTGTCCTAATCCACCAACATATATTTCTTTAAGTTTCATCTTTCTGTACACCTAGATAGCAAATCCTAGAAATATCTCCCAGCAGCTATGGCACTGATCCCCATAACATGAGCTTTTATATCCAGTCAGCCGCTAATCCCACATAAATTTACCTTAATTGATATTCAAATTTATTATCATCAAAATATTGTCGAGCTAAATGAATATCTCCTACCCTATTACAATATCAATATGCTATTAGCTTAACAGATTTCCTGCAATATGTCACCTCTATAATCTATTTTTGGCCTAGACATCAATTTCCTGTAAAGGTAATAACAGTTAACGCAAATATATTGTCAATGAAACAGCCACAATGTAATTTTCTAATTATGTGGTTTGATAATTATAACAGCTATGTGTAAACATGTTATTGCTCCTAAATCACAGTGTTATATCCATAAATTAGAATTAAGATATTTATATTCTGAATATTTATTCGTATTTTATTGGTTCTGATGGTTGGTCACTGCTGTTTTGGCAGACCAGGAGCAGACCGGAATTGCAACAAAAAAGTAGCAGTGACAAAGTCCGAGTTTGCTTGTTTGCTTTCCCGATTCAAGCGCAGCGCAGTGCTTTGGCAACAGCGCCAATAGGTTCATTATTTTACTAGTGTAAAATATGTCGAGTTTAAATAATTTAAATAATTCTCTCGTTTCATTAAATTCATGGAACAGATGTCGAGAAAAAGTGACCTGTCTTTTGTAAACTACATGATGTCCATTCATATTTCCAATATAAATATATAGTTTAATTAGATTGAGTGAAACAGACACTCATATCGGTTTAAACTGCTACAAAATGCAACAAAATTTCATCAAGCTTCCATAATATTATTCTCACAGCGTTTCGTAGGCAAGTTTTCAATTTACCGCTTCTCCCGCGAGCTCCCTTCAAAACTGACGGCATCTTGTTACTCAAGAAACTTATTAACGTTTCCTGGATAAGCAAACACGGTATTTCTAGTTTAAAGTTTCTATTTAAGGTTTATTTTCGAAGGTAGGGGCTTGGTAAAATATGAGTTCCTTCACAAACAGCTTTATAAACTGCACAGGTAAAAAATAATGAAGGAAAGACGCAGCAATTTCCCGTTATGAGAGCCTGCACCAGGGTTTGGCCTTGGGCCCGTATCCATCCAACCTTGCTATGGAACAGAACCAGGTCCGGGTGAAAGGAAAAGGAGGCACTCTGTCTTACGATTAGTGAACGTCGATGACGACAAACCTGACGATGCGACATCGGCCAGTCCGCGTTGCGGTAATTGCAATGTCTCCACGCCCAGCGGAGCATCTTTGTCTTCTCTGTGGGATTTATGGTACATAGCCCAAAAATAAGTTTGAATGATTTCCTAAATCGCCAGTGGCAAATTTGGCTAGTGGTATTTATTGTGAAATCAAAACCTTATAGGTCACATTTCAGGATTGTATTACCGGTTCCGTAGGATACATTTACTTGCTGAGGTTGGGTTGGGTTAGGTTGGGGCTTTAAAATAAAAATATGGTATCTAAACTCAGAGAATAGTTGAGGTTCACATTCCGCAAACTAGCCGCATTTGTCTCGTTTACGGAGAATGAACGCTTGAAATGTAACTCACTTTTGTAAAATTGCGGCTCAAAAGCACTGATTAATATTAATAATAAACTTAGAGTGGCCGTGGATAATGTTTATCAAATGGGTTTCAATTTTCGACGATATATTACGCTGGTAAGTCCCTAGAGGAGAAGGTCCCTTTATACATTTAAACTTTATTTACCGCTTCAACTTATTATATTTCAATAATTTTGCCTGAAAACATCGCTGTGCCAGCCCAATTCCTTTTCTTTGATCCTTATAAAATTTCGGTATGTATATAATCTTGTTCCGCCGAAACCCAAATTAAATTATTTTGAGACGTAAATAAGATATTCAGTGTTTAGGGCATTTCACTCGGTGCTTACGAATATTGCTTGCAGCATGCTTAGAATTACAACACATTTTTTAGTTTCTCTCACACTATTTTTCGTTCAAAAAAGATGGACGAGGGAGAGTTTGAACACACTTTTCTCAAAGTTCATTATGTAGGTGGGAATATTAAAATTTGAATGTGTCTTACTCAAAGTGTGAATATTCCATTTTATGGTTCATTAATCCAAAGCTAGCAATATTTTCCCAAAGTGCTATTACACATTCCCCTTTTTTTAGGCAGTTTGTGTTTACCTCAATGCAACGATCCCAAAAGCATTTAACATATTCCTTAAACTTTTTCAGTAAATCTGAACGTAATATTATTACTACATATAAGCTATTGCCACTAAACAATAATTATAAAATTATTTTCAAAAAAAACTAAGAAAAAAAGATCTTTAATATTTACTTCTTTAGTGTCTTTAACAAGTTCGTTAAAAAACAATATGACGTCAAGACTCGAAGAAACCCCGGAAAAGAGATAAATTGAAAACTTGATCGTGAAAATGGCGTTTCTATTGGAAATGGATGCGATTTCGTTGACGTTCATATAGAACAAGTTTTTACAGGGAGGAATATAGTTATCCACTGACATTGATTTATAGCTTTTGCTAAAAACGAATAATAATCGAAACAAGAAGGTTTGTAGCTTGCATGTATATTAAATTATAATCTCTTTTTATTTATATTTTTTTCTCTTAGAAACACACTTTTAGGGACTCCCGCTTGTACGAGTACTTCACATAAGTAGTTACTACTTTTTATGAAAGTAGGTGTGCCATCATAGAGCTTGTATACATTTAAATGACAATTGCTTTGATTCGAAAACGTGATTTGGAAATCTTACTGGAACTTAATCGAATTTAAATATTACTTATAAGTAAAATGAAATCAGATTTTTCTTAAAATAAGTCTAAGACAGTATATTTAACGTGAAAATTTAAAACGAATTAAAAAACCCGCCATATTTCACACCAATACAATAATTATATCGACTTCCGCTGTTGTCATAATGTTTGACATAATTCAAAGTCAATATCAGTGATAGTAGGTACAAAAAGATTCGATATAAAACTGTTTCATATCATAATAATAATCAACATAAAGTTCCAAGGCAATCAAAGAGTTATGTCCGACTCCTGCCATATTATTCATTAGAAAAGGATAGCTTAACACCGTTATTGGCTTTGAATTGAGAAATCTGCAATGATTGTAATCGTGGAACAAACCATTTCTAACAGGTAAAGTAACGGTTGTGAAACAATATAACCTAGTTAACCTTTTCAACTCTGTTTTTTTATGTTTGTTTATATACCCTTGTCGTAGAAGATCTGGAAAAGACAAGTTAAGATGCGTGCAAGTTTTAGAGCGCACTTTTTTAGAACAATTGCTGATATGCCATCCAGACCGGAGGACTTCTTGGTGTCAAGGGGAAGAACAATTTGTTGAACTTATTTGACCTTATTTATTATGTCTGACATTTTGTGGGATGCAGACGTAGCGGTTGGGAGAGCGAAACATTGGCAGCAAATTATTTGGCAAATAGTTTAGATTTCCCTATAGAGGCGGAGATAATTTCGTTTTCATAAGGGAGGAAAATTGGTTCTACAGAAGTTTCGACTAATGTTTTTGGCAAGTGACCAGAAGGATTTGAGCTTGGGTTTGCTTTCAGTTACAATTTTTTTTTACTATGAATGTGCTTGATTAATGTAAAAGCGAAAGTGTAAAATATGAGTATACGACAACTTCAATTGTTTTTAGAACTGCCCAAATATACATACTTTCTATACGTGCTGCTATTTTCGAAAGACGAAATAATGTATATTTTCAAATTTTATAATACTTTATTTTGCGAGGAAAGTTTCGTGCAAAGGCTTTTCTAAATTTTTGTTTTGTGTTAGTTAGACAAGGATATTTTTGGTAAGTAAGGAACTACGAGTAAGATTCCTGTAACGTTTTTTTAAAACATTTTACATCTAATTAAATAGGGCTTAGCTTTTGCTCAGGTGGAATCGCTACCCGTCTTAATTCTGTTTTCTGTTACTAATAACTGAAAAACCTGTATCAACGTTTTTTTTAAACAACGATTATATTTTACATTAAAAAGAAAAGCATAAAAAATTCATTTTTTAGAAAATGACTGAGCAGTAACAATATTTAAAAAAAATACAAGGGATTGGAGCTGATCACTCTTCTTTAAGATGCTAAACACCACCTCCAGATAAAAGAAATCTCTTGAAGCTTTTAACTAATTCATTTAATAGCCGTTCTTGTGTACGTGCCTTAGAAAGTTTAAGTAAAATTAAAATCAGGCCGTAGGATTTAGGCGGAATCCGAGAAACAATTGTTTTAATTAATTACAATGGTTTGTGGAAATAATGGGTTTTAATTTAAACTAATGTGTTTACATAAGTTGTTTATGAAATGGGAATATTAACTCGCTAAATGGGGTTTGTTCGATGAAACCGAAGGGAATGGGAGAACGAAAATTATTTGAATTTGTAACAATTAGGGTATATAATGCGAATGGAAATTATCCGAGACCGGTACAGCTTTACAATTGCGATCAGTAGTTCGGTTATTATAAAAGTTACTTAGCTACAGTTTCATCTAAGTTGTAATAATGTTAGAATTGTAGATATTGAAGCTGGAAATATAGCGATGAGATACGATCAACGCAAATTTTCCACATGGTTTCCACCAAATCTAGCTTTAAATTTAGGAGATTCGAATGCAGTGTTATGAACCAAATTTCTTCCATCGTACATCCTGTACCCATACAAGCCAAAAGCAGACAGTTTTGCAAAGAAGCAGATCCTATATTTGGAGTGAAATAAATATAAAAAGTGTACGGTGTTCGCGTCAGTGTGGTATTAATAAAATGTGTTTTATTATATTGAAATGTTTACAGGATGTCTAAACAATGTATGTTTAATAATACTAAATACAAATTATTTTAAAATAATAAAGCGTGTTTCATTTGTTTCAAATATAAATATAATTATTAGTGTAATAGAAATTCTTCATTATATTAAATAAGAGTAATTGTTCTTCAAAACACATACATGATTGAATTTAAACAAACATATTTTCTTTCTATTTGAAGTTACATTAAATTAATTACTGTTGTAATTGAAACAATAACAGCTATTTTGCATCAAATGAGGTACATTCTTACAAACAAACTTCTAGTGAAACTAATGCAATGGTAGTTTGTATTGAATTTAGAATAGGGTACTACTGGCATCAAATAATTGTTATATTTAAACGATCCACTAAAAACCTATGAAACCTTATATTTTAAGCAATCTTATAACCTAATGGTTAACAATGATAAACTGATCATTGAAATAAATCGAATTTGTGTTGTGCAATACGGAATAGAGTGTGTCATTGAGTGAATGGGTATCCAATTCAATATACGATAGTGTTTTTGTACATGTACTTGAGGAGGTCTAGGTAACCGATAAGATTACAGTGTTTTTGGCGTTCGGCCTAGAAACTGTACGATTGGTCAACGGTTTCTAATTAAATGTGTGAACCAAGGTTTAGCTGCCAAGGCATTAGAAAAGGTATTAAATGTAAATCGGTTGATTACTATTTCAGGTATTAAAAATTATAAATAATAATTATAAACCCTATAATAAAAAAAAATGATTTGCTACGCCAATGATCTTTAAATGACTTTAACAGAAACCTCGAAAAACCCAATGAAGGCGGTTCGGCAGAGTTACTGACCCAGACAGTAACGGTTTCTATGATATATTTGAAACTTTTCAGATATGGACTTACTTATACAATAAGTTTTCTGAACGGAACAATGAAAAAGTAGTTTTCAGCGCATTTTACGTCTTTGATAAAATTTATACTTAAACGGGTTCTAAAATTAAATTATAGTTTTCTTTGTTAGACTTGGAATGGACGTACTGCTTAGAAAAGCTAAGGAAAATAACGTTTGGCATAAAATTTTATATAACCCTCAAAATATTCTGTAAAAACTTTTGAAGCTTATTCCATTATTTATCCATTTAATGAGGTGTAATTTGATATTTAAAAATAACTTAAAATATTCCTACTTTGTATTTTTTATAGGCAATATAGCTTGAACGAGACCGAGTTCATCGAAAATTATAACAAAGTACGTCTTACCGAAAAAAATTATGATAATAAAAATGAATTTTTATGACTTGGAAAAATTCCAAAGAATTTTTGCTTAAAGTAATAAAAAGTTGTTTTATTGAATAATTTTGAGCTCAAATAAAATCACACTAAGAAATCACTTAAAATACAGCATAATAATGGTAATGCAATAGTAGTACGATTTATGTAACAAAAATGTCACAAACCGGTATACTTTAACTGCAAGTTTACCAACATTAACATATTCAAACTCAAACTCCTTATTTAGCTACTTGTAAAGATAATAACGTAGAATTTTATGCATTGACACGTCAAAACCTGGTACAGGTAAAATTAAATTAAGCCAGTCTAAGTTGGATTAAATTAAATTTAAAATTACAATTTCAATTTAAATTTAAATTAAAATTACTACAGTGATCTAATCACTATCGTCAGCTCTAAACGATAAAATATATTAAAAGTTAGAGACAAAAATCAATAACAAGACCAAGCCAACAATATTAGGATTAAGTTTAGTCAATCAGAACACCAATCATTCTCGCCTCGTATTTGGTAATTTTGACCATGTGAGATAGTAGGGAACTGTCCCATGTTTGTCCTAGCAATCACCAGACATTTATAGATAAAAATACATGGAACAGTTTGGATTTTGTTATTAATGAAACACTCTTACTTACAGTACTCCCGCACACCCACATTAAAAATTAGTCTTAAGATTCTCTTTTGATTTACGAATATCCTGACAGAATTCCTACTCCTTCTTCAAATCTCCAATAGGAGTATATGCTTGTAATGCACTATGCTCGAGGATATTCTTGAACTGTAGTAAAGCACGGCTGTTTAGCTTCTTTCATATGAGATCAATGTGTGTATTCTACGAAAATTTATCGTTTATATAAGTATCCAAAAACTTAGCACTTGAAGACAGAGGGAGTGAACTGTTTGGCAGGGGTTTACGAATATTTAAGTTTACGTAAACTGTTTTTCCCTCATTTATTATTAGCTTATTCCTCTGGCACCAGCTGATAATTCTATTATACACGTCACTTACCCTCTGATGCAACTCCTCAGACATTCCGGCGGTTACTGTGACAAATGTATCATCCGCATACATGGTAACATGATCACTTCCAATGAAGTCTGGCAAGTTGTTTAAAGACGACCAGGCAGTGTCATACCTGAACCTAGCCACGCTTGTCTCCAGAAGGGAGTTTTACAATGTCCATTTGGCCTTCATAGTAATTTACGTCATAAGTCCTTATAAGTGACTTATTACAGTACGAGTTGTTTTACGGACGAGGCGACGCAGGAAAAAAATTATATTATTTTAAACGTAGAATTTACACTGGAAGAAAATTTATGAATTTGAGAAAAATACACTTTCCGTGAAGAAAAAATTCATCGAACAAAAGACTAGAACAATAATACATCTATCCATTCATGATATGTATTTGTTAACATTATTTACTAAAACAAAATCAATCCCCCTGTTAATTTCAATTTTATAAACAAATTTATAGAAGATCTTGGTGTCACAAGAAATTAAATGTCATCGAAATATGGAACATTTCATTTGGCTGCAGGCGACCCTATCGATATTATAATCCGTTTTGGCGTGTCACGCAAATAGCATTTACAAAGAGCGCTTTACTGTATTGTGATTGTTAAAATTACATTGCTGTAAATGGTTTTAGGCAAATATATGGCGATATTTCTGTTTTTGCATATTTTTGATGTGCTATTGAAATTAATACAAGCAGTTTTGTTATAAAGACTCCATTATATACAGAGTATTTTAATTAAAATGAGCCATCCAAATCACCAAGTACAACAGAGAATACGCATCTATTTTTTTATTAAATAAAGTGTTCAAGAAAGTCATGACAAATCCAAAAATTTTATTTTAAAGAAAATTACTGGGAATATTTCCCTCATATATTAAAAATGTCATATGAAGTAGGACATTTTTGAATAATTACAGCGATTATTTATCTCATATGTATAAAACAGGGCGATTTTCACCAGCTTTCAGCGAAAATCGCCCACCAAAAAGGGAAAATCCCCCTCCCAAAAATCATCCCCACGAAGACTTTGCCAATTAAAAGTTTATACCTGCTCCTACCAACTCAACAACCATGATACAAATGAAAAAAGATACGACACCGCGCAGGTAGGCGTGGCCATATACGTCACGCTGTGAGTAATTCCGCCATATTTTGTAATCGAGACACGTCTTTGTTAAGATCGCGTTGTGTTTTAAAGTTATTTTTTGTGTTTTTATATCACTTTTAAGAGTTTAAAAGTGAAAACGAGGTGTGTCGTATATGATTGTGATGTGGACAATCAATGCAAGGGCTTTAAGCTGTGTGATATTTTACTAACACACACGTGTGTTAGAAAAATAACGCAGTTGATAAATATCGACGTTTTCCTGATTTTTGCTTGTGCGGAAAATATCGTAAGTAGGGTATACCTACGTATGCTAAATCATATAAGAGTACTCGTGCGATTACCATGACTTGGTCTACGAATGAATTCTTGCGGCGGACAATTTTACAGAAAAGGTACAAAATAAAATTTTATATTCTGTAATGTTTGTTTTCGCTTGTCTACCTCGGAAAGCAATTTGTATAGTAGATATACTTCCCACTTCCCCTATCTATAGCGGGGGGACCATAAACGAAATCTACAATTTCATTAAGTTCACGACTTTTTATTATTAATCATAATATCCTTATATATTCTAATTCACTGTATATTATTTTGTTAAATTTTTTAAACATTATTTAGGATCAGACTTTACTTCAGGGTTATCATAATATATTTTTTGTCTATAGAAACCGACAAGTAAAATTGATACTTGAATAGGATAAAAATTACCATAAAATTCTCTTGCAATTTGTAGTTTTATATATAAAACAGTCATTACGTCTAACTAATGGAACATTCGTGAAATCTGATGGCAGAAAGCAATAACACTAAAAATAAAAATTATTACAGATATAACGGACGAATAAAAAACGATTTTCTAGTTGAGCTGAACACGTAGACGCCGTTTAGTCGTAATCACAGATTGGGTTG
Source organism: Philopedon plagiatum (assembly GCA_963971165.1). Classification (NCBI taxonomy): domain Eukaryota; kingdom Metazoa; phylum Arthropoda; class Insecta; order Coleoptera; family Curculionidae; genus Philopedon; species Philopedon plagiatum. The sequence goes on from OZ020195.1 coordinate 7,630,755, forward strand.
GACATGTGGCGGCCATTTTCCATTATCCAGTTAGAAAAATTTCATAAATTGCAGGCATTCACTGCTGCAGCTGCAGCAGTCTTGACAAAGGATTGCTGCATTTTAAAATATTACTTTACATTTGCTTCATACAGTGATAAATATAGAAATTTATACGTGGGTAAGACACAGTAAGTATCTAAAAAATAATGGTTGTCGATCTGTCTTACTCAGGCATCTACCTGGCAATAAAGGGATGTGTAGAAATGGAACTAAAATATTCTCAATATTCTTAACAGCAGAAAACCTAGTATGTATTTTTACACAGTTTTTACTTACGTGTGAATTATTTCAAGTTTGCCAGAAAACATAAAGTATGTTTTTTTTTCTATAAGAAATGATTAGGTTTTATTCCTTTGGTGTGTTATACATTTGTTAATTGGCAACACCAGTCTATTTAGTTTCATTCATTTTATTACCTTGCCTACAACAATGTCTCATGATTTCAAATATGACAAATAAGGTCTAAAAGCTTTTAGATATTACAAAGAGTTTTGGTATACTATAATCTTGCATTTCTTGTGAAGTATTTGGCACAACAATGTTGCCAACATAATTTAAATACAAAAAAACTAATGTTGCCAACTTAAATTTCCATATTTTGCCTTTGACACATTTTACAGAACAAGAGTGTAATAAGTTACTATTTCTAAACGGTGGGAATAATAATAATAAACCATAAAAAGTTAAAAAAATTTATTCTTAAATGTCAATCATACTCCTTGAAATTATAACAATGTGAAAAAAATTAACCTGTGTAAATCATATCTCCATATATCTTGAACACTTGTCACTATTTTTGTGTATTAGTTATATACAGGGTGTGTCACACCTACATATGATAGATCCTAAAAATAAAGGACATATACTACTTTTTATTCCGGTAAGTGGTATACAGGGTGTGTTACGAAAATAGACCTTAAATTTTTACTCGGAAGCAGTACAATAAATAAACGGAATCATTTCATTACTAGGAATTTACAGTGTGTTAACTCTTTCTTAACTGTATTTTATATACAGGGTGTGCCACGACATGAAGAAAAGGAATATGACAAAGGCGCAGGAATGTTTTGTTTTGTTAAAGTTTGCTCACTGTAGGAAAATAGTAACGGTTATACACCATATGCAAAAGAAGTTGTGGGTACAAGCTAGTTTATTATAATAAAATCCGCATCATATACCAAAAATAAAATTTTCAAATATTGCAGATATGAGAGATGAATGAAAAAATATTTATTTTTTGTAAAAGCCGACACGCAGACATAGTTCAGTTTCGTAATCATGGATTCAGCGGGACATGCGGCAGTAATTTTTCATTATTCAGCTGGAAAAATTTCATAAAATGTAGACAGTGCAGTGCTATTATTATGACGCATGCATTCTGAATTATTTCTAGTTTAAATAGTGTCACGTCTGTATGAGTTATTATAGGTTGACGTCGTAATTTACGTTATATATGTTCGATATTACAATATGAAATTTTGATTTACTCCACTGGGCAAATAAAGGACTCAAGAAACCACTTTCCATGTGGATATCGCCCTTTTTATAGCAACAAAAAAGGTGGTATTAAAAAGTATACTTACCATTTTTCAGGTGGGTGACTGTTTCAACAGACCAGAAGTCTTAACAACGAAGTTTTATACTATGAATTTGTTTTTCGTTTCGAAAATATATAAAGTGCAGGGCTATTTTAGAACGTACTTTTCATAGTAATACAACTAAATTCATTCTAGCAACACATTCCCAGATAAAAAAATATTTTAAAATGAAGAAGATCGCTGAAATATTAGAATAACTCTTAAGTTTTTAATGACGATTTATTACCGTATTTGGTAGCATTCTGTACAGACCTTTTAAAGACACCCTGTAGATTGAAATTATACTTAATTTTTGGAGTAGTCTCTATTGATCTACTCTCTAATCTGTTGATAAGTTCATTATGACGACAAATCGTAATTTAAGTAAATAAAACAGAAAACCTAATTAGTATTCAGTCATCGTAAATATCGATTATCGCCGGCGATTTGTCACAATTCACTTCTCTAATTTATTAATGCCATTTCAGTAGATGAGCAGCCTAATTTAAATGCAAAACTTGACATTCTGCCTCTCTCTCGCGGAAACCTGGCATCAGTTGGAAAATTGGAAGAATCGAAATCGATGAAACGATGAGTTAAATGCACGTGTTACGTAAGTTTAGTTTCGATAAAGAAACATCGAAATATTTGTACAATTAGATATGTATTTTTACTAGTAGTCTTTTAAAACTAATAACATATTTCAAGGAAAATCCCTAATGGTTGGTTTTGGCATACCTAAGACCTTTAGTTATCTAGACATACATATGTTTTACATTCATTTTTTAGACAGTCTGTAGAATGACTTACATACATGCCTACAATATTAAATTCTGTAGTCGCTATTTTTTCGTGTGATTTGTATAAATCTTTTTGTTTTTTGATTCACTATTTTGTACCTCTCTGTATACCGGGTGATCCTTAAGTACATAAAGAAAACCCAGGATCTGATTCCTGAGCTTATTTTCAGATAAAAATTTCATACGAACGTGTACCCTCAAGGGTAACTTTTAAGAAAATGGATAACTTTTACACACAGACACATGCATTTTCCTATTTTAAAGCGTTTCCGAAGTTTGAAAATATTTTTTTAGTAGCACATACAATTTTGCCAGACCTCTCTTTGAGGTAGAACAACCTCAAAATTCCTATTTTGTTTCAAAGATAACTGAATCACGATATGAACAAGAGCTATTTAACTGTACATGTTTTAACTAGAAAACAAATTGATCCATTTATTGCTAAATAATTTACACATCCTGTACATCCATAATTTATCGAAAATACACAAGCCGTCCTTGAATTTAATATCCTCATTTTCTGTGTTAATCTCTAGGCTTACGATCCATTATTTTGGAGATAATGGCACCAATTAAAAGATTATTTTGATTTTGGCCTATGGATTTTATGCCGTGAGTTTTTAATAATAAAAATTTGTAAAAATATAGCAAAACTATCAGACTTAATTTAAAAAACAACATTTTTTTTAAAATTTGTAAATATAAAAACTAAAAAACAAGACTAGGCACTAGACGTATTATTGGGGTTTGCTTGGGTTAAAAAAACATCATACCCCAAAGAGCTTTGTAAAGCTGTTGGCACCTGGATCGAGACTGAGTAAATTAAATAAGGATAATAAGGACAATGCTAAAGGAGAAAAGAAAGAGCTCCTTTTATCTCTGTAGGTTTTAATATTCTAGAAAAACTTGTTTTTCTTGTCGACGTAAAAATTTCCATGGTAACGTATGACGATGATGACACAAGTGATACCTCCCATGGGCTGTAATTATTGTAATGTTATTATCATTGGTTGCTTTTGCACACGTGATTACAAAAACACGAAATTAATTCGATTGTTGTTACGTGAAAAAAATTTCTTACCAAATACCACTCATCTTTCTAATTTTTTGGGATAAACTTAAAAAAACTCGCCGCTAAGCAACAGCAGTCATGCTGGTGGCAAAGATATTAAAATCCTCGTCTTCGACTCGGATTTTTATTGCCACCAGCACACATGCTATTACTTAGCAACTTGTTTATTCAAAATTAGAAAGGCTCCTGATATTTCCTGCGAAACTAAGCATTATATTCACGTTATACAATAAAAAGAATATGGATAAAAAAGATTTAAGGAAAGTTCTTCGATCCACGTTTGTTTAAAAGTTGAAACTTTCGGTTGCCAATCAAAATCTATAAAATATATTAGGTACGTTCAAAACATATTTTTATTTTATTAGTATTTTAAGTTTAAATGCACTGGCTTTATTATTTCTAATTACTAATGAATAAATGTTATTTTCCTTAAGGGGTTATAAACAGTTAGAATTTTCAAAAAATCAATTTTTCTATAATTTCATTTTCGTAATGTACATATATTCCAGTACACACACAGGAAATTTCAAGGCAATCCGGCGATTATTTTCGAAGTTACACGCATATTTGTAAAGACGTGTCAGAGCGATTGTAAGCTATGTAAAGTGCTTTTGAAACTTTAAACGCGTTTTTCTCAAAACTGTGTTTTTAAAGTCGGTGACGGAGATTTCTCGGAAACGGCTGAACCGATCACTCTCAAATTTTAACACAAGCTTCTTAAGTATATTTTTTACTAATTAATCGAAGGATTTTTCTCACCGACAAATATGTTTTTTATATAAACAATTTAAGGCCAAAATTTTGGTCAAAAATCGATTTTTTTTAGAAGCCGCCATTTTGTCAAAAATTTTAGAAGATTACTTACTTACTTACTTACTTTAACGAAATCAGTTTGGTTTTTTCATTTTCGATGATCCAGTCCAGAGATATCGTTGTCACCGCAAGATGCCTTTTTTGGGAGGAACTCCTGGAGATCAGCTATAGCAGCTTTCAGAATTATTATTTTTACAAATACAAAAATCTTAAAATACAGTTAAAAGTTACCATAATATATGGTTTTATTTTTCCATGGGGTTGCGGTCAAAATGTTTACATTAAAACAATAGTCATCTTTGACGTTTCGGTTTATTGCTAAGTTTGTTCATCATAGTTGAAAGGTATGTTTTTTTGTGCTATTATTATTAAACCTGATAAAATAAGTTCTTTTTAAAAATTTGTAGTTAACTTTCTGATGATGGTTTAGTCAGTCAATAAACCGAAACGTCAAAGATGACTATTGTTTTAATGTAAACATTTTGACCGCAACCCCATGGAAAAATAAAACCATATATTATAATCTAAACGGTCAGGAAAAGCAATACTATTGTTACCATAATATGTGTACAAATTTTCACATTAATGAATTTAAAAGTCTTCTCAGGAAAAACTCTTGAAAAATCGCTCTTTTTAGGCCTCCTAACTGTATATATCCCCTGCACCTACTAGCTTAACACTGCCTTACACTTGTTATGAAATGAATCCAAATACCCAAGCTCTAAAATTAAATACCTTCGTTATCCTTGCTGATGTCTTTATTAATCCCGGTCTAAGGTCTTATTACAACACAGATAACCGAACAAACCAAGGATTATTATTATTTGAAACTTAATACTTGTCATTTCAGGCGAGACGTGTTCTTGATACCAAACCAAGGCATTGAGAATTTGGATATTGAAAATTACAGCGTGACAGAACCGCCGACTATTCGGGCTCAGTTTTATTATAAGGCTGCTATATTTAGTTATTTACCAAGTTGATTCTTTTTCTTGTGTCGCCCCCTAAATTTTTAGTTTATCGTCTAAAAAAAAATGTCAGACCAAAATAAGCCCTTAATATTCATAATAAACCTTGCCCTAACGACGATACATTTCCCATTTAAATTACATGGGATTCTGCCACTTTTTACAATTAACTTTTTTCTCGGACAAGATGACTTATAGCAATGAGACATACATATTGAAATTGAACGCTATACAAAAAAGGTCTGTTATAAAAGTTATTCAAGGTACTAAATGCGACTTAGCGCGCTTGCGTGAATAGAAAATCCGTGTGTTGGCGGGAATGCTTGTAAGTGTAATTTTAAGTCACTTACTGTATTGGAGGGAAATTTCATGAAAGTCTACAAAAATTTATGAAATTCAATTAATATTAGTTGACTGCGTGTTATAAATGAATAAAGTCTCAAAAATGATTCAAACTAGAACAGGCTACCCGTTATGCGGTATATTATTTTCCATGTTTAATTTTTGTTTATCCTAATACCACCAGAATTATCTATTTTTAGAAATAAACTAATAACTTTCATCGAAATAATAATCACTTTGCCGTAAAAGTAAAAAAATCTGAAAATTTACACAGAGTTCAAATTTCACCTCGAATAACTTTTGAAGGAGTGAATTAATCGAAAAATTATAAGAGACCTTTTTTGTACAGCATTCAATTTCCTATAAGAATATGTATGTCTCATTGCTATGTCATCTTGTCCGAGAAAAAAGTTAATTGTAAAAAGTGGCAGAATCCCATGTAATTTAAATGGGAAATGTATCGTCGTTAGGGCAAGGTTTATTATGAATATTAAGGGCTTATTTTGGTCTGACATTTTTTTTAGACGATAAACTAAAAATTTAGGGGGCGTCGCAAGAAAAAAAATCAACTTGGTAAATAACGGATACCCTAATATATAGTTAACACGAAACTATTAAATTTTGCATGTAAGTGAATAAGTGGTGCAAACATAACATCCAAAATATACAGGGTGTAAAAAAATTACTGTACCGAATTGGGTAGAGGAAAGACTCATAAAAATAAGAAAAAAACTGCATATGAACATATGCCGTAAAATAATTCCTAGGGGAGTTTTAAATGGTGGACAAAAAGAATAGTTTTTACTTATTTTTTGGAACAGTGGTGGAACAGTTTTTTTTTTAAATTTGGAGTTCTGGCATAAATATTTATGCCGAAGTCAACGGTGATATTGGAAGCAGGCGTAATAGTTCAGAACGACAAGTTTCTGTAAGGGTAGAGGGTTGCTTTTTACAAGACTTTTTTTATGTAAGTAGACGCGGCAATTTTACATGAGATATAAAGAAAGTTGACGTTTTTGCGTAAAAGAGACACTTGTTTAACTCGCTAGAATCAACGGTTTTCTAGATATTTGCGTTTAAAATGTAAATACATAATAAAAACTTTTCTTTTTGCCCAGGGCTTGTAGCTCCCTTAAGAAGTGTGGCGAAACGACTACATGTATTAATATATTAGGTATAACTTTTGGGCAAAATTTAAGGGCAAAAGGTTTACTTTAAAATCATTTTGGGTCTAGCTCACATTTTAATTTACGAGGGCCACATGTTTGCTTTAGATTATTTTAGAGATATTAGTTAAAGGCTCTTTCCCAAGAACTGTACCCATATGTTTGTCATCATAGATTCCATAAAGCTAAAAATGGCAGAAGGCTCAGCTTGGGAACTAAGAACGAATCTTTGAAAGCATACAATTTATACGAGAGACAGTAATAACCTTTTATTTCTGCAACTACAACGATTTACGCAAGGTCCTGTCCGGTAAGAATAATACTAAACATTAAACGGGCGCCTATTCCGCTGTTGACCGAGTCGTGTGTTGTGACGTCATCGAGCCTCAGCCAAGGTGAGCGTGACATCTCAAACTTTGGAGGACGATAACATTTGTATTTCTACAGATATTTAAAAAAGAAAAATACAGATGTTTTTTACATTTTGAGGATTATTTATTAAGAGAAAATGAAACAAAATGGAAACTTCCTAATTTACCTGGGTTTTTAAATTATTAATAGCAATGCGCTAGTAAAAATTTAAAGACAAGGCAAATTATAGGCCCTGGACGACCCTGGCCACCTGAAAGCGAGAAACCTGCTTTTACTGTGTTTGACAGTGTTTGTACTGTCTTTGTGGTAGTACACACTGCAAAATAGACACATTTTAGAGATAAAATTACAAAGCCTGCAGCAAATATGCAATCATAAAATGTTAAAAGGTTATAAAATGCAGTTACAACAAAGGTTCTTTCCTCTTGCTGGAGAGACATAACAAAGGAGTTTAATATTACGTTTTAACAATAAATAATTTGCTTTTCAAACTTTGCAACAAAGAATAAAATAATGCTCACGAAAAGCAGGAGAACTGCGGTATTTTTGACCACTCTAAACTATGCAAATCAAGTCCAAACAACGAGTGTAGAAGCAAACTCTCAAATGGCTCTTGGATGGATTAAGCTGAAGCATTGCCAGGATTTAATTAATCATGTTCCCTGATGAGGGATGAACTGTTTTTCGTACATAATTTTAAATATTGTCAGATATAAATGAGCAACCCCATTAGCAAAGTAACAAAACAATCTTTTTATATAGTAGTATTCAGGTCGGTTGTATCCGAACTAAAAGTGAACTTATATATATATATATATATATATATATATATATATATATATATATATATATATATATATATATAGAGAGAGAGAGAGAGAGAGAGAGAGAAAAATAACCCTATACCGTGTGGTACTTTATTTTAAAGGTCTTCAAAAAAGAAACATTTTAACGCAAACCGGTATCATAATTCGTTTTTAAAAAACCTTTAAAAATTATAAAGCGTGAAAAAAAGTATAAATTTAAATACCTTTATTCTGGACCTTAAACCTGGACACATGTCCAAGATTTCTTTAAATTATCGAAAATCTAAAGACGGCCAAAAAAAGTCAGAAGGGTTATTCCTAAAAAAGAACAATAATTAAATTTCGCCCCTTGAAATTAGAGGTGTTAATCTACGTTCATGAAAATATGTAATTAAAATGGGAAAAATCAACGTACTCACCCTGTTAGAGTCCCTAACAAAGAATCATCTGGTAAAACAGGAGGGATGAAACAATATTTTAGTTTCCTTCAGAAAAGGGGCTTTTCTCTCTAACTCTGTTCACTTTTATTTGAATATCCCTGTACTAGGCATTGAGGGGCACCTTCTACGCCCCCCCCTTAAATTTGCGCCTGCTTACTACGACCACATACTCTCCAATAAAAGGAAAGTAATTTGGCGCTCCCAAATCATTGAGCCCTCCTCCCCCGCCCCTAACGGCACGGCACACCACTGGTTAACCAGACTGGTATGATTAACATTTTGGACCAAGTGCGTGCTTTCGCGAATACAGGCATTTCATTCGCGCATGCTCGAAAATAACCAAAACTTAATCAGCAATTAAATTACATTAAAATATAACAGTGACGAACGTTACACCATATTTTCTTCCGAATTTTAATCCAGGAAATTTTATTATAATACATTAAACGAAATCTCCTTAAAAAGTTATAAAAATATTCATGAAGTTTCACAAAAAATTATGCGTCGGCACGAAGTGATTATTACGCCAAGCCAGGTGAAGCCTCTTGATATTTTCTTCCGCGTGCTCGTCAATTTGGAGAGAGGCTTAGAATTTTAATAAGAATGATATCCTTAACGCAGATAGGGGATAATAAAAAGGTGAGTGGTAATCTTACGTTAAAAATAATTTATTTTGAAATGGGAAAATTCTCTGAAAAACAGATTTTAAATTAATTTGCCGTATAAAGCAAGGCGATTTTTAATGGCTGTCTAAGTAGCTGTACGATTTTATTTTCAGAAATTTCGCAGTATCTCGCTTTCCTTTATTTTGGTCCTTCATTCTTGTCACAACCTGAACTTTGCAACATTATATAGGCACTGCGATATAAAGACATACCAAATTGGGTTTTCCAATTTTCTTTTTTTTTGAGACAGCCCACGTAGACTTCAAGCCTAAGTACTAACGTACCGTGGGCGCCTGAAGAGAAAGGAAATGTAATCTATTAACACGGGATTGCAAGGATTGGAGGTTGGGAGGGAAAGGGAAAACATCTGCAGGCCATTTGTTCCACAATCTGGAGACCGTAGGTGTGAACGAGCGGGAGAAGTGGGATGTTCTGGGCTTTATAGTGTTGGACATTCAAAACGTGAAGTTGTCAATCGAATAGCTACAAATGGTGAGAAAGAACTCGAAATACTGTTACAAGTTCAGGAGAATCCCCAACTTAGTAGCCGTAAATTAGCTTCACTTTGTGGTACGTCACAGTCAACGGCAAACCGAACAAGGTGCAAGCATAAATACCACCCGTACCACATTGAGTTTCATCAGGAACTTGAAAATGAAGATTTTCAAACACGCAAACTTACTGCCAATAATTACTTGCCCAAATTGAAGTAAACCAAAATCTTTTAAAATTTAAAATGTGTTCAGATGCGGCTACATTTAGAAGTAGTGGAGCTGTCAATAGACACAATATGCGTTATTATGCAACAGAGAGCCCACACTGGATCCGTGAAGTTCCACAGTAAAACCATTGGTCGGTTAATGTGTGGTGCGGCATTCTTCACATCAGAATTATAAGGCAATCTTTTTTTCATGAACATTTAAACGCACCCACTTATTTATTTTTCTTGCAGCAGGAGTTGCCAAGACTATTGGCAGTAGTAGACTTTGATGAACGTCAAAATATGTGGATCCAACAAGATGGTGCTCGCCCCACTTTTATCGTGAAGCCAGAGAATATTGGGGTCAGCACTATCCTCAAAGATGGATTGGCCGGGGGGGGGGGGGGGGGTGTTGTATTGCCACCAAGGTCTTCTGACCTTGCCCCGTTAGATTTTTTCCTGTGGGGCTACATAAAAGATAGGGTATATGTCATTGTCACACCACCTACGACAAGGCAGAACATGGGGAATATGTCAAACAATAACACCAGGCATGTTATCCAATGTCCAGGAAAATATCATTCGGTATAACAAAATAAAACTAAATTTACATAGTGTCGCATATCTTGATATATATATATATATATATATATATATATATATATATATATATATATATATATATATATATATATATATATATATATATATATATATATATATATATATATACATATATATATATATATATATATATATATATATATATATATATATATATATATATATATATATATATATACATATATATATATATATATATATATATATATATATATATATATATATATATATATATGTATATATATATATATAGACTAAATAAAGTTTCGTTGTAATGCTTTTTGTAATGGAAAATGAACCTTTTTTGATACTAAAAAGGGTCCCAATGTTTGTAGAAATCTTTTTGTACGTAAATATGTTTCGTGCACAGAAATAGGTAAAAAAATAATTTCATTAAGCGCTGCGTTAAGTTTATTCATTTATTAGGCCTAATTTTAAATTATAAGAACAAACATAAGACAGTCGGGTCGGGCTTAACAGACGTTGTAGGCGGATAATCCCAACCGGGAAAATTTTTAAATTAAAAAAAATGAAACGGGTGACGGAAATTTATTAGCAAAGAAAAATAAATCCAGGACATTAATATTTTTCATTTTACTGGTAAAGAAATAGCGGTGTTCAAATTATGGTGAAATTCTTAAATATTCTTGTATATTATATAATAGATTTTATTTAGATTTGTAGCTGACCCACACAGTTGACGAAGTTATACAGAAGTTTTAAAAATAAATTCCATTACTGTTGCTTCAATTTGGGAACGAGGTTGGAACTGTAGGTGTCGCTAAAGAATATTTCGAGATTAATCTCGAAAATATTAATCGATCCCGGGATTTTCGAGTCCGGTTTATACTCCGGGATCCCGGGACCCCCGGGATTTCAGGATCCCGGGATTGACACCCCTACTTCTAATAGAACATGGCCTAACATGAGTTTAACAATTTAACATGTAAAACCTTATGGTCCGTTTCAAAAAAATGAACTTAATATCCAATTTCATTTTAAACATTCCATATTGTTCATATTGTTCAGCAAATAGAAAATTTAAAAAAATTCACCGCGTAAACCGCTTTTCAATGGGAATTACTACTAAAGTTAATAACTAAACAGAAGTTTAATCACTTGCACTTCAAATAATACCATATTCGGCCAACTTTAGCAGAATATTGATATTCTTAACGCACATCATTAAAGCCCTTAACTTCCGAACAATCTCCATGCTCTCTGCCAGACCATACCGGAAAGTAATAATCGTTCCACTCTGAAAAATCCTCATCAAATATTCATTTGTCATAAGTCCCGAGCTTATCCCGAGTAACATCGGTGTCATCAGCACTTTCAGATGAGAGTCGATCATTATGCAGACTTTTTTGTTCCAGAGCTGTTTGCGTTCAGCTTTTAAAAAGTTTAAAGGTGTGTTCTAATAATAAGGACTATACAGTAGGGTGGAGCGATGGTATAGGATAAAAATTTTATTTTTTGAAAATGATGTTGCCTGGCCTAAGGAAAGTTGTGGTTGAAAAATATAAGTTTTTTGTAATTTTAATTTTAATTTAGTGTAAATTACAGTGGATTTAAAGTAAAAATATTTTTTCCCAGTGGTGTCGCACGGAGTGGGGCTTAAGGTAAATATTATCCAATATTTTATATTTCTACGATTTTTTTATTTTAAATGCAATTTTTTGGCAACCTGGGCTTAGTTTACGGAAAAAAGGTACTCTTGTTTTATTTCGATAGGATGCGCCGTTTTCGAGTAAAATTAATTTTAAAAATATCGTATTTTTCGAAAGGGACGATACTCCATATAAGGAGTTTAGGTAATTCCGAAAGTTGTTCTCAATAATTTAGCTACGTCTAAGAGGTCTCAAAATAAGACAAAAAATTTCTATAAACAGTATTTTGAGTAGTATAAGTTGCGAAATAAAAGTATCTTTTTGAATGAAAAAACTTCGGGGTTCCAAAAAATTTAATTTAAAATAAAAATCTTAAAAATAAAAAATACAGGATAATATTTTCCTTAAACCCACTCGGTGCGACGCCACTGGAAAAAACATTTTCACTTTACATCCACTTTAATTTATAACTTATCAGTTGTAAGACATGTACCAATTTCCATGCCATTATCTTAAACGATTTCCATGCTATTAAGAGACCCCGTTTCCTCCTACCCCCTTTGGGATGTTCTACCCCTCCTAATGAAGCATTTTTCAGGGGTTTCAGGGTTTATGGGAAATTTTTGTCCTATTTTAAAACGTTCTTTACTCCCTAGAAATATTGCACGCCAATTTCGGGACACCGTGTACCTATATGTGATTCCATTGCTGCCGAACTAGGGCATACGGTTTTACGCCTTACCCCATATTACTGTATATATATATATATATATATATATATATATATATATATATATATATATATATATATATATATATATATATATATATATATATATATATATATACTGTAAAATCAAATGATAGAGCAGAAAACGCTTCTCCGACTTTAAGTGGAAGTGTTGTGACATTAATTAGAAAAGTTGTAGGTAGCATTCCTACAGAAAATTGGAAAAATTCGATTAACCATGTTATTAAAGTCGAAGATTTCTATTTTTTATTTACTAATATCATAGTTTCACTTGTTTTTAATGTAGGTGAAAATGACTGTGAGATTTTATTTTTTTCCAAAATTATTCCGAAATTAAACCACTCTGGTGCTTTTTAAGAAGCCTGAAATATTTTCATATATTTACATTTATTGAGGTTCTTACTATTTTGTCAAAAGGCTATGAAAGAGCTTGAAACGAGCTTTAGGGTAATTGTAATTTTTGTCCTGATAGAGCTTTTAAGGTAAATTTTAACAGATTTCGTTAGTTTTGCTGCACAGAGGTAAATATGAGGCGTAAACGGTTGCTCATACGTAAAAAGCATATGGAACTTTTTGTGAAAAATTATTCAATATACAAATTTTATAACAACCTTTAATGGCTTTATTTCCTTCCGACCAGTAGGAGGTGAAACATTTGCAATAAAAGATTTTCATGACTTTTAACCTCCAATAACATTTTTAAGCACACGACTTTGTATACCAAATCCAGCTAGGTTTAAATTTTTCCGAAAAGAGACGCTAATGATACTGGGCTACATGTTAGATGTGCATTTGTATAAAACTTCGTTGCATCAAGTATATTTATGCATTATCCGTTTTGTTTACTCTAGATATTTGCTGGCAAACGCACATCTCCTCTTTCACAGTCAAAGTTTAACTAGGTTTATGTTACCAATGTTTGCATTTAATTAGTGAAAGGCAAATATTTGATTGAAAATCGATATTAAAGAAGAATAATGTAGTATATTCTATTACTGAAAAAATATAAATATTTGTAATTTTTTCTAATAGAAATAAACATCTTAACTTTTGAAATCGATGCTAACTTTTTCAATCAATTTCGATTAGCAACCATAGACAAGATATATTTAGACCATCACAACGTATTCGCGACACCAGCTGAATCCGTCCAATGTATGGGCGAAAAAGTGCGTTTGTGCGCAGTGGGCGCCAGTCAGATTTTTAAACGACGGTCCTCTCGAGGCATGCGCACTCGGGACGTCTAGCAAAAGTGGTTGTTGAACTCAATGACGCAACGCGGCGAACAGAACCGGGCCGAAAAAATCTCAGTCATTTGTATGTTATGGTATTTTTGGTTGGGGTGGCGAATATAGCGAACCTCTGAAGCTTGTTATTTCGATACAAAAATAGTCTTTACAAAGTGTTACAGACATTTCATATGTTTCGCCAATTATGTATCCAACTTTTAAATATAAGGAATTATTTCGTAGTCTATTTCTTACAAGTAGTGCATAAATAGAAATAGTTTAATTCCAAATTTAAATTATATGAATATGTGAAAGAATAGGAGGTAAAAAATATAATTTATCTTAAATGCACTCCGGTGTTGAAGTGAATACACACACGGAGAAGTAGAAATATTTGTCAGTGACGTATATTGAGTGTGGTCAAGGTGTCAGAAAGGCACTGATGGGGTGTGTGTGTATTAGGGGCATTGTATAAGGGGTAAGATGGTGTAAGAAGGTCATATATAGTGTCAATGCCTCCTTTCCCTATATTGCATAAGGGTGAGTGTGTCCAAAAGGCATATTTGCGCTTTCGCCAAAGGGACACTAAAAATACTAGTGGATTAGGGTAGAGGGGAGTATTTTAAAACGGATGGCGAAAGAAAAAAGCGCTTTCGCCAGAGGATCGCTAAGATATCAGTGGATTAGAAGGGTGAGTGTCCAAAAGGCATATTTGCGCTTTCGTCAAAGGGGCACTAAAAATACTAGTGGATTAGGGTAGAGGGGAGTATTTTAAAAGGGATGGAGAAAGAAAAAAGCGCTTTCGCCAAAGGATCGCTAAGATATCGGTGGATTAGAAGGGTGAGTGTCCAAAAGGCATATTTGTGCTTTCGTCAAAGGGGCACTAAAAATACTAGTGGATTAGGGTAGAGGGGAGTATTTTAAAAGGGATGGCGAAAGAAAAAAGCGCTTTCGCCAAAGGATCGCTAAGATATCGGTGGATTAGATTGACATGGGGCCGTAAGTAGTAGCGCTTTCAGCAAAGTATCAAGTGCACACACTGTAAATAGGTGTAAAAATATTTACATCTTACCCTAGAACTTGCTTTGTTCAAGAATTATACAGGATGGGATGCCAATCCAATAAAATATACACATGTAATTTTTTTGATTTACTATTTTACTTCTTAAAACAGTTGCATATTTTATTTCTATTGTTTAGAATACTATGTTTATATTTTATTTCAACTTTCAATTTTGTAAATGTAACGTTTAAAAACATTAAAGAGAGAGTATATATATAAACTGAGCTATTTTCGAGGAATTATCGACAGTTTTGTATAGCAAGACAACTCAGATTTAAGCCAACAAACTATACACTTTTTGTTAAAATCTCACTAATGGTTACATTTTTATCATTAATAAAAAGAATAATTACAAGTAATATATTTAGCATTTATTACTCGATAAAAGATTCACGTCATGTAAAATAAATTTTGAAGTACGGTCCTGTCTATCACAAGGCAAACGTTCGACAATGCGCAAGCCCGCAGAGGACCGTCTTTGTTTACGGATTCAGCTCGGTAAATTTGCCGCATTCGTAATTGACATTATTTCTCTACTATATATTTTCTCTATGTTAGCAACTAATAGCCGAACTTCTGTCTGATTTAAAAAAAATATTTTTCAGAGAGCTGTGTATGTCTCTACCTTCTATTTCTGGACGCCCTGTATAGAAGATTTTCTTATTCAAGTCGATACACCTAAACAAACGTCATAAACTGGAATCACCAGCCTGCGTTTCACAATGTTTTTTTTTTGAAAATAAAATATTTTTCAAAATTGGACTGTCTAAAGTCAAAAGTCTAATATTCTGGGCGGCCATATCTCGAACACCACTTATGCTATGATCTTGGGATCAAAAATGTATATTAAATATGGCTAAAAGAATTTGACTAAAAATATTTTTAGGTTCCCCCCTTCCGCTAGGTGGCGCATTTGCCATGGCTTGACAAAAAAGCGACAATTATTACAAATATCTAGATATAATGCAGGTTTGAAATGAAACTTGTTACGTATACCTAGGTACATTAAATTTGCTATTCTACCTTTCTGCATGCAATATTCGTTTAAGTGAAACGGACCCATTTTAAAGAGAGTCATCTTTTAACAAATAACACTAAAATAACCTAATTGCCGTAAAGAAAAATGTAGCCAATTTCATTTTTTAAAAAATGTTTCTATGAAAATACTCCAATGTTATTTGCATGCCATATATATTTTTTATTTCATAAAACCGAAAGTAATATATTTCTTAAAACGATGTCCCTTCAAAGCATAAAGGAATATTTCACTCCGAAACTTGTCTTGTTTTGCAACGAAAATAAAACTCAATTTCTGTACGTGACCCGACCGGGAGTGGCGGTCCGGAAAGGAAAGGAATGTTGGGAAACATGATAATAACCACACTGACGTTGACAGTTTTGTAAAAAGGGGAAAATTTGAATTTCTGACTTTTTTATGATTCTATTTGGTATCTAATTGCCAGTGTCATCAATTTTCAACATAAACAAAGACACCTGATCGTTGGTAAACCATATAGATTTAGAAACAATTTTATTTAGATTTTAGACCCAACTACTTTTTAATAAAGACAGAAAAAATACAAGTTGCATCTGCGACCATACCATGTAATAAACAAAAATAAGAGTAGCGTCCATACGCTGCCCCCCAAGATATAATCTCAAAAGGAAAGATTATACAACGATACTACAAAATTTTGGAGAAAGATTTATATTAGGAGGAGACTTCACTGCTAAACTTACCTTTTGGGGATCAAGACTGATTACTACAAAAGGTAGAGAACTGTTGGTTGCAACCAAGAACCTAAATTGTGAGTTTCACTCCACTGAAAAGCCCACATACTGGCCAACAGATCCACAGAAGACACCGGGCCTTTTTATAAAAAGGAAAATTTCACAAGATTATATTAAAATTGGAGAAGATCTAGCCACAGATCACTCTGCAGTGATCATGACACCGAGGGGCAGAGTAATAAGAGAAGATATTCCTAGACTAGCCAATAAAACTACCTACTAAAATTGACACAGTTTAAAGACAGAAATATAAAATAGAATAAACTTGGACACTGTCTTAAAAACAACAGACGAATTAGATTCAGAAGAAGAAAATCAAAACAACGATATGAAACAGGCAATTTGAATGAACACCAAGTCACTCCAAAGAAAATTAGCTGGGAACAACTATTCAGCTGAAATAAGAGAAATGGTAAAAGAAAAATTAGAAGGCAGTGGCAGCAAAAAAACACCTTCCAATAAAAATAAATTGAACAACATCTTCAACATCGAAAATTAAAAATGAGTCAATAAGTTCTTACTTTAAGGAACTGATCTATGAGAAAGATTCTGATTATTCTCTATAAAAAGCCACCAAGAGAATTAAAAGACCAATAAGTCCAAACCCTCCTCTAAGAAGGGGGTCAGAAGTTATCAGGAAAAATCTACTTGCTGAGCACTTGGAGAAAACATTCCTACCAAATGACAGAAATAGCAAAAAATTTAGAATAACAGATCAATAATAGGTAGGTACTCTAGAAAAATAGAGTTTGTAACGCCAAAAGAAGTACTAGAAGAGATCAAAACAAACATAAATCTGAAAGAGCACCAGGATTTGATCAGATAACTAGTGAAATACTAAAACAATTGTCAAGAAAAGCAATAGTAAAATTAACACATCTGATCAATGCATCGTACAGATTGAAATAAGTATGTCCAAAGGTGTTGGAAGATAGCAAAAGTTATTATGATCCCAAAACTTGGAAAGCCAATTAATGAAGTCTCCTCATATAGACCTATTTTACTGCTACCAGTAATATCAAAATTGTATGAGAAATTGCTTCTGAAAAGACTTAAACCTATGATTGAGGAAAAAAAAGATAACATGGACATCGGCGCCGGCGTATTAAACTAAAAATTTACTAAATTTTCCATAAACATGTGTTCTATGTACACTGATATACCTACCACTATACACAAATATTAAGACCCGTCCTGTTTAATTAGAAAATCCTCAAAATGGTTCTTGTGGCACTGCGCGCGGTCGGAGAAGGAGGCGTTCTTGGTTCAAGCAATATTAGTCCAATTTAATCCAAGTCATTGCATGTAACTCTATAGTAGCGTTTTTAAGGTTGTAGTCTTGTTAGTTCTTAGTTTTTATTTGAAAACAGTTGAAGATAGTAAATAACCGAAAAGTTGTGAACAAAGACAATGACAGTCCGATATAATAGTTTAAGTTGACTTAAAATGTATTTTGAGAGTAGACCAAAATAAGCTTCTGAGTATTAACGAGGGAACTCAAGGCAGAACAATGACTTGTACCAAAATGTCTGGTGGGTATAAATTAATTGTTCATCGTATAACATTTGCCCTTATTTCAAAACGTACATACTACTATTATGTTCCTTATTTTATGCGCATAACTGGCATATAAATTTCAACATTAACAGACTATTACCTATGGCGTATTGCATAACCGTTGTTAGACTAGTGGATAAAAACACAATATAGGACACAAGGTTAAGTTATGTATGTATGCCAAGGGCCTTTACATTAACTTGGGTTTGCGGTATACTCAAAAAGGGCATTAAAAATTGAAGCTGAACATCGAAAATCAATGTAAGCAGTCACTAATTTGAACGAGGTTGAAGTGTGAGGCCACGGGAAGTTTTACTTTTGCCCATGGAAATTGCTAAAGGCTTTGGCCCGCACCATATAACACTTTACAATGGTAAAGTTCTGTAGCTCCGTAGTTATTATTGTCAAAGTTTAACAGATTAGCAATCATTCCTAGCAATGCAGATTTTGCATAATATTATGGCAATTATTGTTCACATACGAGTCCCGAATCTAAACGGGATAATACATAATAGGCAGATTTATGCACCTTTCATTCAGATATTCTGGCTGTACTGAAAGTACTACGAGAGTATTTGTATCACTTTTGCTTTTATGCCAAAATCATCCTTTGTCAATTTGTCTCACAGACCAGACAATGGGAGATATACATTAACCTTCAACAAGAGGAGACTGAGCCGTTCATGCTTCACTTTTAAGGGGTTATATACAGCCAGGAGGCCTAAAAAAATCGATTTTTCAAGAATTTTTCCTGAGAAGACTTTTAAATTTATTAATGTAAAAATTTGTACACATATTATGGTAACTTTTAACTGTATTTTAAGATTTTTGTATTTGTAAAAATAATAATTTTGAAAGCTGTTATAGCTGATCTCCAGGAGTTCCTCTCAAAAAAGGCATCTTGCGGTGACAACGATATCTCTGGACTGGATCATCAAAAATGAAAAAACCAAACAGATTTCGTTAAAGTAATGTATAATCTTCTAATTGATCGAAGGAATAAGCAAAATAAAAAAATTTGACAAAATGGCGGCTTCTAAAAAAAAACGATTTTCGACCAAAATTTTGGCCTTAAATTGTTTATATATAAAAAAAAATATTTATCGGTGAGAAAAAACCTTCGATTAATTAGTAAAAAATATAATTAAGAAGTTTGTGTTAAAATTTGAGACTGATCGGTTCAGCCGTTTCCGAGAAATCTTCGTCACCGACTTTAAAAACACAGTTTTGAGAAAAAAGCGTTTAAAGTTTCAAAATCACTTTATATAGAGTACAATATCGCTCTGACAAGTCTTTACAAATATGCATGTGACTTTGAAAATAATCGACGGATTGCCTTGAAATTTTCTGTGTGTGTACTTGAATATATGTACATTACGAAAATGAAATTAAAAAATCGATTTTTTGAAAATTCTAACTGTATATTTATAACCCCTTACTAGAGCGGGGCGGGCATACCATGGGGTTAAAAATCAACATAGAACACCCTATGGATCGCCTTAAAAAATGCAGTGTATATTAGCCTCTATAATAAACAAAAATTACTGCTTTTTAAGCTTTGTTACATTATCAATACAGCTTGTCCCTTTTTAAAAAATCCCGACCTTAAAAGATTATTTTATTAATAATGATTAAACTTTAATGTTGTTTTGTTTTCTTGAATATTAAATAACTCGTCTATTTATGTGCTTCCCTTCCATCTTAAATTATTAAAAGTCACGAACACGGGCCGTTCTCAACATCAACCTCTAATTAGGACGTGTCGCAGCATTTCAGAATTTGTCGAACTTTCAGCAGTCCTGCGCGCTCTTCGGGCCACTAATGAACCGAGCATATTCCTGCACGACACTCTTTAAAGGATAAATGATCTGACTAATTTTCCCTTTTTCGTTTAATTTAAATATTTACATGTCGTCCTTATGAACACAAGAAACTCAGATATTTGGCAACGTTCTACTGAGATTAAAAACTCTTAAGTAGTCCTTGCGCGTGATTGATAGGGTCACTAATAAATCGAGCAGAATTGTGCCAAAATTTTATAAAAATGGTGGGAGGAGGGGTAAAAATTATTAGTTTGTTCGTATCACTGTCTATCTACTTAGTTATGTTTCTGGAGTAATGCTTGTCAAATGAGTGGTGGGTGTAAACACCCTAGCATCCCGTGGACATGGCTACTCTTAATAAAATTCGCATTTTTCTTTTTATACGTTGTGTCGCATTCTTCATGTACAGGTTTTATCTTCTAACCCATATACAGTGTGTCCACGGATGGAGTTGACAAAAGGAAAAAAAAAACTTTATTATGGACTTTACGAAGAAAAGCCATTCCTTATAAAAAGTTCTGCTTATCCAAGAAATGATTTTACTATATAAAAATTCTAATATACAGGGTGTTAGTAAATTAGGAAAACATGAAAATGCTTCAACAGAGAAGTATCATTATTTATTATTTTAGACAAAATTCTCATAGAACAAAGTTGTTTATAACCTAAAATAATGACTAAATATAAAATTTGGAATAAACATTTTAGGATTTAAATTTGGAATAATAATAGCGGTTTTATGTAATTACATTGCATTTGACAAAAAAATCAAAACAATCGATTTAGTTCACGTCAGTGTTAAGTCAGCATCTTATTTAGTCTGTCAGTATTCTGATTTCGGGACGATGTTTTTTAAAATGTTCACCAAAGAAGCTACGTAGAATAAATTTAAATGTTAGAATTTTTATTTCAAGTTTTGTATTTAGTCTTTATTTTAGGTTATTAACAACTTTGTTTAATACAAATTTTGTATAAAATAGTAAATAGTGGTACTTCTCTCTTGAAGCATTTTCATGTTTTCGTAATTTATTAACACCCTGTATATTTGATCTAAAATTTTTATATGGTAAACTCATTTTTTGGACAAGCAGAACTTTTTATTAAAAATGACTATGATTCGTAAAATCAATAATTCATTTTTTTCTCTTGTCAACTCCATCCATGAACACACTGTATTTTTCATGTTTACATTTCCCTTCTCTTCAGATGTCTACGGTACGTTTGTACTTTGGCTTGAAGTCCACCAGGGCTATCTCAGATTAAATAAAATGCTTTAAGGTAGGATAGTTGTCGTCGACATATTGTAGTAAAACTGGATTAAAATCGATTTTAAAACAAAAAAGTGTTTAAGTTTTAAAAAAGGGACTACTTCAGTTTGGCCCACAGTGTATATTTTTATTGTAAGCAAATCTTACCATAATCATTGCCTTTATAAATAATTCTGTAAAATGAAATGTTTCCTTCTGAAAGCGTAGCATGTTTTTTTCCATAAGAAAAGGATATTTTTGAACAATAAAAAGCACGACTCTGCAACTTTAAAATTCCCTGTTATACGAGAAATAAAGGAAAAGGAGCTACGTGACTTGGTGCTGCTTATTGCGTCCAAAAAAATGGAAATATCTTAACTAAAGTGGATTTTCTTTTACTGATTTAGGTACGATGGAATTTTCATATTATTTAATTAACTTATTAGCATAACATCTTTTTAACAAGGAAGATATTTGGAACAATTCATAGTTCTGTTATGTCCTGTGTGTTATTTACCACAAAAATTCATTAGCAACATATACAGGGTGTTGTAAAACTCCAACGACAAAATTTCCACGTTTGTTTGGCAAAATATATGAAAAAATGTTGGTGTTACGTAGGTCCGGAAAAGCTCCATTTCGGATAAACAGGGTGATACAATTTTAATTTGATTCTGGTTTTTCTTATTAATTTTAGACATTTTAAAAGCTACTTTATTTGAATTTTAACTTTGGACTCTCTAATCGCTCTAAAATGTAAGATGTATGGTTGGTTCTCTTCCACCGCATTAGAATTTACCTAAATTAGATTAACCACTGTTCCCTAAAAGCTTTTTTTTAAATATTTTCCAATATGATTGAACGTCACAGATAACCATTCATAAATCACAATTTGTGGAGGAGGTCGTCTCGAATTTAACCCTGAAACGCCGTTAAAATTCAGGATATATTTTTTTGCTTAAAGCCTTCTGGAGTGAAATATGATACATAAGCGATATTTCTTTTATTGGGGATTTTTTTGTGAAATTGCCATATAATAAAGAGTTATTGCTAACCTATACAGGATGCTACAAATTCGATAAGGTTAAATTGGGGTAAAGTTGTGTATTTTCATGCCAAAAGCTATTAACAAATTAAAAATATTTCAAATACGAGGATGGACTGAAAAGTCCGTGGAATGACGGATAGATGGCGCTGTTTCAGACTTTGTATGACGCGCTGGCAAGGTGACTCCTTGAGACTGTCAGCTGATGAACTTCAAATCGCTGCAAACATCAGTTTTGATTTGAAAGCTGTTTAATTATGAGCATGCCAGAGTTTCTGACGAGATCGATAGTGTTAAAATTCATGCTGTCGGTTGAAGACGTCTGAGATGGAGGAGGCTGTAAACATCACCAAAGAACGCACAACGTGCATTTTGAATGAAGAGTTGGGCATGAAGACGCAGCTCTTCGCGAGGTGGGCGCCGCAGCTACTCACTTTAGATCAAAAATTGGTGCAGAGGCAGATTTCTTGGGATGTTCAAATGGCTGCTTTTTAAATTATACCGAGAAGTAAAAAAAAATGTTAATTAAAGTATGCTAGTAATTGTGTTCAAAATAATATTTTTGGGTTTGTAATGACTTCCTTAAACAATTTATGAAATAAAAAAAAAAACAAAAAAATTAATTTCTATGTCGGGTTTTGGCTGCTTTGAAACGTCCAATTCTAGGTTTGGTCGAATATTACGGCAAATGGCAGGTTATGAATTTTGCGCAAAACGTACCTATGTATATATTTAAAATTTCCAGTCAAAATTGACCCGATGGTCAGTTTTAGAGGTGAGAAAATGCAGATCCTAGCTAGGGAATTCATTATTACTGATTCTCGGCCTTAATTAACTGTTCCCTACGAAGACGAGTTTCGTTTAAAAGCAGAATTTAATAGGATCGCGCTTCAACGCCTAACCTTCCATAAATCACAATTTGCACGAACGGTCGAGTTGCATTTAACCCGAGACCGCTGGCGGTTAAATTGAGGATACATTTTTCCTGGTTACAGTGTTTTAGAGTAAAATATGATACAAGAAAAACTATATTTCTTTCGGTTTCTTAACCTGTAATACCAAAAAAGATGACTTCAAATAGTTAAAGCTGGGCATTCCATAACAAAATGCCCCGGAGTGCAACCTTTTGCCTTTTGTTACGGATATCGCAAAACGTAAGGCATTTTATGCTGACTTTTAAGACAATGGGGAATATGTATGTATTTTTCTGGTATTGCATAAATCGTAAACAAGGCATTACAAACCTAAAAATAGTATTTTATGAAAAATTACTAGGACAATTTAACTAATATTTTTTTCTTTTCGCTATAATTTATTTCAATTTAAAAGCCGCCATTTTCGCGCACCGTCAAGTGATGTCAGATGACATCTGAACCACACATCGCTATTTTGCGTTAAGGTTTGTGCGCTTCGGATATGTTTAAGATTTTTTTCTAAAATTGTATGACTTATGAAACTAGCTTTCAGTTTGAGTTACCAAACTGTCACACTCTGTCGTGGTGGAAGGTCACTTATCTAACTTCCATCCTATCAATGCTGGCGTACCTCAAGGTTCAGTCCTGACACCAACCCTATTTCTTCCTCACATTAATGACCTACTCTCTTCAATTACCAATCTCGTCCACAGCTATGCTGATGATAGTACTCTTCACTTCAGTATTCATTTTTCCAGATAATTCTCGAAGCAAGAGCTGGATAATAGACGCATAGAGCTTTGTACTTATATTCACTAACTTTGGCTTCCTTTCATTTGAATATTACTGTGACTGCAAGAAGGCGTCTTTGTTAAAATATATAGTTTAATCTAGATAATTTATAAGAACCCGTGTAGCGAAATATTGTCACAGGACACAGACGCACTTGGCTTAATCTGATATAGGTATAAAATGATTTAATCTGTGACACAATCTAAATTGTGACACAATCTGAATTTTTGCTGGGCCACCCCTGGGAAAAAAACTTCTTTATGCCTTGCTGGCTCAGCGCGTATGACTTTCGATCATTATTATTGTTTTTCTTTTTCTTTGTCTAATTTTCTTGTTTTTTTTTTGTACGGCAGTTGTTACTGGTTATATGGGCTAGCCGGGGTAAGCCTTTTCATAGACATCTTTGTTTTGTACTTTTATCTTACATTTTAAGGCCAATCACGCTCTGGAAGTGGTTGAATATAAGTAGCTCTTTTGGCTAGACTTCGCCACCCCGAGTTTGGTCGGTCCTCTGTAATAATTGCTATTTACTTTACACTTCTATATTCTTTCAGCCATGCACATTTTTTACTATATCAATAAAGGTATTTATTATTATTCGCCATTATCGGCCACCGGGTCTCCGGTGGCCGAGTTGGTACGGCGCCAGCTTTGCAACCGAGAGGCGCGGGTTCGAATCCCGCTTCGACCATGGATATTTTGTGATTGTTGTTGGAAGCTGGTAGAGGAATTCTTCCTCGATCGAGGTGCATGGTACCACCCCATACATCCTCTTAAAAGGCTGGTGAAATCCCTACGGATGTTTCCAGCTCTGGATGTTTGAGTCGATTCTCCAGTACACCCACGGTACATATTACTTAGACTTCGGTCTTCGTGGGCTGTCAAAAGATAAAAAATATTATTATTATTATTATTATTATTCCACGGATTCTGCTCTGAAGAACTAGTCGCTATAATTCCCCCCTTGACTGTTCCTAACAGAACACCAAGAGGCACGTTACGTGTGCATCCCTTTATTGTCCAGCTACAAAAGCCTAAAGCATCCCACTTCTCTCGCTCATTCATACCTAGGGTCTCCAGATTATGGAACAAATTGCCTGCAGATGTTTTCCCCTCCCAATCTCCAATCCTTTAAATCCCGTGTCAATAGATTAAATTTCCCTTCTCTTCAGACGCCCACGGTACATTAGTACTTAGGGTTGAAGTCTAGGTGTGCTGTCTCAGATAAAAAAATCCGATTTTCAACACTTGTTGCACAATATACTACTACTTTGTAAGGGAAATTTAGTACAGCAAATATTATAAGCCAGCCAGCTTAATATTAACAATTTTTTTCCATTATGTACTTAGCTGGAGCTAAACGAAAGCCCGGCTACAGCACAAAGTGCATTAAATTCTTTAAAGTGCATTTTTGCATAAAATGCATTATTAAACGGTAAACGGGAAATTTAAAAGCATGGTAATAGCTTTTTTTAATAAAAAATTATAACTCTTTTAGCTTTGAAAGCCCCATAATCACTTACGTGGAAAATATCAAAGCAGTAGGCATTAGGTAGTTATTGAAACAATGCAATTTAAGAGAAGCTTAAGATTAGTATTAAAAGAAAAATAAAAAAATTCTAGTGCGTGAAAAATCATAGAACTATTTAAACCAAAAATAAAAAATAAGAAATTAGGGATGCTAAAGAAAAAGCTAGAAACAGTATATTAAGTGTTAAGGTCAGTAAGTGTTCTTTACTGGTTAAGGATGTGTTTGGAGATCGAGACAAAGAAAGTATTTTTCCTACGATAGTTTTAAAAACTAGACTTTTTTAACGCCGATAAGTGCACACCTTTTTTTAACATGTTCAAAAAGTAGCTCAGAGTTAAAAAAAGTGCCGTAACGGTTAATTTTTCACATGTTAAAAGGGTCACAAACATCGATGTCAATATCGATGGTTATCTTTCGATGTTCGACCAGTGACCTTCCGTTCCGAATCTATTGACAAACGATTTTGGGAGCTAAATTAATGAACATTATTTATTTAGTTTTAAGTTCTTTAATTTTTTAAGAGTATACACTTCATGTGTTTCTTGCAGAGGCGTATGGTGAAATTTAAAAGTTGTATATCTCTGTTCCTACTTATAGGACCCGTACCAAATTTAGGGGTCTTAATAGTGATCCCACTGGGAATATTTTGCTAAATAAAAGAACATTTTGTAATTTGCGAAAAAAAGTTAAGTTTTTGCTGCACACCCCCCCCCCCCTCCCCTGGGAAACACATGGACGCGTTTAAGTATTTTATTTATTATTTTTCTAACCAAATTTTACATCATTTTGTCCAGAATTTTAAAATTTTAAGAGAAAAAATGTGTTAGTAGAAAATTATAGTCATTTGATTTTTTTTAAAATTATATTTTAGGTTAAAAAAATTCAAATGACTATAACATTCACACACAACACATCTTTTCTCTTAAAATTTAAAAATTCTCGACATAATGATGTAAAATTTGTTTTTAAAAAATAATAAATAAAAACCTAAAGGCGTTCATTCTTTTCCCAGGGGAAGCCCAGCAAAAATTCAACTTTTTTTCCCAAATTACAAAATGTTTTTTTTTTCTTTACCAAAACATTCCCAGTGGGTTCACTAGTAAAACCCCTAAATCTAGTACGGTTCCTGTAAGTAGGAACAGAGATATTACAACTTTGAAATTTTACCATACGCCTCTGGTTTCTTGCCAGTGGCGGGTACCGCTGCTGGTTAGAGAAAGTTTAAGTGGCGATTACCAGCGTATTATTTCCAAGCGCCATTTATGAATATTTTTCTTCAATCTGAATTCATACCAGGAGTTACCGGTATCAATATATGCAGTGAAATTCATAACACCCTATATAAGTAAAAAGAACGAAATAAAGAAAAGCAAAAAAAAATTAACACCCAGTACCTCGAAAATGAGCGTTTCCGGACCTTCGATAACAAAAACTTTTTTTATTTTTGACCAAAGAATCACCTGTAGAATTTTGTAGGTGGAGTATTGCAACGCTCTGTATAATAACCATAAAACAGAAAGAGTGTGACGTTATGATGTCTGTCAATAAACTACAGTGGTATATTCCAGAAGCCGTAACTTTTAAAACTCGACTTTAAAATAAATTTGGCTTTTAATTTTTAGTCCCACTTTTTAATAACGTCGAAGTAATTGAAAAAGTTCGGATTTTTACGTTTTTTTTTGTTCGTTATGCATTAATGAACCTCTTTTGAGCCCTTTTAAATAGTCCGTCTCTACGGATTTGGCGAGGATTTACTTAAAAGGAATTTTAAAGCAAAAATTAAATTTTTGAAGCAAAGAGCTCGTCGCGAATTCTTTACGAGTTACATCGTATTTACCTAATTTAATTTTTAATCCTACTTAGTTTTAATAAGTAAAGAGTATAATATCCTGTGATCCTTTTAGGGTGTTGTACTTACAGCACCGTCCAATTTGGAGAAACCTATAAAACTGGATGACTTCCAATTAGAGCTGGAACGATTAAAACAAAAATAAATCGATTCTTGATAAGCAGTCATAACAAACAAAAAAAATCCTAATAATTAGCATGTACCATGGATTTATTAGGACTGGATACGGGATGAGTTCACATTCTTTGAAGCCAAAACAAACCATTCTAAACGACACTGTAAACACAATTTGTAAACATTGGCCACATCTTATTTTACCTTGTATTTTTGTACAAAAATACGTTAGAAGCATCACAAGATTTACTAAAAGTAATAAAAGCCCCAAAATATTTTATTTTTCTGCTAAATAGTAATAAATTTAAGTTAAAAAGGTTTTATTATTTATAGGTTATGTTATGTTAGGTTATTTCTAAAGGCGATTATTTAAAGTCGCTCTGAGTCATTTATAAATCTATATAAATCTATACGTCGCACTTTTTCTTTTCTAGTTCATTAGACAAAGACGTACGTGTAACCGAGCGTTCCCAGACGTTTTTCCTAAGCACCCAGCAGACAACAACACTTCTGA
The DNA here is from genome assembly GCA_963971165.1 of Philopedon plagiatum. Taxonomy (NCBI): domain Eukaryota; kingdom Metazoa; phylum Arthropoda; class Insecta; order Coleoptera; family Curculionidae; genus Philopedon; species Philopedon plagiatum. Next base: position 7,658,972 of record OZ020195.1, read on the forward strand.
GCTATTTTATCTCTTTCTACTACCATTCTTGATTCAATTACGTAGTAATTCGTAGTCTTGTCTATGTTCGTAGTTCGTAAACTGCTCTCTCAAGAGAATAACAAACAACAAAATATTTATATTATATAAGGCTTCACGTTCGATACGCTCACAGTATACGGATATCGAATCCATATTATAATAGATCCATGGCATGTACTTTGTTTTATTTACCTATTTTTAATCGTACTTAACAGAAGATTTGGCTTTTGTTAACAAGTTTATTTATATCGTCCTTAATTTTTAAGCCAAATTCCTCACAACTTGAAATTAATAATAAACTTTACCTTCATAGCTACTCTTCCAGTGTTAAAACAGTCATTTGACTTTTCTCATCTGTCCAATAATTTTTAATTTCACTAGAGGCATTCACAGTCTACGTTAGTACTACCAGATAAAGTAAAAATACTCAATAATATTTTTTGATACAAGGAAAAGTTGTTTCAAATGCATCATTGGATTTACACTCGCCCTGCGCATTTAGTTACGACAAAAAATTTAAAACAAAAAATGTGACAAAAGACAAAGTGTTTTACTAATACGCGCTTCCAAAGGATGCACAACGAGGCTTTGACTGGAATTAAAATCAAAATAAAAACAAGCTTTCTCTGTCCGACTCCCACGCTGTTCAAACAATAATAAAGTTTATTACTATTACCACATAATACAACCCAGCATGGGCGTCGGGAGAAATTTTAAAGTTCTATATCGCTGCTGCTACTTACGGGACCCAGGCCAAATTCAGGGTTTTTGATAGTGAGCCTACTAGGAATGTTTTGGTAAAGAAAAAACAATAATTTGCGGAAAAAAGTTGAAATTTTCCTCTCAAAAAAAAAGTATTGAGTGTGTCTCTAGACTACCTCAGGAATCACCCATTCCAATATATTAAACCATTTCCGTAACACCCTGTATATAGCCGTGAAAAAAAAAGTCTATTTAATTCACCGTCTAAGTCGTAGTTTCTTAAGAAAGTCCATTAAGAAACATTCGGTGTGTGAATTCGATGGATGTTTTTTATCACGACTGTACCTTAATATATAATAAACATTATTATTATTTTAATTTAATCCAGTACTAAATATTAAATCTTTTTAGTGAATCGCAGTGTTGCGGTATTAAGTCATGCATAAAACAAAAATATTTTTAGGTGTGAGAAAAGCTGATTAAATTGAGTGTCTGTAACTACAAAAATCATTTTTTCTACTCATGTCAATAAAAACCTTTTTTGTATGTTCAATAGTAATTGCGGAAGATAGTCCATTGTTTTATACACATTTTCATTGTCATTCAATCACCATGGTGATTGAACTACAAAGTTCACTTTGTGCGCGAGTATATTTTTACAAAGGTGGCGTTGACCGGTGCCGCGTCAAAATCTTTATAATTTCATTGACATTTTTTGACATCTTAAAAAGAAAAATATTACTAATCCCATTTTATTAACAGTAACATTCGTAGAAAAAGTATAGTGTAAAACTCGCATGGAATGACCATTTCCTACTCGTATGATTTGCAGCACTCGCCTGCGGCATCGTGCTGCAAACGTCATACTCGTAGGAAATGCATGTCATTCCATGCTCGTTGTACAATATACTATTATCATTCATGACGATAAGATAAAAAATACCGTATATTTAATAAACCAAATTACTTTTAGTTAAAAAGAAGGTTCTAGTTTGTTTAGTTTACAAAAATATATAATGGCATACGTGATTCCTGACCATATTCTACAACACCAACTTTGTTCTACCTGCAAAAGCTACCTATCCTATCCTCCAACTAAAGTCTATCGAAATGGTGAGATCAAATGTGGCAGATGCTCTAACCCTTTTGATGGCGGATCGATTTCAACATTCGAAACTATTGCAAAGAACATGCTTTTTCCATGTATCAACAGATTTGATGGATGTATGAAGAACTTGCATTATATGGATGTTGAAGAACATGAATATAATTGCGTCGGAACCAAAGTGCAGTGCCCTATTTGTTTAGAAAGCGAATTAAATGTGTTGCGTTTGATCCACCATTTTAAAATAAAACATCCAAAAAATATATTAAATGATTCAATGATAGACCTTAGTTTATTAGATCAGTTTGTCAAATATTTTTTAACATATGACTTTGAAACAAATAAGGTGTTTATTATATTTAAATTGCTCTACGCTGGCTGAGAGTAAGGACAGAAGAAAAACTTCAAAAGTTCAAGTGTCTGTATTTACAAACTATGATGGGGAGTCATGCCTGCATTTAACAGATACAAGATACTGTTTGGACTTAGAGAATTACACATTAGAACGTTTTCAAGAAGGATTTACATATAGAGTACCCGTGGAACTTTCTCAAATTCGTTGTAAGCTCGATTTTTATTCTGCTTCAGATTCACTTCAATTTTTAAAGGTAGAAAAATTTTCTTGCGACTATAAAGCAGAGTTTAAAAAGAAAATCTTACCAAAAATGTATGTGGATAACGAATTTAAAGAAAAATATAAAAATTTTGACCTTGCAAAGTTTAAGTTGTCTAACTGTGGGAAAAAGCTGATATACAGTAATTATTCCTTACATATTGCGTGCGATTTCTGCTTCAATTTTTTTGCATCTTCTGGAGTTATCAAAGACATATATTACAATGACTACTGCTATATTTGTGGAACCTGCTACTCTCGAGGTATAACAAAAAACTTATATAATCATGACCGTGTATTAAAAAAACTTGGTGAAATTGGACACCATTTGCTGAATTTTTATTGTAAATTTGGATGTAAGCAATTTTGTAGAAGTGGAGAACTCTTACGGCACGAAGATCAGTGTAGTTTTAACAGAAACAGGTTTCTCGTAGAAGAAGACTATGTAAAATCTAGTTTCGGAGATGAGTTTATCGAGGGATCAAAATTTAGTAGAGAAAATGTTATCCTTTTTGAATCTGATGACTTTAAAGGCAAAGGAAAAGTTTTTGTTGCTACACGGGAACATTTTAAATGCATTATTGACTACGAAGAAGAGCCTAAATTAAAGTTATGTGTTTTTCATATAAGTCATAAATATGATACGAGAAAGTATTATGTATTGGTACATAAGTGGGAAAATAACAAGTTTAATACGGATTACAACGACTTTTCAATGAATACTGGATTCTGTACTAGTCCATCGGTGTTTAGCGTTAATCTTCAAGAGGTTCAGAAAGATTTGGAAATATTTTTCAATGTTTAACAGATGAACTCGTTATCATGTAATAAATAATTATTGATAAAGCTTATGTTGATTTAATTACAAGATTTTTAAAGGCAATGGAAAATTGGTAATTAATCTTATTGGTTAATAAATCTACTTTTTTATATAATTTAACTTGTTCAACGCCCTTGACGGGTGACGCTAGGGACTTGGGGTCAAAAATTTTAAATGCAACCCTATGACGTGTGGTACCTCATTTTAAAGGTCTTCTTGTAAGGTTGGTTGAAAAGTGAGGTATACACATATAAAGTGAACAATCGAGAGGCATTAATTCAATATATTTTAAATGCTTACGCTTACATAAAAGAATACAACAAGAATTCAGAAGAGCAACGAGTTCTGTCCGTAGGCAAGCCAGAAAATGTTTAGAGTTCCGCGGTGGTAAATTATAATTAAAAAAAAATTGTAAGGTATATTTTCAAAACGCAATTCGGAAACAAATAAAATCAGATTATAACTTTTGTTTTTTTTTTTGACTTATACATTTACGTGTAGAATACACTGCTAGAATTTGGTGCGTTCCCCCAGAGTCACCCTGTATAATAATAATAATTCTAATTTAATCCAGTGCTAAATATACACCTTTTTAGTAAATCCCATTGTTGTGGTGTCGTTTCATGAATAAAACAAAAATATTTGTACGTGCGAGAAAAGCAGCAGATAACAGATAATTAACATGAGGGATTGTAACTATAATCCTTATCTTTCATGATGATAAGATAAAAAAATACTTACCGTATATTTTTAATAATACAAATTATTTGTAGTTAAAAAGAAGATTCCAGATTGTTCTGTTTATAAAAAAGAAAAATGGCATACGTGATTTCTGATCGTGTTCTACAACACCAACTTTGTTCTACCTGCAAAAGATACCTATCCTATCCTCCAACTAAAGTTTATCGGAATGGTGAGATCAAATGTGGGAGATGCTCTAACCCTGGGGATGGCGGATCGATTTCAACATTCGAAACTATTGCAAAGAACATGCTTTTTCCATGTATCAACAGATTTGATGGATGTATAAAGAACTTGCATTATATGGATGTTGCAGAACATGAAAAAAATTGCGTCGGAACCACAGTGCAGTGTCCTATTTGTCCAGGTTGGGACGACGACGAATTAAACTTGTTGCGTTTAATCCACCATTTTAAAATAAAACATCCAAAAAACATTTTAAGTGATTTAATGATAGACCTTAGTTTATTGAATCCGTTTGTAAAATATTTTTTAACATATAACTTTGAAACAAATAGGGTCTTTATTATACTTCTTAAGTGGGATTTCGAAGAGTTATTCATCCACTGTGCTACGCTGGTTCATAGCAAGGATGGAAGAAAAACTCCAAAAGTTCAAGTATCTTTATTTACTAACGATGATGGGGAGTCATGCCTGTATTCAACAGATGCCACAGACTGTTTGGACTTAGAGAATCAAATCTTAGAACGTTTTCAAGAAGGATTTACATGTAAAGTACCATTGGAACATTCTGAAATTCGTTGTAAGCTCAATTTATATTCTGCTCCAGATTCACTTCAATTTTTAAAGATAGAAAAATTTTTCTGCGACAATAAAGCGGAGTTTAAAAAGAAAATCTTGCCAAAAATGTATGTGGATAGCGAATTTAAAGAAAAAAATAAGAATTTAGACCTCGCAAAGTATAAGTTGTCTAGCTGTGGGAAAAAACTGATATACAGTAATTATTCTTTGCATATTGCGTGTGATTTCTGTTTAAATTTTTTTGCATCTTCTGGTTTTATCAAAGACATATATTATGATGACTACTGTTATATTTGTGGAACCTGCTATTCTCGAGGTATAACAAAAAGCTTATATAATGATGACAGTATATTAAAAAAGCTTGATGAAGTTGGACATCATTTGCTGAATTTTTATTGTAAATTTGGATGTAAGCAATTTTGTAGAAGTGGAGAACTCTTACGGCACGAAGATCAGTGTAGTTTTAACAGAAACAGGTTTCTCGTAGAAGAAGACTATGTAAAATCTAGTTTCGGAGATGAGTATATCGAGGGATCAAAATTTAGTAGAGAAAATGTTGTCCTTTTTGAATCTGACGACTTTAAAGGCAAAGGAAAAGTTTTTGTAGCTACACGGGAAAATTTTAAATGCATTATTAACTACGAAGAAGACCCTATATCAGAGGTATGTGTTTTTCATATAAGTCATAAATACGATACGAGAAAGTATTATGTCTTGGTACATAAGTGGGAAAATAACACGTTTAGTACGGATTACAATGACTTTTCAATGAATACTGAATTCTGGGACGATCCATCGATGTTTGCCGTTAATCTTAAAGAGGTTCAAGAAGATTTGGAAATATTTTACGATGTGTAAGAGATGAAGTCGTTGTTATGTAATAAATAATTAGTGATAAAGCTTGTATTGTTTTAATTAGAAGGTTTTTAAAAACAATGAATAATTGGTATTTTTCTCCAAATACTAAGTTAATATAGTTGATTTATTATTATTATGATTATTATTTTGTACGATGGGTCCTAAAAATCATTAAACTCTAATTTCTTTTCTAATATAAAAAAAATGCTTAAAGCTTTAGGGGTAATTACAGGCTAATTTTTCAGGATTTCATATATGAGGGAAGCCACACATTTTACGGTTAAAAAATGTAAAGAGGTATAACTTATTCGCAAGGGAAGCCACTGGTAAAAACTAGTACAATATAGAAAACGCACGCGTAGAAGATGGTCAGTAGAATCCAGAAATGGGACAAAATCGAAAAAAAAAACTTACATAAATATTGCCGTTGCTCGGTGGTTCCGGCAATAGATCATAAGTCAAAACATTTTTTGTGAGGGATCTGTCGGGTCGCATTGCTTTGGGTTCAAAAAGAACTCAATTTACCTGAACCAATATAACATTGGACTAATTTCAGTCGAATTGTGACAGACAAAGAGTGTGGATTTGAAGTATGAAAAAGCAGTATAAATATTGTGATAAAAGTGGGTTTTGTTATTATTTGGTAAAATCATAAAAGCTAATAAATATTGAAATGCCTCTTTAAGTGGCCTCAGTAGCGCAGGTAAGTGGTTCTTCTTTTAGTAAAATATTGTCGAGTTTACAAAATAGTATTTTCCGGTAATAGGTACGTTACGGTCCAGTTCCAAGTTCACACCTGTTATTTTTTACCTAGTACAGTAAAAAGTACAATTCGAAATACATTTCAAAAAAACATGAATTTAATTACATCAGAAAATATATATCATGCAACTAAAATAATTATTAGGTAACAAAATAAATTATTTATTGCTCTTAAATAATCAAATTAATTTATTTCATGCTCTTTTCCGCTTATATACAGGGTGAGTCGAGAGGAACGCGCCAAATTTTAGGAGCAAGCAAACCTAAGCAAAACCTAAACAAACCTAAGCAAACCTAAATATAAGTCAACAAAACCCAAAAATTGTAATCCGATTTTCACTTGGGGTCCGGAACGCTTTCCGAACGCTTCCCGAAAATATCATGGTTAAACTCAAAATAACTAAGTAGAGTTCATAGTCTCGCGAATCCGCGCGATTTTGCAGTAGCGCACGTTACATTGTTTTACTTTCAAGCTCAGTGTCTGGGGTATCAAAATAAATGGAGAATACAAACATATACATATATAATTTGCTTATTTAATATAACCCTTGTTAAGTAAAACTTGAAACAAAGTTATGAAAAATGTGGTCTCTTTCCTACCTTTATAAAATCGGAGTAGAACAAGTCTGACTAAAATAAACAGTTTGTAGAATGATGCAATAATACAAAGTTGTGTTATGAAACGCTTATCACGCTAGCTGGACTTACACGTCACCATTTTTTTATATGGTAAGTTTACAGTAACCCTTTTTTAAGTACAAAAATGCATTTTCAGTTATTAAATTTTCAAAAATATTAATTGAAATAATTATGACCGCACTCTTCATATAGTCGGAACCAATCGTTGTGCTTAAGACCGTATGTCCTATATGTTTAATTAAAATGATCTTTGTACTAGTTAATATTATACCTACTGATTTCGAATCAAGTATAGATACAATTATTTTCATTTTAGAGAAATCCGGGACTCCCAAGTTATTCATAACTCGGCAAACGATATGGTCCCTCACCTACTTTTTGAAAACGGCTATTGCGTTATGTAGAATCTATTTTGCAGGTTAATATACTCTACTAAAATAACGCAATTACTGTGGGTTAAAAGCCCTCGATCGTTGGTCTCGGGCTTTTATCGTCAAATTATTAAGTCTTGAGCATTTTCGAACCAAAAGTTTTCGAAAAACCACCTACTCGAAATTTATCCAGTTAAATTCAAAACTCTCGTGATTTAACCTACGAATATTTTATTTAAAAGTCTAAAAATTAATTTATTAAATTTTTTATAAATCATGCATCTTTCTTTGATGTGCATAAGAATCACCGTGTATACTATTTCTGGGCTTGTTATCCTATTTACGTAAGCAAACCAGAAATCGCAACTCCACCTTAACTGTGTTTATTACTATTAAACATTCGTTAATTATTCTCCGTTTAAAATTTCTTCAGATTGAATAGAAGGGAAATTTCACTTTCGTCTAATATTCGGCAACTGTGCAAAATATAATGAAACCCTTTTGAAGTTAATTAACTGTAACTTCGGGTATGGCCCTTTGAACCGGTTGCCTGTTCTTTATGATGAGATTTAACAGTTTTGTTTACGTCAGTGAAAGACCTTGGAATAAGTAAATTTGAATTAAGAAATTTCTACAGGGCGATGTCTCTCTCTTTACCATTCGGAAATTGAATTGAAAATTTGACAACGTAGCAAATTTTTGTAGCGTTTTATTCCATTAATTTAAAAACTAATTCTATTTTAACATTCTTGGTTGATCGTCTCCGCCGCGCCCTTTACTGAATTTATCTTCTTGTTAAACCTTTTCCTCTTAAATAATTTTTGACTCCATCCACCCATCTTTGCTTTAGTCTTTTTCTACCTCTCCGCCCATACACTTTCATTGCAATGGACAATGGAATTTCGCGTTTTCAATAAATATGTTAATATTATTTCACAATTAGTCAATCGAAACACGCACAGAAAAAATTTCATCGATTGGACGGGTAACAACAAAAATATTAGCCATATTCTCCAACACTAGTCCGGTCTAATTTGACAACCAAAGGTTTTAAACTGACAAGTGTAAGAATAAGACAACCAAGTTGTATACTATGAATTTGTTTCTGAGGTTTTTCGCAATTTTACAGAGAAAAGGGCAATTTTAATACGTACTTTCGACAATAATACAACTAAATTCATTCTACCAACCCGTTTTAAGAGGAATATTATTTGGAAAGCAAGAAAATCGTTGAAATATCAGAATAATTCATAAGTTTTAATGACGACTTATTAACAATGACCGGACAAGAACCTGTCAAAACGTCAAAACCTAACTGATCAATTATGAGATCCTAATTTAAGTCAGGACTAAATCTTAAACCTTCTTAGTGAATCCGAACGTTAGTTTCCTGCTTAGTCTGTCCGCATACATACGGTGTCTGATCAGGTTACTGAATCAGATCCCCGGATCGAACAAGCCTCGCATACATTCGATTGATTCGGTTCGATGTTATAATCGCGGTAGTGAACTTCTCGTTGACAAAACGAACCAAAATGGACGTCGCATCTGTAGTATCCCAAATATTTCTTTGCATATCTCCTCCCTTGCAAGGTCTTTTAAATCACGATTATGATAATCTGCATGACTAATGTTCCATAAGCACAGATATTTTTTAACCGCAACGATAAGAAATTCGACGTCACACATTATTAAATAAATGGTTTTAATTTAAATGGTATTTACAAAACGCGCAATAGCCACAATTCGCACCAAAACCGAATGTAACGACCGAGAAGCTGCCTCGATCAGTCAGTTAAAAATTAAAAACACTTGTTTAAACATTTATTTTTTCGAGTACTTCTATGAAGCTTCGAGTTAATAGTTTAATAGGACCATCTAACACTTCTAATTACATTTTGGATTTTCCTATTTTTTGGCTGCTCTGTTTATGCTATCTTAAGTTTAAATATGTTAAACTCACCTGAAAATTCCTTATGCTATAAGGATTTGAACAAATCATGGTAAAACAGCTATTCTCCGGGCTATATGCCCCGACGAGCGCTGGATTACATACCAAAATTTGCCGTATTTTGACTAACACTGTTAGACAACAAAATACTTGGTTTGACTGCAAGAAACTACCAGGAAGGAGGAAGCTTTTTTCTTTAGTTAGGATGTCGTACCTGCATACCGGTTTCGAACTCTTTAGTTGTCATCAGTACAGGATAAACGAACATACCTACCAACGAATACTAATACAGGAAGAAGACCAACTAGCGTTGTTATTTGTCGCAGCACGGATCGAGTCGAAGGTCATATGAAATGTCAATCAAACGTCAAGCGACACTAATTGGTCTGGCCGCTTTTGGGAACGGTGGGGTTGGGAACTAAAGGTGGCGCAGGCGCAGTTTAAAACTTCAGATTTTTGGTTATTTTAAATATTTTAAAGTAGCAAATAAAACTTACAAAATTATTTGGAATCAAAACCAAATAGGTTTGATGCCAAATAAATCCATAAGTTTTAAATCCACTTTAAAATATAACGTCTAGCATGAATATGAAAAGGAAAATCAAACTTAATGAAGTTGAGATCGTAACTTTATTATCAAAAAGAAACACAAATATAAACATTTCATAAATAGCTTAAAACGATGCAACACTTTATAGACACTCACCCATACCTAAATTTTAAAACAACAAAATTTATAGAAATCAAAAACAATAATAATATACATTATATTCTGGTCATTTTTTTTTATATATGTATAATATAACCAAGAACACGATTTTCTCAAAATTAATTTAAGGCATACAGAAGAAATAAGACATGTACACTGAGTATACCTAAGAAAAAGTCCTTAATCACAATCCTGTCAAAAAATAGACGTAACTTGTCTTGATAATGTCAAACCAAATAAGTTAGCCTTCGATTGCTTTTGGAGTCCTCGTATGACATGAAAAAGAAAAAAGGATTTCAGGTTTTTATAATACAATACATTACAACATTTGTCTCGTTTGCTCAGTCTGATATTCTTCTATGAAACTATAATTGGAATTTTTGTCAAAAGAATATTTGCAATAATTTTTTAGAGTATTGAAAGCTGTAAAACCTAAACGTGATAATGCACTAGAACTAAAACACAAACACTGAATACTTAGACACTGTAAAATATACCACTGAGAAACTTAGATATGAAATAAAGCTACATTACAACAAAATCTATAATAGTCTCTGCTGCAATATACTTGTTTGCCTGTTGTGATCCTACCCACAATTCAACAAGAAACCTAAAATTAATGAGTACATGACTATTAACACTGTAAGTACCTAAATTATAACACGCAACTTATTTAGGAAATATACTGGAAGGTTACTTTTACAACAATTTTATCTGTATAATAAAATAAAAATTCACTAAATACATGATGGCTACAATTGATCTATTACTACTATTGCCAAGAAAAAAGTTATGTTAATTGCACAGTTTTCATACAAGGCTGATCAATTGTATATCAACTTTTTTTCACGTAATATGAAGGTACAAAAGAAAATTGCTGCCGGTATATACCCACCAAACCTTTTAGTAGTTTACCTTATTTTTGCTTTAGAGAAAACAAGTTATATGCCATCATAATAATACAAGATAGGTATTTTAACAACGATGATTTTTTTTAAAAGATTTCACTGAAACACTACTTTAAAAATTCTACTGGCAGCCTTGTCCAGCACTCAATGCAACACACGAAATCATTGGTGCAATATTCGAATTGTGTTTTTGAAGCTTAACAGCAAAGAGTTGTCCTAACTATTATTTGCTTATAAATGAAAAATTTCATCACTTCCTTTCCTTTAGGTCATCATACATTCCACAGCATTTCTCTTGAAAAACAATGGTATTGTAATAAAAGTAACCCATACTACAAACAAAATATTTTAATTACTTACCTGGAAGAGAAAAAATAATCCATCGTCTTGTTAGAATGCTATAATTAAATAAAAAGCTCCAGCAAAGTCAAAAATGACCAGCAGCCATTTTAGCTTCCAGACTTCCAGTCGGCCAGACCGGGAACTAGGGTGGTAAAATAATGAAATTGTTGATTGTTGGATTGGTCGCCTAACGCACCCATCTCTCTCTGTAGTATCGTTGGTTGGACATTTAAAAAGAGACAAAGAAAAATTTGTATGTCCGAACTGTATTCGATAAAAGTCTGGCCGGTACGTATGTCGTAACTAAGCGTGTTGCGATACTTGCCATAAGAAGTTTCATGGGGCTGATACCTACCCTCCGAAAAAGCATACTCTTTAAGCTAGCCATGTCACACTGCATAAGCAGTATAAAACAGGCAGCGCCATCCATTAGCAGTTTCAAGCAGTTGGAGTAGAATTTACCGTGAGGTAAAATATTACAATAATGAAATGAAGTCTACTTGTCAGGGGTACATATAGAAATACGTAAAATTGAGAATAAGTTCTCTAAACCACCTGAAAATTCCTTATACTATAAGGATTTGAACAAATCATGGTAAAACAGCTATTCTCCGGGCTATATGCCCGACGAGCGCTGGATTACATACCAAAATTTGCCGTATTTTGACTAACACTGTTAGACAACAAAATACTTGGTTTGACTGCAAGAAACTACCAGGAAGGAGGAAGCTTTTTTCTTTAGTTAGGATGTCGTACCTGCATACCGGTTTCGAACTCTTTAGTTCTCATCAGTACAGGATAAACGAACATACCTACCCTCCGAAAAAGCTGCTTATGCAGTGTGACATGGCTAGCTTAAAGAGTATGCTTTTTCGGAGGGTAGGTATGTTCGTTTATCCTGTACTGATGAGAACTAAAGAGTTCGAAACCGGTATGCAGGTACGACATCCTAACTAAAGAAAAAAGCTTCCTCCTTCCTGGTAGTTTCTTGCAGTCAAACCAAGTATTTTGTTGTCTAACAGTGTTAGTCAAAATACGGCAAATTTTGGTATGTAATCCAGCGCTCGTCGGGGCATATAGCCCGGAGAATAGCTGTTTTACCATGATTTGTTCAAATCCTTATAGTATAAGGAATTTTCAGGTGGTTTAGAGAACTTATTCTCAATTTTACGTATTTCTATATGTACCCCTGACAAGTAGACTTCATTTCATTGTTTTAAACTTATTTTGTTAGAAAGCAGAACGTTGTAAAAAAATAAATTTTCTAGGGAACTTTTTCGAACAAATATTATGTGTATGGCATGGTATATGGCAATTATTTCACTGATATATTTTATACAGTGTGTTTGAAAAGTGCTCTACAAATAAAAAAAACCTTAGTATTATTAGTTCTATGAAAAAATTTACTCGATAAAAAGATCTGATGTCTGAGAAAATAATGTTAACACATCAAAACTTGAGATAGCCTTCACACAGCGTTCAGAACATTCAAGCAAAAACCTTAATATGTTTTAAGAGAAAAGCAACCTTAATTCTTACTTTATAGAAAAATGTACTGAAAAAAAGAGACTTGACTAAATTATGTTCAAGTTTAGACCCTACTAAAACAAGTTTTTACCATTTCTAAAAATGCATCTTTAAATTAGTAAAGCATTACATTTAATCGTGCAGTATTATACTTATTTTTTTAAAATAATGATAACCTTTCTATTTCTTTATCTGTAAAGGCCAAGATTCTAAACTTAGACGTACTTTTTAATTGTAACATTTCTACTCACATGATTTCCCATTTTGGCTGCTCTGTTCACTCTATCTCAGGTTTAAATTTGTTAATATTATTTTCTCAGAAAGCAGGACTTTTAAAAAAAATCGTAAAGTTAATAATTAAAAATATTTCCATTTCTAGAGAATTTTTCGAACATATATGTTTATGGCATGCGTACCTATATAGTAGCACTGTATTTTTATTTGTCAAAGTGCGTTTCAGGAGGCTTTAACGAAGACGGTGATCAGCAGAACCCAAGTCTCAGTTGATATAGGATACATTTTTAGTGTTCCGTGAAACGCAACACTTATGGAATTCGGTGTCCATCCGACCGTCTGTCGTAGGTGATTTTCTCTGAAACTATTCGACGTAAAGTCATAAACGTGTAGTATAAAAAGTTAAATTTTAATTCTGCGGGTTAATTTCGGGGGGTAACTTGGTTAAGTGGGAGCCTGATGGCATGGAACACTAATTGTACAAGTATAGCTTGCACTTGATCGATTTTTTTTCAACTTAACAGGGAATGTTTATTCCAAAATTAAATAAAACAAAATAGTTCCCGTGATAGCAAAAAAATTAACCGATAATGTGGTACTGCCTTTAATAAAAAAAAGCTTTTTATTAGGCTCTAAAAGCAACAATTTATTTAAAATAAGTATAATTACTTTATGTATCATAAAATCTCGCATAAAATATTTCCAAATCTTCCACTATTTCTTTTACCCTGATGGCGAACATCGAAGGACCATCACAGTTTTCGGTTTTCATTGAAAAGTCGTTATAGCTGGTACTAAATGTCTTATTTTCCCACCTATTTACAAGAATGTAATACTTCCTTGTATCATATTTATGATTTATGTGAAAAACACACAACTTCGCTTTGGAATCTTGCTTATAGTCAATAATACATTTGAAACTGTCTCTTGTAGCAACGAAAATCTTTCCTGTGTCTTTAAACTTATTAGGAACAAACATGATAACGTTTTCCCTACTAACTTTCGACCCCTTAACAAATTCATCACCAAAACGCCATTTGACATAATCTTCTTCACAAAGCAATCGTTGTGGGTTGACAACGCACTGATCTTCGTGTGATAAAAGCTCTCCACTTCTAAAAAACTTTTTGCAACCGAACTTACAGTAAAAATTAATCAGGTGGTACCCAACATCACCAAGTTTTTTCAACTCACTTCCATCATTATTCAAGCTCTTTGTTATACCTCGAGAGTAACAAGTTCCACAAATATAACCATATGTATTATAATAAATGTCTTTAATAAATCCTGAAGATGCAAAAAAATTATAACAAAAATCGCAGCCAATATACAAAGAATAATTATTGTTTATCATCTTTTGTCCACAGCTAGATATCTTGAACTTAGAAAGATCAAGGCTTTTATATTTTTCCTTAAATTCACTGTCCAAGTACATATTTGGCAACATTTTCCGTTCAAACTTGATAATGTTGTTAAGCAGAAATGGCTCTATTTTCGAAATTTTTAAGTTACAATTAAATATAAACTTACAACGAATTTGGGTTAGCTGTAGAGGTACACTGTATGTAAATACATCTTGGGAAGGGTCCAGGAGGTAATATTTTAAGTCTAGACAGTCTTTGACATCTGTTGAATATAAATTTAGTTCCCCCTCATCGATAGAAAAAAAGGACACTTGCACCTTGGGAGCTTTTATTCCACTTTTGTTATCAGTTATAGTAGCACAATTTATTGAAAGCTTTCTAGTATCCCACCCAATCTTTATCATAAAAATGTCGTTTGTATTAAAGTCGTATTTTAAAAAATATTCCACAAATTCATGATCCAACGAATTAAGATCTACCACAGAATATTTCATAATATTTTTGTCATGTTGAACTTCAAAATGGTGAATTAGAAACAACAAGGGAAATTTGTCGTTCGGGCATAATGGACACTCCACTACAATCCCCACACAATTCTTCTCATGCTCCTTAACATCCATATAATGAAGTAATTTTGTGCAGCCTTCAAATCTGTTCACGCATGGGAAAACCATACTTTTCGCCAGAGTTTCGAAAACTGAAATCGCCCCACCATCATCAGGGCGAGAGCATCTGCCACATTTTATTTCACCGCTTCTGTAGGTTTTGATTGGAGGACAAGACAGGTATTTCTTACAGGCTGTACACACTTGATCTTTTAAGACGTCGTCTGAGATAATATACGCCATTTTGCTTATCTGCTTTAAACTAATAATAGCGAGTAACTGTTTAAACTAAAACTGTTGTATAAAGTGAATCGAATAAAATAAATCACTTTTCGTTATCTTATCAAAATAGATGTTTTATGGAGACGTAAATGATTATTAATTTTAAGTATAGTCTGTAGTGTTTTCCAACAAAAATAATTATTTATAATTCGGTGAATACCAGAATTTCACCCGGACAGATGAACTGTTATTATCAACAATATATTTATATTATATTATAAAAATAACACTGTCTTAAAAAATCGTATCGATGCAAAAACTTAGGCGACAACTAGGAATTTTCGGGTTTCGCTTAGAACCGTTCTTAAACTGTCCGGATCATGCGCAATAGAAATTGACATGTTCGAGTTTGTGTGGGACCAATAAAGGACCTATAGGACTGTTTTTGAACTAGGAGCGGGTGTTCGGGTTAAATCTGTTGCTGTTTTTGGATGGTTTAAGAACTATCCAATCGGTTCTTACTTCCTGATCGGGACGGTTTTTGAACTAATTTTTGCTCATGCGCAGTGGCATTTTCGAATCGAGCTGACTACGTTGAGGTTAGATTTTAATTCACAAAAACACAAATTTCCATAAATTATTTTGCCTGTGTTTGTGAAGGTATTTTGGTTAGTTTCTTTTTTATTTCAATTTTAAAACTTGTGCAATGGATCCAATGCAGATAATTTTTGAGTCGGCTTCTTCATCTCCCTCATCGGATAGTGATGATGCCGAAGATCTAATTGTTTCAAATATTTTGTTGCCATAACTTCTCCGACACTCCTGCAAGAATACAAATTTTTTTGAGGAAACCGTGCCTCAATATACAGAAGAACAATTTGTGCAGCATTGCAGGTAAGATATAGAAGTAATAAGGTCATAATCAAAATGGAAAATGTTTATAGTATATCACTATTATGTGACACTGTCTATTTTTTTATTTTTCACTTTTATTCTCTTGATTCGTTTTAGTTGAAATTTAGTTAAGAATATACTTAAGCATTTTCCGGTTTCATAACACTATCCGGACACCTTTAATTTTGGAATTTTAACACTTTTCTTTATTGATATCGATGCTACTTACGTTTATAAATCATCTTTAATGTGGAAAATGCAATATTTTAACTCAGAAATTACTTTATTAGTAAAAAAACATGATTTTTATCACCTATCTGATGGTTTTCCAACATATTTGAGGTTATGATAAAAATCAATTTTGAATGACGTTTTGGATTTATGGGAACACAGTGTTGCCACATTTGTAATTTTTTTGGTGTATTAATTCTTTTTTGTAAAAATTTGGCATTAAAGCTGTTGTTAAAAATAATATAATTTCTTCTTGTGGCCAAGGAGTTGTGAAATACATTCTCGGACAGGTTTGCTCAGTTTTAGGTTTCATCAGTATATTTTTAATTTGTTTTATCTTTGTTGAGTTTTTACTGTGACTGCGTGATACGTGTGCGTATAAAATTTTGGCACCACCGCATAGAACTGACATTTTATTGTGCAATTTTTCAAATTTCAATAATTTTTTTTAAGAAAAATACTGAATATTCCTCGGAATATTCCGCAAATTTTTTTGCAGAAATATACTATTTGAAATCCATATTTTTCGATGACATGTGAAAAGATTCTTAATTCGGGTGTCCGGAAAGCGTTCCGGACCCGCATTTTCCCATAATAAACAATAAAATCAACTTATTCAACACAGTGTGCTTGTCAATCAGAACTATCTGTTTAATTTCAATAGGCACTTTTTTATAGACAATAAAACTCCTGTCCTTTAGGTAAAATAACTAGTTGTACAAATAGAAAAAATGCAGTTCTTATTTTTCTACTTTCACCTTTTTGGAATTTTTAGGGTTTCAAGAGCAGTTGTTGAAATGCTAAAAGTACAGTTTGAACAATCAGACTTTTATCCTAAAAAGGATACTGGCTTTTGCAGAGTAAGGAGTGAAAAATGTATTCTTGCTTTTCTGTGGTTCGCCTGTAATGAAGGAACCACATTTAGAGATGTCGCAGACAGGTTTAACGTGACAATAAGCACCCTGTATAATATTGTACATGCAGTTGTAAATTTTTTATCACATTTATCAAGAAGTACAATACTGTGGCCATCTGCAGAAGAAGCACGCACTAGTATTGTGAGAAGTTTTGAGGAAATGGGTTTCCCTGGAGCTATTGGGTGTATAGATGGAACTCACATTAAAATTGATACCCCAAAGGATGATCCCGATTCATATTTAAATCGCAAGAAGTTTCATTCCATTCAGGTAACGTTGACTGTATATGTACCATTTATTTTTATTTATATACAGATTTTAGGCTTTTTTAATGAAATTTGAATTGTATTTTACAATGTAAAAGTTAATCAAAATCAAATAAAACAAATGCAAACATACGTACCAAGTATCATTCATTATTTAATACAATTCTATTTTTCAGATGCAAGTTGTGTGTGACAATAACAGAAAAATAAGGGATATTTTAGTTGGATTCCCTGGCAGCGTCCATGATGCACGAGTATTCCGTAATAGCCCTTTGTGTCATAATTTGGCAGATTTTTGCAAAGATTGGGTAATTTTAGGGGATAGTGCCTATCCATGTTCGAGAAATCTTTTAACCCCCTATAAGGACAATGGAAATCTGACACACGTTCAAAAAAATTACAATAAAAAATTAAGCCATTGTAGAGTTCTTATTGAACATACAATAGGTCTCTTAAAACAAATATTTCGACAACTATTACATATCAAGTCTAGAAATATAACTTTTATTTGTCATTTCATCAGAGCCTGTTGTGTATTACATAATATTTGTATTGACAATGATGTAATTGATGAGATTATACCTAATGAAGCAAATGAAAATGTACTTAATAATGATGAAATTGAAGAAGCTGATGTACACAATAATATTGGACAGAATTATAGGAACTATGTAGCTTCATTATTAAATATATAGTTTAAAATTCACGATGCTTAATTTTAAAGTTAATATTTAGTTCATATTTGTATTTATTGTACAATAACCATATTCTTGTGATACGTTTTATTGAAATAAAATGCTATTTTGAAACTATGTTTTATTTCGTTTAACATTCTTTTATACTCACATTAGAAACAAGGTATACTTAAGTATCCTATCTTCAAAAATTTTACACCTAGACTAGAAAAAAGCATAAGTCTATTACTTATCTATTGACATAAATTCAAATCAGAAAATAATTCACCGAAAACTCTTCTAAATAAAAAGAACTAAAAAAACCGTTCCAATGAAAAAAAAACAAAAATATAGAAATAATAAAAAAATTTAAAGTTTCTCTCCTAAGAAAGGTCATGAGAACATTCCTTATGAGTCTTTACAAAGTCAACATATTCTCTTGCAATTTTGGTTCTTTGCTCCCTATCAGCCAATTTTCTTTTTTCAATGTAGTTTTTCTTCTTGCCTCTAATCTTTTCTTTCATAGAATCGCTTCAAGTCATTTTTTATTTCCAATAAAATATCATTTCTTTTAACATATGCTGGACTATGTAATCTTTTTCTTCTAAGTGAGTTTTTTGGAGTAGCAAGACCATCCCGCCGTGTTTCTGATGTTTTGGCTCCTACTACGTTTTCTATCTGATTGTCATATGAACAAGATTGTTGTGATTCAACTTCATCAACTTCTGGGATTGAAACCTCTATAATGTCCAAGTTTTCTAAAACAGTTTCCGGCCTTATTGTGCTTGAACTGGAAAGCAAAATTGTAGGATGGATGCTTTTCTTCCTTTCAAAAATTACATCCATTTCTTCCTCAAACTCAAAGACTTTTCTTCCCCAGCCAGTTTGGCTATTGTTTTCCACAACTTTTTTGTACTTTCGCTCAAGCACTTTAAATTTATTTTCACATTTATTTGGTGGAATTGTAATTCTGTAATGATTAGATAACTCTCGTGATATAATTTCCCATAGTTTTTTCATATTTTTCACTTCAAATGATCCAAGCCTTGTTCTGTAAATTTTGTATAATTCTAATAATTTAAGAATCCTCTCTCTGGTAAAAAAATTTTCCAGTGCCTTGTCTTCGCCTGTATTTTTAAAACAAAGAAACTCGTTCACATTTAGCCCTAAAAGAAAGCAGGAATATTTTTAATATTTTTCTGTTAAAACCAATGGCATTATTATGTATTACCTTCACTTTCCATTTCGAAGTGCCTTTGGTAAAATAACTTAACAAACATAAACGGCAGACGTTCAGAAAAAAACAAACAAAATAAAGTTAGGTTAGATATGCCTCCTATCATTCATGTCATTTGTGATACTTTAGGTTGCAGGCGTGTTCGAGTTTTAACACTTTGTTGACAGTTCTCGGATGATTCAAGAATCACCCGAAATTTCTAATGTTTGCGCAACCAGTCCCGCGCAGTCCCAGGACGGTTGTTGAACAGTACGAGTTTTAAAACCCGAAAATACCTATAATTTTATATTTTATACTTCTTATCCGGGGAATAACAATTTTACTTCACTACAAACTTTAAACCCCCATTTCACCCCCTTAGGGGTTGATTTATTAATGACTGTAAAACACGTGCCTAAATATATATATTTTAGACTACTTCTATGAAGTTTCGAGTTGATTGGGCCATCTAATATTTTTTCGTTATACAAAGTTTAAACCCCTGTTTCACCCCCTAAGGGATCGAATTTTGAAAATCCCTTCCTTAGTGCATGCCTACGTTATATAAGAAACCTCTGAGCAAAATTTCGAGTTTCTAGACCCAGCGGTGTGTGCTGCGCGTTGATACGTCAGTCAATCAGTCCGCCAGTCAGTTTCTTCTCTTATATAGGTACATTGTGAGTCTGTAACTTGGAATAAATTCAGTAAGTCAAATACATTTTTTTTTGGAAAAGTGCTCGGGCACGTCGATTAATATTTTAAGTTGTGGTCTTTTTCATAAGAAAATATTTATACAGTGTGTCCCAAATGAGATGTGACGTCATCGTCTATTTATTTTAACTGGCAACCCTGGTTTTTTATTGACTATTTTTAAAGTGCATATCAAGTTATACATAATTTCAAATTTTCATTCCTTGGAGTTCCAATGGAGTTTCTAAAACTACCCGAAAGTACGCAGTCAAAAAGTTTTTTTAGTTTAATATCCTGTCCATAAATAAAACAAAGGTCATCATTATCCTGCAGATCAAGCTAGAGGTCCATGTTACCCTGTGTAGCCCTAACATCTCAGTTTGTTTTATTTTAACTTGGAATAACACAAGAATATAATATTAGTTTTAGCAATTAATCTCTTTACAGACGTACACACGATCCAGAACGCAAAACTAAATAATAAAATCAAATTTAAATTTTAAATTAAATCTCTTACGACTTTAGGTAATATTTAAAATTTAAAGTGGTAGGCCAAACAGTGAATAATGTCATTTTAATCTCAATTTTAATTAAACTTTTGCATAAGTTAAATACTTCCCTGAAGAATTAAGTATAGTGAACAGGAGTTTAATTTTTTCCCAATTGTGCTTTCTTTACTTTAATATTACATAATGTAGTTTAAATATTACTTTTTTAAAAACTAGAAACGCACCATACAGTGAGGGCACAAAATTTAGAACCTGGAAATCTATTAGAAATGGGAAATATTAAGGAAATATACAAAAACACGTCGATTTTGATTTTTGGCTTTACACAGTTTTGTAATAAATTTTCTAAATTTTGACAACTGTCAAAGTTATGACGTCATCGTCAATATTTTTAGATAGAAACTTACGTTATGTGAGACATTATTTGAAAGGTAATTTTAGCCTAAGTACGGTCACCAGATTTGGTAATGTTCTGTCCATCCCTTTAAAGATGGCAGCACCTATTAAACCTGTAACTTGAAGAAAAGAAGGTATTTTGTTGTTAGCGTGTGGTAATTTGAAACAACAATTTTATGGTTTCTGTTGTGCGCTACCCTGGCTATGATCCATTTTCAAAGATAGTCGCTTTCAGCCAATTCAACTTCCAGAGAGAGAAAGAATTGAAATCCTTATGAAAAGACTGGAGAGATCGCCAAAGGCGTCTTGACCAAGTTTGCAAACTTCGTAATAACACAAATCCAGAGCGACAAGCAATTACAGAATCTACGGTCAGTAAAATTGTTTAAAAAATTCCATGCATATGGTCATGTAAAGGATCTGCTCAGGACAGGTAGGCCACAACTAGGTGATAATATTAAATTAGATGTTTTGCTCCTTGAATTTTGGAAAAATTGCAAAATATTAACCTGTTACTCAACTTTAAAAGAAATAGTGGGTAACATACTACATCCTAAATCCGATGCTAGGAAATCAAAACTCTCAGTTGTTTGCAGCCTTTGAAGCAACGCAACAAAAATTCATAAATTTCAACTCAATTTTCTCAATTCATAGTAAATGTCGGTTAATCAACAATTACATAAGAAGGTCCAGTTATTGTATTGTAGTTTTAGTAACAGAACTAAATTTATTTCAGCAACAAGATCCAAGATAAAAGTTAATCGCAGAAATAATAGAAAAGATCATAAGTGTCTCATGACGTTAAAACAAATATTTTATTTTATTTAACTAATGGAAGGTTTAGACCTCGGTTTAGACAGTTTGGTGTCATACAGTAAAGTGCACACTGTTTTCCATCATGAACCGAAATCATCTGTCCCGCGATCAAATGCTACGAAGTCAGAGTATGGAATGAACCTGGCTTACAAGCTGTTCTTGAAAACGTATAGGCGGTGTAGAGCTACAGGGGTGGTACTGTAATGGTTTGGGCTGGAATTAGACTTGGCGGAAGAACCAATATTGTTTTATCGGAAAAATTTTTAACAGCCTAACGGAAATTCAACGGCCAGTTGTTACCGCAGGCCAGAATCGTTGAATACAGCTTCATTTTATTTTACGATAATGCACGTCCGGATATCGCCAGGACAGTAATGCAATTTTTAGAAGAACACGAACTTACTGTTTTGCCATGTCCTGCTCAATCGCCGGATCTAAATTCTATTGGGCATGCTTGAGATCTACTCCAAAGAAGAGTTTTGCGAGTGAAGCAGAACTTTGATAACCGAGCACAGCTCTTTACAGCCTTAACTGTTGCTCGGGCTATACTACCTCAAAATGAATTAGGCAATTTGATTTTGAGTACGGGTAGAGGGTGTCGTGCAGTGCTAAATGCAAGAGGGGGCCATACACGTTTAAAAAAATTTGAGCGCCGAGTTTCTTCAGTTAAACTGAAGAGTGTACATTCTTGCTTTTTCACGTTATTGAACCTGTTTATAAAAAATTAGTGTACACCACTCTGTATATCGTTAAATTTTAAATTATCGGCATGAATAGTAAGTGACTGATGTATATGTTATTAACTTTATGCATCCTCTGTCTATTTGAAAATTTATTTTAATTAAATATAAATAAATGCGGTGTATGTGGTTAGTAGGTACAACTTTTAAATAAACTTGATTCCATTAAATAAACCTTAATATTTTTTTTATGTTTCTTGTACAAGAGGATTACGAAAATTTCGGAAATTATTCAATTAAACAATTATTCAATAATTAAACAAATCTCCAAAAAACAAAGTATATTTGCTTTATTTTTTTTTTCATTATCATAAATTAATAAACTAGGATATTATTCGTAATCAGTAATATACACACGTAATATAACATACAATTTTTGTCACTTTTGACCTCTATGATTTTATATTACATTAGAACTGTAAATTGCATAACTCAACAAACGTAACCTAACTAACCTAACTGCCTATACTAAAACCAAACTAAAACTAACTAAAGGAAATTACTTACCTGAAAAAGTACAATAAGCCAATATTTATTTTCTTTATGATTAAAAATCAAAAATAAATAACATGGGGTATTATTAATAATCATAATATAAATACAATTTAAATTTTAGTTAAAAGTCACTTCTATCGAAGCTGTAAATCCTGTAACTCAACAGACATAACCTATAAACTGCTCAAATCAAAATCAAATGAAAACCGACTAAAGGGGTTTTCTTACCTGTTTTTAGCGCCACCAACATCCACCACCATCCGACTAAAATCTTCATATTTTTGCTGTTGTCCCCTTCATGGTTTAAATCACGGATAAGATCACGAATTGCATCTCTATTAGGATGCTTTTGACGTCACGGAAATCGCACACCGACTGGATCCTGCGATGGAGGAGCTTGCCAGTGCCGGTTGGTGTCGTGGAGCAGGATGCGCGCAGGGTTGGATTCGGAAAATCTTCTGTGTTTTTAATTTCCGGGTTGGTTTTAAATAATGGGTTCAGAGTGTTTTAAATGCTTAGTTAGATAGTAGTAAGTTTTGAAATATAAAGTGTGCGAGGCAATTAACGCCACGTTTTTAGTTACTCCACAACTTACATTCTTAAATGGAATACTCTATTTTTTCTTTAATTGTTAACCATGCTTTAAACTGTAGGTTAAGTTATGTAACACTTTCTGCACCTAAACCTAATGGTTCCAAAAATATTGTAATATTTATATAAAATTAAATAAGAGTATACAATGTGTCCGAAAAGTCTTAGTATGGGTAAATATTTTCGCTATTAGTAAAGATAAAGTCACCAAATTTTAGATGTATCTTCTTGGTTAATGAATCTACTTTTTTATGTAATTTAACTTTTTCAACTCCCTTGAGGGGTGACCCTGGGGAGTTGAGGTCATAAATTTTAAATGCAATTCTATGCCGTGAGGTACCTCATTTTAAACGTCTTCAAAAAAGAAACATCTTACCGCACAACCAAAGTCCGTATCTTAATTCCCTTTTAAATGAAAAGCCTTTGAAAATTAAAAATCAAAATCAAATTAACGTTCAGATTCACTAAGAAGGTTTAAGATTTAGTACTGCTTTAAAGTAAGATCTTATAGTTGACCAGTTATGTTTTGACAGGCTTTTGTCCTGTCATTGTTAATAAGTCGTCATTAAAAACATGAATTATTCTGATATTTCAGCGATTTTCTTGGTTTCTCAATGATTTTCATCTTGGAACTGGTTGCTGGAATGAATCTAGTTCTATTATCATCGAAAGTACTTACTAAAATTGCCATTTTCTTTATAAATTTGCGAATAAGCTCAGAAATAAATTTATGGTATAAAACTTAGTTCTCTTATTCTTACACTTGTCAGTTTAGAACTTTTGGTTGTCAAATTATACCGGACTAGCGTTGTAAAAATTTAAATTCCTTTACTTCACTTATTATTTTAAAAATTGTTCAAAATGATCACCATGAATTTCTTGGCATTAATAAAGTCGCTTTTAGAACTCACTTCTCACATTTTCGAGAATGGCAGGTGTAACTTCTTGGCAGAGGTCCAAAATCGACTTTATTACTGCCTAGAAGTTCATGGTGGTCATTTTAAACAAATAAGAGGAATAAAAATACTTAAATTTTGAATTTTTTTACGATTTGTAATTTTTATAGGCTTGCCATTTAAAAACGAATTAAGATTCGGATCTCGGGTTTGAGGTAAAATGTTTCTTTTTTGAAGACTTTTAAAATGAGGTACCACATGGCATATGCTTGCATTTAATTTTAGACCTCAACTTCCTAGCGTCACCCTTAAAGGGGTGCAAATGCAATATTTTGGTTTGAATGATTTAAACCAAAATATGACACTTGACTATAATAGACTTCAATAGCTCCACCAGGTCGGATTGTGCCATTTCCCCCCCCCCCCCCCCCCCCCCCTTCCAACACTAATTTAAAATGACCCATCGATCAGAAATTCTGGTAGCACCCAATGTATATTCATACCGTTATTTAAAGCATTCTACAATCCTACCTAACTGAAAGCTAGTTTCAGCATTTCATCGTCCTTTATGCTGTAAGCTGGTTTATAAGATAAAAAGATACAACCGCCCCTGTGTGCGCGAGTCTCCTTAGGGAAACGGGCAGGAGGCAGAGCAGGTGTTTGTTGGGGTAGGATGATAGAGACAAAAGGAAAAGAATAAGCGAAAAGCTAGGATAAGTGATTAGATAAGATGTAGCTTCTTGCAACAAAAATAGAGAGATGGATTAAGTTACCTGCAGTGTTTCAACCAGGCCACATATACTATTGTATAATAGATATGGCATAACAATACGCTAACAAATAAGAAGGATAATATTGTCCGTAGTAATGTAGTATGTTCACAAATGGCAACAGGTTTTAAATTCACGTTGTTCAGTTTAATATTGAGCAAATTTTGTCTTTGTCGCTTCCAAAGACCACTACTGCGTTTTACCTTCACTAGGCAGCAGTCTATGCACCGCTGATGCCGTGCTAAGGGTATTTAAGTCGGAATTATTTTTTTCAAAAGCTCTAGAAATGAAAAGTATATTTGAGTGTCGTCTGCATACTGAGAAGAGCAATATTTAAATATGTTAGAAAAATCAGACGTATACACAGAAAACCTTCTTGAAAAGATTCATTGTATCATCGCCCACACCAAAATATTTCAGTTTTATGTCAAGTAGGTCATGGTCCAAGGCGTCGAATGCTTTACTGTAATCTAATGAGATTAAGCATGTGTTTTTACCATCGTCCCATGCTCGAAATATATCGTCAGTGACATAAGCAAAGCTGTTGAAGTGCTATAATTACTTCGTGATCCCGACTGAGTTGCTAGCAATATATTATTTAGGATAACAAAGTTATTAAATTGCTCTCCAATAATCCTCTCCAGATTTTAGACCATCGTTGGGAGAATACTTATTGGACTGAAATGAGATGAAACTGTTGGATTTTATAAAAAGGAATAACATTGGCATTTTTCCGGAGCTTAGGAAATTTTCACAAGTAGACACACAGTAGTTAATGGTTGGATAATACAGGAATTAGGTATAAAAGTATATGTACATTTATTCTCTCTGGACCATAAGCGGTAGTATTAATTTCATAAGTTATCCTTTCTACATCATCTGGACTAACACCCTTTAAAGAAAAAATTCAGAATTGTTCCGTACGAAAGTTTTGTTGATATATTCTGCATTTACAAAATTTTTGTTGTTTAAAACAGTTTTTTTTATCTAAGATATCCCACGTAGACTTCAAGCCTAAGTACTAACGTGCCGTGGGCGTCTGAAGAGAAGGGAAATGTAGTCTATTGACACGGGATTTGAAGGATTGGAGGTTGGGACGGGAAGGGAAAACATCGGCAGGTAATTTGTTCCATAATCTGGAGACCCTAGGTATGAATGAGCGAGAGAAGTGGTCTGTTCTAGGCTTTTGTAGCTGGACAGTAAAGGGATGCATACATAACGCGCCTCTTGTTGTTCTGTTAGGAACAGTCAAGGGGGAATAATAACGCTGCACTGTACCCGTAAGTGAGTTTTTCTTAATTCAATTTTTAATTTGTAATCTTGTTGATTGGCAATAAAACATTTATTTCGCTAAAAACATCCGTTACATCAGTTATCTAATGTATCCGAGTCACGCAACCTTATGTAGGCAAAACAAGGGTAGAAGTTTTAATGAAAAGCATTTTTATTTATTTGGGATATTAATATTTACATGGGTTGGGTACTATAATTAGCTTGTAATTTAATTCATTCTTTTATTCCTCACTAAATTACTTTAAAATACGTGGAAATTTGGCTAACTTTCTAGATTTCATATACATACATACTTGTTATAGAGATTGAGATCTTAAGGCTCATCTCTACCAATAACTGCATTCCCTCGGGATTTATAAATTTAGGTATTTTTACAATATTTTCGTATTAAAATTAAAATTTAGAACAGCGGCGCTCGTCAAACAAACAAAGGAAACAAAACGTGGGCTGCAAGCCAACGAAGTCTAACATTTTTTTCGAGAAGTAATACAGAAAACCATTTTTTCTTAAATTATCGTTTTTAATTATTCCTTTTTCCATTGTTTCAGGTGGGGCTTATGGTCCGCGTACCAGGGGCATGCCGAAGTGGTGAACTGATGAAAATGAGAATGCCAGACATCAACTTTTTTAGAAAAAAGGTGTTAATTAAAATTCCAGATACAAAGACTTACAGGAGTAGATCCTTTCTAATCACTAATGTGAGTTGGGTCAAGATACTAAAGGAATATCTCAATCTTCGGGAAAACATTCAAAATGATAGATTTTTTGTCCAATGTCGCTACAGGAAGGCAACCAATCAACCTTTTGGGCACAATTCAATCTCACAATTTCCAAAGAAAATCGCAACATTTTTGAAGCCTCCCCCAACCAGAAAGGTTTATGACGTTATATGACCGCCGCTAACCTGACCAATCAGAATGAGGTTTATCACGGTCTCTAGCTTCTATTTTTTTATCACCAGATGGCACACGCGGCTCCAGCTGGCGACAGAAACAGAAAGAAACCCAGAATAGGTCAGCAAGTCTTATTATGTCGAGTACGCCAAACTTTTTTACTAAATACTATTATTTAGTAAAAAAAGTTTCCAGCTCTTAACAGTGCCATTAGTATTAAAAAAATATCGAACGCGCTTATAGTGTTAACCATTTACAAGAAAACAAAGCATTTCGTGGTGTTAGGCGGTCGTTTTACCCAACAGCTGTTATAGTGTACTAGCTTTATTACTTAGCAAAAAAAAAGTTTCTACTGCTTTTCAATAAAATATTGTACGCGCTGAGTGTTGTGCAATATTAAGTTAGTAAAACACAACATTCATGTGTGTTTAGTTGAACATTATTATTTCACTCTTGGTTTGAACAGCTGTTCTCTGGATTGTTTTATCTGTATTACAGTATTTTAACTTTTTGAAATTGGGTGTTTTGAAACAGTTAGTAGGATTTCTTGTTACAAAGGAATATGGCAGAGAGACTTGTCAACGCCTCAGCGAGTACTGACGTAAAAACAAACCTTTTTTCTGTGACTGACGTTGCTCGCTGTTTTTTATATGGCCATGTTTTTATCATCAGTGATGAGCAGTAACTAAAACTTTTTTTTGACGGACGATATATACCTTTTATTTATCATAGAGCGCCATTTATGAATATTTCTGTTCAATCAGAATTCATATCAGGATTTATCGGTTTTAATATATGCAGTGAATTTCATAACACCCTGTATAGTCCCCTTCTCTCGAGTTTTTGAGAGGTTTTATTGCACGCAGAATTTTTTTCTTTGCATCTTCAATATACTACCCATAGACCAAAATAATATCAATATTTTTAACTTTGTTATTTGCTATACTTTTTTGCTATTTGTTGTGCTTTATTATGTTTGGTTAAGAATATTCTTGATGTCAATAAAACTCCATATTCTTTCAGACATCATTTTAAATTTAAAACTAACAACCTAGACAGCGAGTCAAACCTGAGCAAACCCTTTAATAAATTCGATTGCTTAAATTTTTATCAGGGTATAGCTATAAATACAAAGAACAAAAAACCTTAAACGCAGTGAAATTGTCTGCAAATGTAAAGGCCAATGGGTACTAAATTTTCCAGGAATTTCACTTGTCACCGATCTAATGAAAATTCCCCACCGAGGGTACATATTTATGAGCTGTTTTACATTTTGTTTTGATTTATTATCAGTTCAAAAACAAATACTTATACTTATTTTTATTGTGTAAATACATGCAACGTATACAGCGTGATCCAGAAGAAAGACAAGTGACAAATATTTTAAATGTTCGTTTGATCAACATATTTGTTATTTCTGAAAGTGTGTTCGGCTTAGAAATAAAAATTATATTAACTGTATTTGTTACTTTTGTTGATCATTAAGTGGGGACAAGTCCGCGGAGTTACTTAGCTGCTTACTACTCCATGTTAGGGTGAGAAACTGTGGCTACCCTATATGGGAACACTTTCGCAGCGTATTCTTTAGTTTATGATGATTATATGAATAAACGAGGATTTGTTCGTTCTTTAATATCAATAAGATACCAACTAGGTCAGCAATACAAATGTCTTTTTTTATAAACTAAAATATTATCTATTAAAAAATTTACCAATTCTATTGGGTGGACCCCCCCCTCTAATTTTTGGCAAACTCGGCGCCTATGAATACAACAATTTCGAGTACAGTTCCTTGGTTTTACTCTAACTGGAATGAACGATTCTTAAAAAAAAGTTTTTATCCAAATCAAAGAATTGCGGTATAATCTATTTTATAACAAATCCTAGAAAATGAAATATTAAGAGGAAACCGCGGCAGTCATTCGCACTCATCAAGCCACATAATTAGGGTTGACCTTTGCCTGTAGGCACCTTAGGGGGTCACTGCTCTAATCGATGTGAAGAACGGCCTGCGTCCTCTACAGGTCTGGATTTGGTCACATACTTTAATGACAATATTTCTGTCTTCCTAGTCAGTTAATTATAGAACATCTTCCATAGAATTCTTCTAATTTTCTAGCTAGGCATATTGTTTTTCCACCAATAGGCTATACAGTATGTACGCGGATGGGGTTTACAAGAGGACAAATGGAGCAAATTTTGCAAAATACGTAAAAATGTCACTCTTAATAAAAGTTTTTGCTCCGGTTGGGTTTGATTGGGTCTTAGTTTAAACTAGTACTAAATATTAAACCTTTTTAGTGAATCTGAACGTAAGGGTCTACACTGGAAAGTAATTTTTTTTATAGGAAAAAAAACATTTTTTTATAGCAAACAACAATGCCAAAAATTCAAAAGAGTGGTTAGGGAAGCGCACTACTAGTCTTAAAAGGGATACAGACAGGGATAATTTGAATTTTGATCTTGTGCAATATATGAAAAATTTTAGCTTTAAATTTCGTATAAGTAGAACATTTTCTTATGGCGAGAAGAAATACATTTACAATTTTCGGCAGCACGGTACTCTTAATTTTTTAAAAAAACTTGATATTTTTTAGAATATTTAATTAAATAAATATTATTGTGTAATTGAATGACGTAAAAGCTAACCTTTTTGAAATAATTGCTATGTCAGAATTGAATTATACGTGGTATTTTAAATATTTAATTACTAAATGAGGGCTGCTTTTATAGTATTTTTAGCAAAAATGTTTTTACATATTTCAATTTATAAATTTGAGCTTTTAATATGACTTTCATCCAGAGAAGAACGTTTTTGATTTTTTTAGCTACGACTCTACAGGCTTGGAATTTTTTCTAATAAAGCACTTAAAACAGCTGCCCAGTTTTAACTTGTGTGTTACCTTACCTGTTGGACGTTTACTTTGGAATAAATAATTTAAGTATCGGCCCCTGCGCTAGAACGCACTCAAAACTAAAAGAGTACTACCATTGAAACTAGAAGCTTAACATTTTAAAGCATAAATGTTACTATTATTGCATGTTTCAGCTAGAACCTGAAGAAGTAGGTAGACAGGAAGTTCATGGGTGACAGATAACAAAATATATTCATTACATTTATACTGTCAGGGTATTCGTAAATCAAAAGAGAATCCTAAGACTAATTTTTAATATGGGTGTGCGTGAGTCCTGTAAGAGTGCTTTCATTAATAACAAAATCCGAACTGTTCCTTGCATTTTTATCTATAAATGTTTGGTGTTTGCTAGAACAAATGTGGGGCAGTTCCCTTCTATCTCACATGGTCATGATCACCAAACAAGAGGCGAACACACTCTTTTAATTCCGAGACACAGGACGGCCGACTTCAAGAACTCTGTTGACTATAATGCTATAACATTGTTTAATAGACTGCCGGTTGAAATAAGAACTTTGTGTGTGAGTCGTTTTAAAGTGAAAGTACGACAGTTCTTGACGTCAAAAGCATTTTACTCCATTCAGGAGTTTTTTGACTGTCCGATGGGTACGGTTCTCCATACTGATGGAGTGTGATTGGTCTTGTTTTTATCTCTGTCTTTTAATATGATTTTTGTATCGTTTAGAGCTCTCAATTGGTGATTAGATCACCTTAGCAATTTTAATTTTAATTTGAAATTGTAACTTTAAGTTAAGATTAATCTAACTTAGACTTAGATGATTTTAGTTTCGCCTATATATGGTTTTGACGTGCCAATGCATAAAATTTTATGTTATTGTATTTACAAGTGGCTAAATAAAGAGTTTGAGTTTGAGTTTGAGTATCCCATAGAATCTAAAAAGGAAGTAAAATTAATGACAAGAAGGGGCGGAAAAACAGGTAAAAATTAATGCAAACAAATAATTTAGTGTTGGCTTGGCTATTGATTGAAATGGTTGAAGCCATTCGAAATGGGCTGTCTGGAGGGCGCTCGTCAACCGCAATCGCTGCTAGCTAGACGTCGCGCTCTCCAGACAGTATGTTACTATCAGTGAATTATTTTGGCGGATTTAACCGTGGTAGTCGGCAACAACAATTATTTTGGCGGATTGTACCAGGGTAATCCGCAATAACATTTCGAGTTTAACAAAAACTCTATTATTTTTAGACGCAGACAAATTTTTAATCACTTGCGGTTAGTTCTTCGAGACTAAAAATAAAAAACATTTTAGACAGGAAGTAAAAAAGTTATTAATTCGGAAGGCTTACTATTCCATTTCTGAATATTTGGCTGATTTTTTTTATTGGTGTATGTATGTCTCAAGTTTTACTATCTTCCTTTTTGTCTTGTTTATATGTTTGTTTTATATTTTGATTTTATATGATTTGTTTTTCTATTTTATCTCATGACTTTTTGATATGGTTGTGTCTTATTGGCATTTTGGTAGTTTTACACATATTTTAGTTTGCGTCCTTATTGGTTTAAATTTAATTAGTTAGTTTTTAGGATGCTTTGTTTACAAGATTGTATCTTAGAACAATATACCTTAGCTGTTTTTGACTTTGACTTGTTAAGTCTATTTTCAATATTAAAACATTAAGCTTCCTGTATTATTTTCCTTTGGTGTTCGTCTAATTCAATCTTAAAATCTGAGTGCCAAATTTTTCAGTCTCACAGGACATCACCTAACTGATTTTGTCTTTGCTTTTCAGTTTTATATGATTGAAATTAAGGGATGTCTCCAATGACAGAAACTCAAAATATGGCATTTAAGCTGAGATGCATTGTAATAAAATGGATTATTAAAAGTTACTTATGAATATTAATATAATATAATATAATTAATTAACATTATATATTAAAGTTAGTGATTTTTACGAAAAATAAATAGTCTAAAATTCTGAACAAAGAATATTCTAAAAGCCATAATTTTCAATATTCAGTTCTCACAGAAAACGAACATGTGGTTCAACATCCGGGGATAGGAGAGATCTAAAATACCAGAAAAAGGCAATAATATGGCCAAATAACATATATAAATATTTGGTTTCAAAACTCACTTAAAAGCACAATTAAGACCTTTTAAGAACTTAAAATCCATATCTCATAAACTTTACTACAAGGGAAACAAACAAAAACTTAGGGATTATATGGCTAGACCCGAAAATGCAGAAAAAAACAACAACTGTGGGTGGAAAACCCTCCAGCGTCGTATTATGTCACCACATGTACAAATGTAATTACCGACCCGTTTGTCTAATGGACGAAAAGTAATGAGAATGTCGATTATACCTTGAAAATTGCAATATATACGCTCAAAAATTAGTGTGATCAAAGTGGTTTTTCCTATTTCACACATATCAAAATACAGATATAAAGAAAATAGACAAGTAGCTTAAATAACGGTGAATAGGTTTTTTTATCACTTTGAAAGTTTAGTTAAGCTAGTAATATAGATATTTCATACATTTGTATATATTATTACCGGAGAGAGATCGCAAAATATTATAATTAGGTAATTCCTATAAATTCATCAGAATTGGGAACGCATCATGACATCTGTTGCTAAATATCTGAAACTTACAATTTAAAGTCGCTTCTTTTAATTGGTCAGAAACTTAAGGAACGTACTCTCAGAGGGATAACGAGAGCTATCATTGGCCATAGGATAAAAAGAATAGATTATAGGGGGATGAATTAAGAATTGGGTGGTACTAGGAGACTGCCTCTAAGTTAGCGGGGGTATTCAAGAGGAGTCTCGAATCGACGTTCGTGGGTTAAATACATATCTCTCTTTTTATTAGTTTTCTAACGGTTGATCAGTTCAGTATAATACGTGGGATTATCACAAAAGCCTAGATTTTCTTTAAAGTTTTATTTCTCTTTTGACCTCTAATTTTATCTACATTACCATTAATAAAATTCATTGTTCCATGTTCATTCAAGTAAACGCCTGTCTATGTCTCTTCTCCTGTTCTAATTTAAACCAAATTAATTATTTTATTGTACCTTAGTTTTAAGTTGTTAAGTGTTTTATTTGCTAAATGACAGAGGCTAGAATTCATAACACGCATTATCTAAGAGCTAAGATTCATTAAAGACGAAACTGATACCTCGGGTTATCTCGCGGGTCGTTAATCGTGGGTCGCGTGTTCCAGTTCCTGACGAGATTTACCAGAGTTGCTGACGAGTCGACACATCATTATTTGGTCAAGTTTGGTTTGGTAAGAGTTTTATATTTACTAACACTCTTTATTAACTTTATTATTTGCCTTCGAGACCGCAAAACCTTCCAGAGTGCCTTACCTTCATAATTGCGATTAATATAGTTAGTTCGAAATACCCTTTTTATGTTACAGTCAGGATTAATTAATTGACGCTACCATATTCTTCATCTAAGTCCTGATTTGTGACAGCATTTCTTTCCAAGATTTATCCCAGTGAATTGGGTTACCCAGTATGTTAATTTCAAATACGAAATTACTTACCTTACTAATACTACTTCCATATTAACACGTTTAATTAAACTTTGTGTACATATTTTCCAATACATCTCTGCAGCTGCATCCTGAATGGATCTCTCGTCAAACCGCTCCGCCCGTCGAGTACTACGCGTCCTCGCTGCTGCCATAGTAACCAACCCCGTTACGTTACGTCATTGACCCAACGCCACTTCTCGTTGCATTTCATCTCAAATATAATAGCCAGCTAGAAAATAGGCCGGTTCTAAACATTAACGAAAAAGTATTAAAAAAATTTTGAAAAATGATTATAGTACAATACAAAAAAAACAATAAAGGCTATCATACAGTATTTCCGTGAATGGGGTTTAGAAGTGGTGCAATAGAATTTTATGGGTTAATAGAGGGATAGTGCGACTACAGCTTCGGTAAAAAATAGGGTGTATGGTTTCGCAGCTATTAAACGTCAATTTCGAAATTTAAGCGATTTCCTATGGGATCGATTACAGGTCGCAAGAGTAAATTAAATCGATTTAAATTTTTGCAGGTTGAAAGGGACCCGGAGCTTCACAACCCTATTGAAATTGGTGAGTATCGGACAATGACAAGTAGTTTTTTAAAAAAATTTTGGGTCAAAAATGCCATTTGCAGACTCCTTTTTGGTAGTTAATTATCATTATCATTACCATCCACCAATTCCTTTTAGAGGGAAGCAAACTCTTCACAATATATTTATGTATGATAGGCACAATTTACTTAAGTTGTTAGTATCTACGTTACATCAGACAGCCACACTACAGCTTTGGTTTAGCAGCAATAGTATATTGTGTATCTAGTAGGAAAAGTCTAATATTCCCGGACGACTGTAAACCAACACAGAGTCCAGGAATATGGCTTTTCCTGCGAGGTGCACATCGAAAGAAGATATTAAGACTTTGTTTAATTTTGAGAGAAGAATAACTGATGCTTTGAAATTCCTAATTAAAATTGGCAGTGTAACCGTACAAACGTATCAATTTTTTTGTCAAACTTGAAGCGTTGTAAATTTAATTTGAAGTCTTTCCAAAAATTCAAGCGATTATACAACGGTGAAACAATGAATATTATGTGCCTCTTGTGTTTTATCTTTTACCCAATAAAGAGAAAAATACTTATAAAAAATGTTTGAAATATTACATCAAAAGTGTTTAGAATTAGTTTAGAAATCGTTGAATACGAAAACAGATTTTAAAATGGCAATTTTTTAGGCCGTTAGTAATATTATATATACATATATATATATATATATATATATATATATATATATATATATATATATATATATATATATATATATATATATATATATATATTCAATCAGAGTTGGCTGTAGATTTCATCTTGGACAGGCTTTTGAAGAAAAATTCAGGAACTGGAACTCGCCACCGAATATAAAAATTCAAAGCTTGAACTAAGAAATAAAAAACAATATAATAAAAAATTGAACAAATAAATATAAAAATGAAAATATATCTAGAATGCAATTTTTAAAAGGTGTTTCATATTTTAACACACCCCTTTAGTGAACACAAAATATTTTTTTGGTTCTTTCCTTTATTCTTTTCGATATGTTCGTTTCTAGAAGTAGTTTAGATTCATTTTACTGAATTATGTAAATTGAGATGGTAAAGTAACGCACGAATTCATTTTCTAAAAAATAATTTATTTAATGAATTAATACGTTGCTGTACGACCTCGCTGTATATTACATTATTATAAAATTGATAACGTATTTTGCAATCTGGATATGTTGATGTTTAAATAAAAAATTTAAGAGAGCTGATCAGTGGTTTGTTACCCGGGGGGCAACTGTAGATCTTATTTTTGACCTATTTTTGGTTGAGGAGCAAATTGAACAAAATTGTATTTGTCCCGTCGGATATGGGTTTGTTTAGGGTATTTTTTACAATAAGAAAACGTACAATTTGACAGGAAACAAGTATTGGATATGTATAAGTATAGGTATCTGTGATAATCACAATTTATTACTTACAGTACACGTATCCACGTTACATCAGACGAGCATAGTTTCAAAATAATCTTCTAGTTTCAAACTACTGACCAAATAATGCATGGTTTTCATACAACAGCAGACTGTTCTCTAAAGATACCTGCAAGCCTCGAATAGTTTTAGAATCTCGCGTTGTTTTAATATTGTTTGGAATTTTAGACTTTTAAAAACTTCTAACACTCAAGAATTTATGAAAAGTTTAATGAAACTAAACCACAGACATAATATTTAGTGATGTTTGGATTCTAAAACGTAGCTTTTAAGTGGTGTGGTAAAAACAGAAAGTCGATATACAGTCCTGATCAATAAAATCGTACCTGGTGGTCCACCTAAGATGACCCAATATCTGATCTCAGAATCCGTAAGACCTACAATTTCTGTGCAAATTCTCCCTAATGTTAAAAGATATTCTGGCCAGCTTTCCAACACAACAGAATGAGACGGACGAAGACACCGAGCAATAGCGAGATAAAAAAAATAAGACGTATTTCGTAGTTATTTCGTAGCTGCTTGTCAAAAATCATGTGGTGTGTAGAAGAAGTTGTAATTTTGCACATTTTAGTGTACTAAATTGTGTTATAAGGTATAATATTGACGAAAACCGTTAGTTTATGCGAATAATAATACCGAGGGCAGAACCCTACCAAAAAAATAAGTAACAAATGGGTTATTTTTTGTCGTGCAGTGAAATTTTGAAGCATCACTGAAAGAACTTTCACGAAGTATGTTTTAAACTCAGTTACAAACAATTTATTGTTTGATTTTTAACATTTTTTTACACTTTAACAAAGCTCACCCTGTAGAGGCACAATAATGCTGTATGTTCAATAACTTAACATTTCTTCATGTGTACAAATTTTTTGCACCAGATTCCATAGTTATTTCTAATAAATAATAAAAGTTCTAGAGCTAAAAATACCACACACCCTGTAGTATTATTAATTTTCATATAAGCGTTTTACGAAAATTACCACCCCCGATTTTAAAATAATTTATCATTCAACGTGCCTGTGCTAAATGAAGCAACATTTCAAGCAATTATTTTAATAGCGGTTCTGTAAGAAGCTTAAGAGCAAATTGCTTCTTTATCCTCGAAATTAATTACGGTATATAAGGAAATTCCGAATCTACTTCAGGAATTGCAGAGTATAACAATAAATCCATTTTACCTGAATAAGAATACATAAAACAAAATATCTAATAGCAAAGTCAGTAAAAGGTAAAAGAGGAAAAGTAACTTTTACTAACAAACATTTCAATATGAACGTTCCAACTTCATTAGAGGTTAGATTAGCAGCGACTCCAAGTCTCTGGTATAAGGGTGACAGTGACCACCAAGTCACCGGTATTTTTACCAGCGACGTAGGTTGCTGCGTAAGCTTTATACTTATTCAAGCGATTCGAAATTAGGAATTATTATTTATTTTGCTTGTTTTTGACAGCAATTTTTTCAAATTCATATATTGATAGATGCAGTACAAATAGCAGCTTTTTATAATTTTTATTAATATCATTTTTTACCCAGGATGCCCTGCCAAAATATTTTTGTTCTTTGCGATTATACCTAATAGATACTCTATTATCACCCTGAAATTTGTTGAGTCCCGCCCGGACCAAACCTGCCGCTATCTCATCTAGGTATAATCCATTATATACTCACGTATTAGCAGTTATCTTTAAATTTTATTTTGGATAATAAGATATTTATTTTATTTTCATTAAATAAACACTAAAAAATGTGCTTTGGGCGAGGAATAATAAATCATATATTATAATCCCAGTGGAAAAAAAGTTTTAATTTAGTTTAGTTAAATTTTTTCATGTACCGAATTTAAGAAAAATGGTATCTTTTAAACCCTGTGCAGAGTTTGGCTATTTCTGTTTTGTATACCTAATGTATATGCCGAGTTTGTAGTACCCAAGTCATACGTATTATTATACAACCCGACCATATCTATATTTGGCGTTCGGCAACATTGGAGAGGCACTCGCAGTGATAAGAGATGCATGTTGATGGGACGGGTTTTATTTCGATTCTGATTTGGCCAAAGCGAAAATCGTGCAGCGTTGCCAGTTCATTTAGCACCACTATTTTTATCATAAGAATAATAACACGCCTGTAAAAGATGAGAGAAGAAAATAATTTCCGCCTCTGTCAGTTATAACGCTCGTGGATTTTTCTTGCTTGATTTTTATTTGACATCTCCCTTTTCTTTAGACGCCCATGGTATGCTAGTAGTCTGTGAGCTGTCCCATATAAAAAAAAATCCTTTAAACTCCCTGTAGTTTGAAAACGAAATAGTTGCAATCCCACATTGTTTTTTAGAAAGCCCCACCTAAAGTTCTGTACCATAATTATTTATCACCCTGTATATGTAATTTCAAAATGAGAATGATATTCCCTAAGTGCAGCCCTGCAAACAATTAAATTTAGATTCTTGGCGAAATATTCGATTTAAATGTTATTAGTGTTATTCGGCGCTCGTGAATTTTGGTATCATATTTCAAGTCTGAACCCTCGGGCGGCTAAAGTGGGTCAGATACATTAACGTAAAATTGATTTCCACCTATGCATAATTCACGCTCTCAATCCTAAAATTTAAATGGAGGATTGAAATCGATCAGGGGCCCTAAATTGGTTTCGAGTTTTGGCAAACTACAATTTATTTACGGTTTACGTTCGTCAATTACGTCATGAAAATTAACCCAACCGGAGTAGATTACTACATACTAAGCTTACAGATCTATTTCAGCTAAGAAATGCTTACATGCTTACTTAAATTTTTGAATTTGACGATACTGACTATAGGGGAAACCCAACAGTTCGTTTAATTTCTATATTTCTATTTTTATTTCCAAATAAATATTAATAACCAACTAGGTATAAAATCCCTTTCAAATGATAAAACTCAAACTCGTATCTCTTGTTTATTTAACTTGCATTGAAATACGCAGTTATCGGTTAGACACAAAGCCCATTTAGGACAAAATATCTAAAGAAAATTTTTCTTTAATTTAGTTCTTCTAAAACGGCACCTTTGTCGGCAAGACTTCAAAGGCCTAGTTTCCTTAGCAAATATCTTCTCTTTTAGTTTTATTGCTTTAGCGTTCTAAAAATACGCTTCTCCTAAATATATAAAAAGCCAGAAATCATGGCTACAGATATCAACCCCCTTATCTCCTCACCTCGTCGTACCGAAGTATCAGGAGCCAACCCTTTTAGTTTCAAACCAATAAAATAATAGCTGCTTAAAGATGATTCGTAAGCGTCATTGCAAAATATCCTCTAATTGGTCAACTCCTATCAGGCGGATTTCGTGACAGGTTGTAATCTTTCACAATCTTCAAGTTGCTAACGGGGCAACAGTTCAGTTAGTTAAGAACTCACAGGGAAGTTAGACGTGGTTGCGTCGCGTCAAGCGACGGTATTAATTTTGAAATCCTTTTGCCATAAATCATTTTTGCAAGGACCCAAATTACAATGAAATCAAATTAAAAATCTCAGAATTAAATTCTCTTTAAGGAGTGTATGTTTTTGTTCCTGTGTATTTGTAACTATCTCTAACTACTCCTCATTTTTCTAAGTTGGCAGGGATGATCTGGCAGCGTCTGTATTATCCTGTATATTATTTACGCCTCTTTCCGGCACCCTTTAAGACTCGAGGGCCTAAACCGGTTAGTCTTGACTATCGCACCAATCAATTTCCCTTCAGGGTGTTTATGAGAGTGTCTGACTCTTGGACTCATTAAAATTGTATAGTTTCAACTTGGTTTACTTGCAGACAAAGCTTTGATTTAATTTCTTGTTTTAATAAATTATTCATTGTCAGTATCCGTTTAGCCATAAATCATTTTTACAAGCACCCAAAACACAATGGAAGCAATTTAAAAAGCTCAGCAATAAGTTCCCTCTAAAAAATACATATATCTTTGATTCTATCTGTATCTTATCTTCACTATCTCTAACTACACCTAATACCTCTAGATTGGCCGGAATGGTGTAGCGACTTCTGTGTTATCCGATATATTATTTACGCTCGTTCTGGCGCATTCTATAGCTTAAGAGCCTTAACCGGTTAGACTTGACTGTCGGATACATCGATTTCCGTGTGTTTATGAGAATCGCTAACTCTTGGACTATGAGACAACGAATTAAAATTCTACAGTCTTAATTTTGAACTAACGGGTTTAATTGCAGATAAAGTATTATTTTGTATTCTTGTTTTCATTATGTTCAATATCAATTTGGCTCTTAATCATTTTTTACAAGAACCCTAAATACAATAGAATCGAATCTCAACTATAAATTCTCTCTAAGAAATGTATAAGTCTTTGTTTCTGTCTATGTCTAATCTCCACTATCTCTAACTACACCTAATCTCTCTAAGTTGGCCGGAATGATCCGGCAGCTGCTGTTCTCAAGCCGCATAATCCTCCTCTAAAGCGCACTAAGTTGTAGCGTTGGAGCTCTATTAAACCTGTGAGATGGATTATTATTGATAGCGAATAGAGTGGAAACTCGCAACAGGAATTGAGGATGTTGGGTTTTGTTTTAAAGGTTTTCAGTCATTGATTAGTTCTACATTTACAGGTCTTGGAAGGAAACAACAGCTGTAAATGTATCTAAATGCTAAAAGACTATTGAAGGGGGCAGTCTGGAATTTTACATGCACAGAATTTATGCTGTTATGCATCAAGTGACAAAACGCCCATAAAACTATAGACAAAGACCCATGCAGCAAGACCGGCAAATGCACACCTGCCACCGGGCGCTGGCAGTAAATGAATCAGTGTGCTAATGGCCAAACATCCCTTGTTTAAGTAAAACTATTTAACGTTATTGAGAGACGTTTTCAACGTATTATAAGCTAACGATATTAAGTCACGACTACTTCTGACTAGCCAGAACTTCTGCATTAGTCAATCATTCTTAAACCACTTTTATCAAAATATCCATCCATATTATTTAAACATCGAATAAATATCAATATTTTTATATACTATATCCGAATAATATTTGTAAAACATTAGCTACCTTTAAAGAAAGAAATCCTACCAACTCTTCCAAAATTATCAATTTCAAAATGTTAAAATACTGCCTATAACACAAATTTAATAAAAATATCTAGAGACAAGCTGTTTAAACCAAAATAAATTCCTCAACTTCAACTAAACACCCAGAACTAATTTAAAATGTACCTCACTAAGCGACGATACGATATTTTGTTAATATTAAACGGCTTTAACTTTTGTTAAAATTTTAACTTTTTCTTTCACAAATTAAGAAATAAATAGCAGAAATAATGTAAACGGTATTATTAAACTGGTCAATATGGATCCATACACAGCTGACACTGACGTACGAGTTCGGCCAATCGGAATCACTCTAGCGGACTGAATTAGGATAGCAGAATGGGGTCAACAACCCTTTAGCTTCCCTTCGGCTACATCAAGATCTACCACTCACTTTACTGCTTAGGCAACTATACAAACAAGCGTGCATATTATCAATATTTTTTCCCTAAAGCAGTCCCTACATGATCATTATTACTGTCAGTATTTCACACAACCGTAATACTGTCAGTATTATAAAAATCTTAAATATTCGAAAAATCTTGAAGAATTTGCTTGAATTTACTTCATTCGATCATTCTATACCCCGTACACGATCAATATTACTGGCAATATTTTTTAATACCGACGTAATAGTGATCGTGTAGGGTCTGCTTTAGAACTAGAATGTAGCTTTAAATAATAATGTACCTAGGTAGTTTGTTTTTGGTTTGCCGCTTATAAAAATAATGCTCTTCGTCGATCCGTTGTTACATAACTAATATTTTGCTTATTTTTATTTAGTTTGTGCTTTGATTGGTGCTTCTTAAATTAGTCTGATAGGGTTGAAAACTAAATTAAATTTGCCACTAATAATATTTACGTATTAGGTAACGTTTGGGGGTGCAAGAGGGCGATTTATGTAGATACCTACATCTTGACTTTAGAAAAACTTATTTAGAGGATCTCTAAAAAAATCGGAAAATTACGATAATTTTATTGACAAAAGAGCGAATAACAACTTTCTGAACGTGCTCTTTTAACAAAATCATGTTTTTTTTTACAAATGCTGTATACAATGCGATACAGATTTATTTGTAAAGGTTCTTGACCTCTAAATATTTGTAGCCCTTATTGTTTCTGGTAATGGTACATATATAGTAAAAGAACCGCCTCAGTTTCATTTTATAATATGGCTACGATACTAAGCTCACTTTCGCCTGTTCTAATATTTCCCAAAGTGGCTAAAATAATTTACCAGTTGTTATTTTCAAATCGCATAATCTGGCTCTAAAGCCTTACAAGTCGCTTTGTTCGGATTCCCGATTCTCTCTTGTCTTTAAATGGATTATTAACGATTTCGGGAAAACCACATGAGGAAGATAATGTATCTCTAGGTTGAAATTAAGGAATTATTAGGGACTTTTTGCTTTCAACTACCAGAAGCTTTGAAACGTTGAAGTCTCGAGACACAATAAAATTAATAGTTTTCCTTTTTTTCTCAAACAATATGGGTATGACAATTGAAGTGGTACTAATTTCGGAAAGAATAATACATAAAATATATGTTACCATTATTTTTCGTCATAATAAATTTTTAGTAATTATTTATTTCCATTGCATGGTAACGAAATTTAGAGTGAGAGTGGT
The DNA here is from genome assembly GCA_963971165.1 of Philopedon plagiatum. Lineage (NCBI taxonomy): Eukaryota > Metazoa > Arthropoda > Insecta > Coleoptera > Curculionidae > Philopedon > Philopedon plagiatum. The sequence continues at coordinate 7,701,683 of OZ020195.1, forward strand.
AATATCGCTTTCTTACCAAAACACGTGTCTTCCTGTCGTTCACTGATGACTCAAAGATTTTGTTAAGGCGTAATGTTTGTACATCCATTCAGGTTGGTTATACGTGTGTAGTAAAATTGTAACTCAATTTATCCTCAAGGATTTTCTTGCTACATCTTTACCAGGTAATTTATGTGTTCCGACCTGGACACGACAGCTCTTAATTGGCTGCTTTTAACACGATCGTTTTGAGGGGTACTTTATTTTCGCATGTTAGTCCTGTTTTAATATCCTCCACGCTGTGTCGGCAGGATCAAAGGAAATCCAGGCATTTTGATCTACTGAAAGTTGTTAAACGGACGCCAGACTGTGGAACATTTAAAAAAGTAGATAAAAATTCCTAGATTAGGTCACAGTCAATCCGTTAGCTTCCCTCCTTTCTCACATTACAATTCAATTACTACCTCGTCTACCCAGACATTTAATTTGAAAAATTCAAAGTAATTCTGTCATAGTTATGTTATCATGGATCCTTTTATTAATTATTATTGTTAAAATCACACTTTATTTATATAAAGATCATTTTTTCAATATGAATAAGCACTTTGTTATTCGGTTGACTTGGTGACATTGAAGGGCAACTTTGTTTTGATTAACGTTACGGAGTAAGTCAAGGTATGCTGACCTAGCAACGCACCGATCATCGATCACTGGATGATAAAGTGATAGGCAGTCGTTTTGAAGATGTCGAGATAAGACATGTGCCCGTTGGTCGGGAGAAGAGCCGCCCTTACAGAGAAGATGTAAGAGAAGTAAGTTAGTTTAAAGTACCTAGACATAATCACACAATGACAGTGGAGATTGGGGATGAGTCAAATAACATGCTCAAAAGGGCAGCCAGAATATATCCATCATACATAAACCTGAGCAAACACAAGCTGTTACTCAACGTCACCACATCGCACGCAAGCAAAGAAACGGCAGTTACATCGTCCTACTAACATCACGTTAGGTAACCTAACACCTAACATATCTTGTATTTCGAAAATGCCCTAGGGCCCAGGGGTCAGTAGAGATAACTTTATCAAAGCAAGCCGCTTCCAATTTCGCAATCAATTTCGGAAGACACCTCTCTGTATTATAATGATTTGCATTCAATGCTGCACCCCTGACAAGTCCGACATAAGGACGAGAAATGCCTGACGCTGATATGGCCCACCAAACCAAAAATTTTTTCAATTTACCCCCTGAAATTAATCCCCAGAATCAAAATTTAACTTTTAATGCTTCACGTCTATAATTGGGCTATCACAATCTATTTATGTGCTAGATTTCAAGTTTTTACGTCGAATAGTTTCAGAAAAAATCGCCTGTGACGGACGGACGGACGGACACCGAATCAAAGTGTCTGCGGACTTATGTTCATATGATTTCTTTGCCGTAGTTTATTTCAAAGGATCTCCCTTTAAGCGATGACACATATTTTTGAAACACCCTGTATAAACACACAAGAGAGTGAATAAGTTTGATATTTTTTTAACTTGTTAATTTATAAATAAAGGCAAATATTTATTAAATGCTTTGTATATTTCTGCTGGCAGAGGTAAAGTGTTACGTGACAAAAACATTTTTGTATTTAATTATGTTATAATTTATAATCAACACTTGTAAATTTTCACAATACACCATAAAAAAGCTTATATTAAATTTTACTAGTGTAATAAAAATACAAGTTCTCCATTTCACTCGGACAAAATAATGTTTAAAAATGGTTGCCAAAGTTTATTTTAGATTTACACTTTACATACTTTTATTTAGAAAAACTCTCTCAAGTAAGTATTTTACGTTGCTTATATGTATTTATTTAAAGGTTTTTTATTTGGGTAGATTGGGATTGCTCAAGTTTATAATTTTACATAATAAATATTGGTACACAAGCGTACACTTTAAAATTTAATCCTTTGCAATTGGGAAGTTTTCCTTTGATCAAAATACTAGTACTGTTAGCAACACACAATGGTAAATAGGATAACTCAAAATGCCGAAGTTTAATTGTGATAAAATGTATTTAATTTTTGTGAGTGCCAAATGGCCAATATGACACCACACGGCATTTGCCAGCTCAATTTTAAAACTAAAACCAGGTATGGATTTGTCACCCCCTAAAAGCCCCAAATACGAGGTTTGACAGGGATACGTCAAAAGGTGCACGAGATATTAAGGACGAGATATTATTTTACGAGCAAAAACTTTTATTAGGAGTAAGATTTTTAAGTATGAAACTCTATTAATCACGTGACAAAGTCAATCATGTTGGCTGTAATCGTCTGGATGTATTACCTTATTTTCCTACGTTGTGTTTACTTCACGTTCTTTTAAAGTTTGGTAAAACAGTAAATTTTATATCAAATTTTGATAGTTTTTAATTATATCTTTTCCCCGGCATCGTCACGACTTAACTTTAAAAAGAGGAAAATTTGAATGTATATGTGACATCTGAACCTGAGTCTGAAATCTGAATCTGAATGCGAATCGAATGTGAATCTGAATGCCTTTCTGCGGTCGCGTTGAGCGCTTAAGTACTCACGCTTCCTCCCTCGGCGGGGGATGTAGCGTGACTTGTTGATGCAACAGCTTGGATGGGACATCTGGTTTACGTAATCTCAAGAATTTGACCTGACAGACCCTTTTATGCAAACATTCACCGTTTTCGACGTTTTTAGACTATTTTAAAACAGAGGTTTTTATGTATACATATTATTAGAATTTTATAGTTTAGAATATTCATTTTTCTTTAGAGATCTTGCAAAATTTCACAGATGTAACGACCTGGGTGCGGGCGGTTACAAGTAACATGCAGAATTTGGTCCATTTGTCCTTTTCTAAATTCCATCCGCGGACATACTGTATACAGAATACAAAAAAAAAAACATAGTTTAGATTTGTTTGGATTATATGCATATTGTCTATTATTATCGATAATGTGGATAGATGGATGCATGGATAAACGTTAAAAAATCGTCTCTCAATGAATTAAGTATTAGCTATATTACTATACTTTGTGAGCAACTTTAAATTCTTTAAATTTCAGGAAGTGTGTCCTCTGTCTATGACTCTCGTGCACTGTTTTATGTTTCACCTCCTGAGGAAATAGCAAGCTTTTTAGAGGCAGTGGCTAGATGTTACCACTTACGAATGGAAGCAGCTAGTATTGATAATAAGGAAGAGCAGGTGCAACTAATATCGAATATTGAATCTTCCGAAACTTACTGTGAGTATAGAAGCAGTAGCGGAGATATAAGTTTTTTACGACATTTTATGGCTATCACTACTGCCGCCCTCTAAGGTTACGGTACTGCATCGCTTCAGAATACGCTGCCTCGTAGCCGCTACTGCGGTAGAGAGCGTAAACAGACCATTGCGCCAGGCGCGGCTCGTCTATAAGGTCATCTGGTCAATGACCCAGCTAAATTTATTTTCAGTGATCTACCTAATAAGTAATTTATTTTTTAAATCCAAAAAATAACCTCTTCTTTCAAAAAAGTGCAAGTTCCATGGGAAAATTCTCAATCAAGCCAAGCTTGCTCCGCATTCGCCGTATTTTAACTTGGCCTCATGGGTGTATATGAACTATATAAAATACATTAAAGCTAAGAGGAAACAAACATACGCGCTTTGGAAAGTTAAAAAGAAACAAAATTTGTCGACGGCCCACCAATAATATCGCTAATAATAATGCTGCCACGTCACTTGTCGCAAATTCTGACTCACTAATTTAAGTCTGCCCAATTTATTATTAGAACAATATTCGCGATACATTTATACATTTAATATAAGCTTACCTAATTTTATTTTAAGATACTTAGGTAATTACTAATAATAATAATTGTAACTGTGTCTATAAAACATTAAATCCTAGAGTAATTACGACTTTGACAATAACTTGGCAACTCAGCACTCGAAGCATCATTTATTTTACAAGCAAAAACCTTTATTAGGAGTGACATTTTTATGTATCTTGCAAAATTTGGTCCATTTGTCCTCTTCTAAATTGTATAAAGTCGTGGACTGATTTTTAAACAAACCTGATTTGACTTTTGTAAATTACATAACGTTCCCTCTTGGTTACAATATAAATAATATTTAGCTTAATTTGATTCACTGAAAATGACTCTTGGTTGTTCTGTGTTTTTGTGTATTGAAGGTATTTCGCCCTAATGCAGTAAAATAATTTTTTCTTATTAAATTTGCTTATGTTTTTAGATGTAGTAACCGACTTTTGGATTGGAGCAACTAGCCTTCCAGATAGAAATAGAAAATTATTTACATGGTTTCCATCCGGGAGACCTTTTAGCCATAATTTAGTAAGTCGACAACCTGCAGTAGATCATCATTGCGTCCAGGTAAATATATTTTACCGTCACTTATACTTAAGTTATGGCAAGGATTTAATGTTCTTCACAGTACTTGTCATGAAAAGCAATACACTTGTTCATAATCACAACAAATCAAACCAATGCTCAAGCCTCGTCTAGAGAATTGCATACTCCATCCTATACCACGCTTCAAACACTTCAGCTTCATGCATAAGGGATGAATCCTAAATCAAGGTTCTCAGCGATTTGCTAAAGGAAAATTCCCTGATATTCCCTGACATTTTCCTGACATTTCTCTGACCCTACAAAAAAAATCCCTGACGTGAAAATACCGCAAAATTTTATTAGACGCTCTACATACCACGGCTGCTCGTAACCAACTTTAAATGAGCCTAAAAACCACCAACCATTTTTTGCTGGATATGATATAGGGACCCCCCAGGAACATTTTCTGATAAAAATTAAAAATTTTTACATAGCCTTTTTTTCTAAACTCGCGAACAATGAAAAAATGGTATTTTCACATTTTTCTTGATGATGTAAACGTAAATACATTTTTTTATGTTATGTAGACAAGGAGAACACGCTGACCAACTGCAACCGATTTGTCCCTGATAATTTCGGGAAAAAAGACTATTCGTATGCTGCGCATGTGTTCCTGTGGCATAAATTTCGCCTATAGTGGAGTTGAAATGTTGTTCGCAACCTATATATTTATGAATGGAACTGTAAGCATTAGCAGTCCAATTTAATTTGGATGTCACTGATTAGTAATGCTTTACTTTTTTAACTTCAGGGAACTGTTGACAATTTAATGATTTGGTTGAGTGGTTTGCTTGGGTAGGAATTTTTTTAAGACACCGAGATTTTGTATAAAATATATTTTTTTTAGTTTCACTATGAACCTTACGGTTCATCTTATCAGTTAGAGAATTGTTTCCAGAAACGTAGATTTATATGCAAAAAGGCATTTTCAAGCGCTGATTGGTCGTCCAGAGCGCTTATTAATGCGGGTGGTAAGTGCTTGAATTTTTTTTTAAATGACTTTAAAAAGGCGGTTCTCAATTTGTTTCGTATGTACAGGGATATCCAAATAAAAGTGAACAGGCCTTATATTTTTTTTATTTTTAAAGATGGGGAAAATATTAAATATGAAAGTTTTGGGGATTTTATGGATCATTCATATAAATTATTAGCAAAACAATTAGCAACGGACTACAACAACAATTTACATAGTAATAGTAATAATAAAAAATTAAATTATTTCTTATTATTGTTTATAACAAAAGAACAATTATTAATATTTTGCAAATTGATTGTAGATCCGATAATTTCATTTAATGCGTGGCTTAGGAAAAGTATAACTTTGCGCACTAAAATGCGTGCGCAAAGTACCTACTTTGCGCACCCTCGTAGAAAAATTATTTATCATAGTAGCCTTGATAAATTAACAAATCATTTTATTAACAAGGCTACACATCGCATAATCAATTTGAAAAACGGTTTCATAAAACTCAAGGAAGGAGCTTTTGGAATATTTCTGCAGCAATCTCTGGAGGAGTAGTTTTGAAATAATTTTCGTCGAGATTTTCTCAGATCATTTTTCTCATTATTTTTAAGAAATTTCACTTTTATTCTATATAGTTAAATCTTGTCGATTCTCTGGGTGGCGCAGTTGAAATAACGTCGTCAATAATTAAATAATTGAAATTGGTTGCTAGGAAACAGCTTTCAAATTATGACTGCTGTCAAAACTGCCGCCTACTAGATTTAGAAAATTTTGTTCAAGATTGTGTGGTAGATAGGTCTGATGAATAGTTGGTTGCATAAGAATTGTTCCTTGCAGCGTGCGTAAACATTTTCGCACGGCGATTGTAAACGGTTTTCGCACGCTATTTGAAATTATTCATTTTCAGTTGCAGCTCCTAGTGTGTTTTTTAGGTATTTTCAGAGCAGTTCTAGAAAAAGTACTTTATGTACGACCTTGGACAAAAAGTCGTACATCTAGTCTAAGTACCAGTTCCCTAAGACAGTCCATTACCAACATTTAGACTATAACTGACCTGTACAGCTTGTAGTTAGAAATTTACAATCTTTTCATTTTTAGCTGGAAAGGTGAAAGATGCATATCACTGGATGAAGGGAAAAATTTCAGATGTGACAGCTGCAGCAGGTAAAAATATTCATATAATTTTAACCGACTTAAAAAGAGAAGGTTCTCAATCTGTCCTGTATGTATTTTTTTGAATGTTTGCGCTTCTTGAACGCATTCGCCGATTTGCATAATTTTTTGTTATTATTAATTAACACTCTTTGCAAACTTATGCAATTTCGGTGACAATACAATAATATATTTGTTTTTTCATTAAATATATATATATATATATATATATATATATATATATATATATATATATATATATATATCAATATTAAATGCATATGAGGAGATAATAAAGGAAGAGGGGAAAGAGAGAGTGCTAAAAATGTTTTTTAAACTTACCATGTAATATGTGCCTCTAGGATTATCAGGACCTTTCAAAAAATGATCCGACTTTAAAAAAAACACTGAAAAGTATTAAATAGTACTTATAATCACTTATTTACTATTAAGCCTAATGGTAAATTGATTGTGTTCAACTTGAAGTAATTTGTACATAATAAACAATTTAAAATTGAACACAATTATCAGGCTTGCAATTAGGCTTAGTAGTTTATTTTTTTAGCTGATGAGATTGGGAATAACCTCAAATGGATTAAGGAGAAAATTGAAAATGCTACCAAAGTTCCTAATAAAATGGGTAGGTAAGAATAATATTGGTAACTTCAAAACCAAAGATTCTGGAAGCAATTTTTCGAAGGCATAATTTCTGAAAATCGATATGTTCGATAGTCAAAATTTCTAAACCATATTTTTTAAAAAAGTTATTTTCCGTACATCAAAATACCTGATGGTATGTGGAAATCTAAGAAACTGATCCTGTAAACAAAATTTTAAACATCATTGAAGGCATCAGTAAAAAAAGAAATTACTTTCTCATTCAAGAAAAATTTTAGTAATTATTCTTGTATATATAAACATTCCCTGCCAGTACTAAAACTGGTGAAGGGGTGCATGGCGATGTTGTCGTATCCTTAATTGGATTCACCACATTGCCACACGTCAGGCAGGAAACTGAATTTTTTGAATTTGGTCGAGTTTTAAACCCTAACATTTTTCGATTGACTGAGTGTGAAGTCTTATTAACATATTTATTGAAAACGCAAAATGACTAAACAAGTCCATTGTACTAGTGCTAGACGTAAACATTTACGAGCACCTACACCAATGTCGGTTGAGACTAATTCATTATTTCTGGGTATTGCAACTTGTGGATACATATTACGTAGTATAAAATATAATAAAAAAGTATATCAAGTAGGTGCTCTTCACATTTTCTAGTACCGGAACTAACACTGTAAAAGTTTTGATTACGAACGTGATTAGATTAATTTTTTAATAGCAAGGAAACAGGTTGACTCACGTTTGGGGTAATCGCCCTTATGCTAACCAACATCTTGTATAGACGGGTGGTTGTTTACGTTTAATTTGAAATAAGTTTTGTATTGCTAATTTTAGCTGTAGGTGTTAAAGAGGCAGTTAATTCTCTTTATGATACTGTGAATGCAGCCGGATCAACTACTGGTAAGTAAATGGAGTATGACAATTCAAAAGGTCTATATTTTTGATCCTGAAATTTTTTAAAACTATCATGTTTATATATTCTGTTGATTGTATTTGTTTTGTATATTCTCTGTAATAAACTATATCGTTGGTTGGGAATAAATAAATAAATAAAGTAAAATAATACCGATGTTTACTTTTTATTCCGAAAATACTTTCAAAGTAGACAACTATAAATACTTGCACAAACAAAAACGGCTGTGGTAATATGTTTAAACATATTCTTTTTCATTGGAAACAATAACGTTTTTATTTACCTTTTACTAATGCCTCTTTTTCAACAAAGATAGAAAAAAGTCGGATTCCGTTGGGAATTTTATCAGGAAGGAAAAGAATTTTGCGATGACTGATCTTTCAAAGTAGATAACCAGCAATACTTATATAAGCGAAGAAATTACAATAAAAGTTTGAACATATTCTTTTTTTATTTGTCTCTTTTTAATGCACTTTCGCCAACACGGATAGAAAGAGATCTGATTCCTCCGTAATTATCAGAAATGAAAAAATAAACATTATGACTGCTAAAATTATTATGTTCCGGTGAAAAGTGTACCTACACGGAACTGACCATCAGGATGAATTATTGTTCAGTTGTTTTTTTTTTGTCATTATTCTTACATTAAATTAGATAGAATATAGAGCTTGACATAAACATTTACACCAATGTTGGTTGAGATTGATACATCATTTCTGGGAGTTTCAATTTGTATGATAAGAAAGTATAAAATATAATAAAGAAACTATCTCAAGTAGATACGCCTCACATATTTTAGTACCCAAACTGACACTGTAAAAGTTTTAAGTATGAATGTGATTAGACTAATTTTTTATAAGGAGGAAACAGGTTGACACACTTTTGGGGCAATCACCATTATACCAACCAGACCCTTTCGTGGACGGGTTGTTTACGTTTTATTTAAAATAAGCTTTGTATTCGTGATACAATTGTAGCTATTTTATTTGCAAAATTTAATGTGCGTTCTAAATCCCTCCCCTTCCTAAATTTACTAATTTTAGTTGTAGATATTAAAGAGGCAGTTGATTCTGTTTATGATACTGTGAAGGCAGCCGGGTCAACAACTGGTAAGTAAATGGTGGGTCCATACAAAGTTTGAACCCCTATTTCACCTCCTCAGGGGTTGAATTTTGAAAAATCCCTTCCTTAGTGCATGCCTACATTATATAAGAAACCCCTGTGCAAAATTTCAGGTTTCTAGACCCAACGGTGTCGGCTATGTTAGCCAGTTTCTTCTTTCATAATATTATACCTATATAGAGATAAGTTTTGTTGTGATATAAAAATAGTAGCTTTTTCTTTGCAAAATTTAATGTGCGTTACTCCGTTCAAACTCGGATCTTTTACTAAATTTACTAATTTCAGTTGTAGGTATTCAAGGAGCAGTTAATTCTGTTTATGATACTGTGAAGGCAGCCGGATCAACTACTGGTAAGTTAGTATATGACAATTCAATAGGTCCATATATGTAATACTTGTTCCAGATGTTTATATTCTGTTAATTTTATTGGTTTTGTATATTCCGTGTAATAAACTATGTAGTTGGTTCTGAATAAATAAATAATAAGTAATATCGATCATTAAAGATCATATTATTGACATGAGATAGTCACATAGTGTAAATACATATTTTTTAGAATACCATTTATTACTTTTCTGGAGTATAGTTATCGCGACTTCTGTGGCTTTTTATGAATGACGGGGACAAAATACTACTACACGCTGAGATTTTAATTTTACTATCTATTATTTCTGTTGTAGTTCATCGTTTTATCTAAATTCACTTAAGCACTCCGAAAACCGCTTTAATGCTACAAAAGTTAAACAAAATATAAAGATTCCCTGTCAGTACTAAAACTGCCGAAGGGACGCATGGCGGTGTTGCCGTATTCTCAATTTGATTCCAAATGAATGGTATCCAAACTAACACTGCAAAAGTTTTGATTATGAATGTGCTTAGATTATTTTTTAATAATCACGGAAACAGAATGCCTCAGTTTTGGGGCAGTTGCCGTTACATTAGCCAATCCCTTTCGTGGGCAAGTGGTTGATTATGTTTTATTTACAATGTTATTTTTGATACAAAAATTTAGTGTTGCGTTCGAATTCCGTACAGGCTCAGACTTCTTTTACTAAATTTGCTAATTTTAGTTGTAGATATTAAAGAGGCAATAAATTCTGTTTATGAAGCTGTGAAGACAGCCGCATTAAATGCTGGTAAGTAAGTGGAATATGATAATTCAAAGGGCCATATTTTTTCCTTGATCCAGATTTTTTTAAACTATCACAGCATTATATCGATTATTTTTAAGATTATATTATCGACATTATGACAGGCACAGATTTAGGGAGGGCAAAAGAGGTTTTACCCCTACGAGAGCGTTTACGGCTACGGGTTGTTATTTTCTCTCTGCCTAAAGTGGTGTACCTACATTGATTTTTAACATATCGCGAAAATGTGTGCCTGGCTATAGAACAAATTATGATAGTGTTATTAAAACAAAAGGTTGTTAAACAACGTTTAGTTTTCCAAAAGACGATGAAAATAAAAATATCTGGTTGCGCGCTACCCACAGAGCCAATTTCTCAGTGACTCGTTCTTCAGTTGTGTGTTGTAAACATTTTGATGTAAGTAACATAATTAGAAATGAAACATAACAAATATAATTTATATAATTTATAATTTGTATAATTTATATTCACTCTTTTCCCCTATGTGTTATTCCATATTATATAATACGAATTATTAACGAAATAAAATCAGCCCACGTGCGGCGCTGTTTGCAACGTTGCAATTTGTGCTTGATGGCTGTGGTATTAAGAATTGCGGAACTTACAGTTAAAGCGTTATTTTAGTATAGTTTATCAACCTGAAAATATGCCACATAACTGAACGCCCGGTAACAGCCATTCTCAAGAAGGTGGGGGACCACATAGTTGGCGGGATTATAAAAGCTTGAGAATCTCTGATCGCTCATAAATGTAAATATCTCGCATTTGTTTCTAAATCAATGTGCTGTCACATTCCAAGTATGAAATTAGATTAATTTTTGATTAAATTATTTGTGCTACTGAACGATAGTAGCAGATTGCTCCCCCCACCACTTTTTTAATCGCTCGTCCTCACCTAAACCTCACCTGCAAGCACCTGATTGGAGGCGGGGTTTAAGTGGGTCTACCAATCACAAAAGTGGTGGGGGAGGCAATCTACACCGGCCAACTATATCTACTAACCCTAGTTCATATCTTAAATTCGCTGACACAAATTAAACCCCAGTCACCGCTTAAGCTAAAAGGACAAATACGAGTATTAAATTTACAGTCAAGATAGTTACTTGCAAATTTAAAAAAATCTAATAAGTAACACGATTTTTTTACTTTTTAGCTTCTGGTATTGATTTTACACTACAAGCGATCAAAAGCGCGGTAGCTGATGCAACTTCTTCTATTGGTAAGTTGTTTGGCGGTAATCTTCTTACCGCCAGTACGCGATTACTTGAGATTTTTCTGAAGAGTCGTTATTAAAATGAAAATGAGGATATAAAATTAAATTTGGGATTAGATTTACATAGGTATGCTTTACTTTATTGAAGATGGAAGTATCAAAATTGATATTCTATAAATATATATATATATATATATATATATATATATATATATATATATATATATATATATATATATATATATATATATATATATATTCCTTCATTAAGGGGATAAAATAGAAAAGTTAAAGTTTTTATTAGCACATAATAATAGATTTCCTTTAAAAATACTTTAAAGGATTTACTTCAATAATTTGTGCATATACCAAATAGGAATTTGTAGAAAAATAAGCAGCCGGTTATTTATCCAACTGTCTGTGCAGAAAACCCGTTTTTGTGACGTCCAGTCTTTTTAATTAAATGTAATGTTTCTCAGACACGAAATTTTCCAGTCTTTAGAAGCAATCAAGAAAATAAATTCTATCTCGAATTCACAATAACACCTGCTATAATAACTAGATTATTTACATGACATATAACGACACAGCGAATAGGATCGGTTTTTGCAAGTTGTAATAGAAAGCTGCCGTATTTCCTTTAATAAACCAATATAAAGCATTTAAATAACGGCCATAAATATATAGAAAGAATACAAAAATATTTCATATTTCTTCGATTAGATGCATATTGCCTATTGTGGTCCCTGATTATACGAGTATGTATGATCATTAAAGTGTTTCGATCTGTTACCTTAAATGGGCCAAAGTAAGAAGAGGAATGACATATTAAAAATACGACTAACTTAAATTTCGAGCCTTTAAAATAATTGTTTTATTTTTGTAGGCACAATTCTTACCCTGAGTAACGAGAAAACAAAGGAAATACTGAAACTATTCTGGCAAACTATGGAAAATATCTATAACTCAGAACCTCCTGCCTCACTTCTAGGAAAAAGTCAAAATGAAACCACCACAATATAAAACAAGTAGGTAATCAATTATTATTAAAAACTGACCTTCAGATTACCTAATTAAAAAGGTTTAGATTTAGTACTGGTCTACATTAATATTTTCTAGTTGATCAGATAGGTTTTGACATGTTTTTATCCTGTCATTGTTAATAAGTCGACATTAACAATTTATGAGTTATTCTAATATTTTAGCGATGTGCTTGGTTTCAAAATGATTTTCATGGAATAATAATTAATAATTACTCTTTTAACAATCTATTTTTTCAGGTGATCATCAGTACTACAACGAAACCACCATGGATGATTCAAAAGTAACAATCAAAAAACTTTGTAAAATTTACAAACAACATTTAATTAACACTAATAAAGATGATTTAAACAACAATAGTTTTATTATTATAATTTATCCAGTTTATTCGTTTCCATTTTTTGCTATTCTAAAAAGCAAACAACATAAAAGGTTTAATTGCTTTGCCTTGTTAGTGGGCAGCAAGCAGCGATAAGCCGGCAGATCATAGTCGGGTATTTTACTTTCCTTGCTGATCCCCTTACTTATATAGGGAGTTGAAATACTAAAAATGTGGCCTCCGACACTGGTGATAGTGAGGCGATAATTGCCAGGCAGCACTTTGAAGTGTTTTTACACCTTCTGAGTTAGTTAAAAATGTAAAAAATTAAAATGCATAGACTATAACAAAATACTCTTTAAGGGTAGTATTCAGGGACGTGTCAACAACGGGTGCTAAGGGTGCGTCTCACCCAGCACCAGGTCCTATTAGGTGAGCGTTATGCAATGCGCATGCCCGTAGGACACCGACTTTACTTACACAATTTATTCCGTGTATTGGCCGCATTCGGCAATACTGTTTGATAATACATAGATATATGTCGATGATGTTCGTACACTCAATTTTAAGAATATTGTAACTAGTGGTACAGCCAGAATAATGTAATCATCCCAAACTATGTACCTGAATCGGTAGCTTTCTCTCTAATCGGCGCATATCTGTAGTGGTGAACGGTCACTCATCTAACTTTCATCCTGTCAATGCTGCCGTATCCCAAGTTTCAGTCTGGCACCAACCCAACTACCCATTCCATCCAAAGTAGTCTCCACTCCAACATTAATTTTTCCAGACAAGTCTCGAATCAAGAGCTGGATAATAGACGCAGACCATGCACCTATTTCTCTCCTAAGATCTTCAATTAATCTTAGACTGGGGTGCCAGAAACATTGTAGAGTTCAACGCCTCCAAAACCCAGTCTTGCTTCCTGTCGCAAAAAAATTAGCAACATTTACCTCATTCAGATGAATGGTCAAGCCCTACAGTGTAACCTACTTCCCCCTCAGGATCCTCTTGTTATATCTTTACCAGGTAACGCTACGTATAAATCCCTTTACTGTGCAGCTACGAAAGCATAGCACATCCCCCTTCTCTTGGTCATTTATACCTGCGATCTCCAGATTATGTACCAAATTGCATGCAGATGTTTTCCCTTCCCCTCCCAATCTTCAATTCGTGAAATCCCGTGTCAATAGATTACATTTTTCTTCTCTTCAGATGCCTACGATACGTTTGTATTTAGGCTTGAAATCTACATAGATTGTATCAGATAAAAAAAATACTCTCATATTAGTCGACTTTCCCCTTATCGTGGCAATCACCACTTAATAAGCATTCACTTACACAAAAACGGATGCGTCATTTGCGAAACTGAGGAAATAATAGGAAAACTATGGATAGAAAATTTCGCCCAACAAGATCTAGTAAAGCCAAGGACTTTAAGGTAGCTAAAACATAGGAGGGAGCGTTCAGGGCTAGAGTCATTAGTTTATATTTCAATTAGTGTTTTGATGTCGCCGAGTTAAGGTCCCTAAAGATTTATCTTGCGATAATCCAAGGCGTAATGTTGGAAAATTATTCCACTTTAGCACGGTCTCACTGCAATAACTATGATTTTCCATTTAACACGATCAATAACATCATTTTAACACCTATGATCCGCCACTGATACTATTGCAATAAACAGGTAATAAATCGGGGTAATAAAATATTACATCAAAAAATTAACGTCGTTAAAATTATGGTCTTTTCAAACACCAAGAAATGTGGAATATACATTGTTATTTTTTACCTATTTTGACGTCGGTGTTGGTGAAACATTATGTCGGTAAGTAATATTATCTATTTTTTTTATATATATATATATATATATATATATATATATATATATATATATATATATATAATCGGTTTATAACGTTCTACGTCGTCTTCCGATACTCAATCTCCAGCCGTCTCGGTTCATCAATTGATCGTCCTCCAGATCTCTGGCTCTAATTTCCCCCATCGATGCCCTCTCGCCAACTTTTCCTTGGTCTTCCCCGTTTTCTCCTTCCCTGAGGGTTCCAGTTCAATATCTGTTTCGGAATTCGTTCTTCTGCCATTCTCTGCACGTGACCATACCATATCAGCTATTTTGTTCTTATGTCTTCTATAATTGTGTGGGTTACTCCCATTATTTCTCTTATATGGTCGTTGGTTAATCTGTCCAATCTGGATCTTCCGGCCGCTCGTCTCCAGAAGTCCATTTCGGTGGCGAGTAGTGCTCTCTGGGAGGTTTCTTTAAGTTGCCATACTTCGGAGCTATACTCCTAATAATAGTATTATGAATAAGCCTTTTGTTTTGTTTTGATATACTTTGGTCCCACAGAATTGAATTTAGAAGGGAGATCACACGTCTGCCTTGTATGTTTCGTTCTTTAATGGCTTGATCTGTTGTTCCGTCCTGTGCAATTTTCATCCCCAAATATTTATAGTCCGTGCAGTGTCTGATATGCTGACCGTCTTCCACAACAAGTTCCTGAGTCTGACCTATGCACATGTACGTTATTTAAAACCTTGCTCTAAAATATATTGGTCGTTTTATTCGAGAAAAACGGATCAAAGTACAAAATTTTTATGACAAAATATTTTCCTGGCCAACAGTATATATATATATATATATATATATATATATATATATATATATATATATATATATATATATATATATATATATACCCCCTGTAATAAACTTTAAATTGGTTGGGAATAAACAAAAATTGATCAAAATTTTGAATGGATCGAATTTTATATCAGTTTATGTGTCTACGCCGAACAGTCATTGAGTTTTTGATCTTAAATATTTTGCATATTTTTAAGGCGGTCAGACATATTATGTATCAGAATGGAATGATACAGCCACCTTTCCAGAAGCACTAGGTAAATGTGCTAAAAGAAAATTGGATCTGGCGAGTGTTTTAAATTTTGAAGAAAATGTACAATTGGTGAAAGCAATTAAAAACAAAGTAGCCACCGGTAAGTACTTTTCAAAAACACGAACTTTATCTTTTAACTGTTAAGAATTTAAAATTTAAAAACCTTAATGTTGGTTCGTGGTAGATGCTGCACTTATGCAGTTAACTACAGTAAGCTACAAAAATCCGTACCATGACGAAATTTTCAATTTATACCTTTAGGGTCTCAAACGCATTATGCTTATACACTGCAAGGTGGCTGGTTCTCTTTCAAGCAATGACCAATTGATATAGGGAATTGAAATAACCAATTAAAAGGGTTTTATTTTAAAAACCTATATAATTAAACTGCTGTCAAAGGCATGGATTTCCCACTTTAAAGAAATATTTGTTATAATTATATCAGACAAGATTTATTTATTTTAAAGTAGTTTTCTTCAGCTTAAGAGTTTTTTTGGGAAAATAATAACAATATTTTTGTAGCTCAAGTTTTCGCAGAATTTTGGATAGGTGGATCAAATATTTTTGACGGCAAACATTTTATCTGGCTTCCTTCCAAAAAACAAATTTCAAGTCAAATTTGGAAACCTGTTTCGTCGACTGGAATGTCTTGTATAAAGGTACATTTTCTCGTAACAGGCATTATTATTTGTAATTGAATTCGTACGAACTTTACACAATGTCTGTCAGAACATTCGTTTTGGTTAGAAAAAAAATACTAAAAACGAACCGATGGATAATGTCTCATTTTGATTCGAGCAAAAATGTGGTTTGTTCTTCAGACACTCTGGGTATCATCCTTCCTAATGAAGGATAAGGACCCAGAAATCGCGATGGGCAACTACCTATATCAGAGTAAAAAGAAATAGTCTTTGATTTATTTTTATTTTAAGCTCTTCTTGTATTGCACTAAAAGTCAATATTTACATTTTCTAATATATTACCTATATATATATATATATATATATATATATATATATATATATATATATATATATATATATATATATATATATATATATATATATATATATAGCCTGTAACATAAGCAAAGTACTTAAAATTTTAGTTTTTGGTCTCAAAATTTTCTAAACTTAATGACATACTTTTAGGTAGCACACAGCATCTTTTTCGATACTCCTGAATGGATAAATGTGAATTGTTATACAAAATTAAGATTCGTTTGCAAGAAACCCGAGGAGTATAAGATGCCTTATTCGTACAATACAAAACCAATCCTAAATGGAACAAAAATTGTGTACGGAATCATGCCTCCACCTCCCAATAATTTTACAGAGAATGTTCCTGATGTTCCACTTGAGTCCACAAATTTTACAAATGATTTTACACAGATTACTTCTGGTGTTCCACTTGAGTCTACACATGGGCTCATTGGGATCACACCTCCACCTCTTAATAATTCTGTGGAGAACGTTCCTAATTCTCCACATGAGTCTACACATATATGGGGTAAATTAAATATACTTACTATGCACTTATAACTTTTTACAGACATGTAACCTATACTTAGCGAACCTCATATAAATATTTCTAAAGAAGATGAGTGACGCCAATACCAGAATCGCGGCGATAATGGTAATAATGGTCATTCGGCAAAGCACGTGATTGCATCGGAAATTATCAGGCCGACCTTTGAAGATGTACAAATTGATACTAAGAATTTTAACGAATTGGTCATCGTGAGATAGATGAATGATATCTGTGATTTGAAAGCAAAACCCGATCCATCCGAAATTTGCTCTCATATCACATAATATGTCATTCAAGCGGGTATGAAAAGTTTCATTCCACCTACCGGTGCAAGGAACCTAAACTTCACCAACAAAAGCCATGGTTTTAAGGCCTGTGATAAAGCTCAAAAAAGTTCAAGCTCACAATCTTCAAAATCCTGCACCCGAATGTAAAATTTTTACCGAGGCAAGAAATCAATACAAACTATCGTAGAGTCCAAAATGTTTTTAACAACCGCATAAAAGATAAAGTGCTTTCCTGTCGCAACGGCAGCAAATCTTTCTGGTCACTTGCCAAAAACATTAGTAAAAACTTTCGTAGCAGCAGTTTTCCTCCCCTGACCTCTGACAACGAAATTATGTTCACCTCAAAAGGGCAAACTGAACTATTTGCCAATTCGCTGCCAATTCTACTCAAATTCCTCCTGAAAATTTCGCTCTTCCAACCGCTACGTCTGTACCCCACAAAATTTCCGACATAATACTTAAGGTCAAACAAGTTCAAAAAATTGTTCTATCCATTGACACCAAAAAGTCCTCCGGTCTGGATGGCATACCCACAATTGTTCTAAACATATGCACTCCAGAACTTGCATCCATCTTAACTTGTCTTTTCCAGATCTCCTATGACAAGGGTACCATCCCAGCTAGCTGGAAGACTGCTCGTGTGCAGCCTGCCCCGAAAAAAGGTTCCAAGTCCCTTCCATCCCATTATAGACATATCTCTCTTCTCTCTATTGTCATCAAAGTTAAGGAGAAAGCGATCAACTTGCAAATTCTAAAATATCTAGAAAACACATAATCTTCCATGACAAACAGTACGTATTTCGTCACCAAAGATCCACAGCTGATCTCTTTAGCTTTGTCGCACATAACTGGAATAAGTCTCTCGAATTTCAGGGCGAATCTCAGATTGTATCTCTTGATATTTTCAAGGCCTTTGACGAAGTATCGCAAAAATACAAGAGGGAAAAATACTGAGGATAATACTAGCACTAACTATTACAACTGAAGGAGAGAAAAGAGCAAAAAAAGAAATAGAAGAACTGGTAGGAGAAAATATACCAAGGTACACAAAGATTAAATATGTGAGGACACCTAATGAGAAGAAAACCAATAGAAATGGTAAGAAGAGTAACGCAAAGGATACCTCAATAGCCCAGGGACAGTGGCAGGCCAAGAAAAACTTGGAGAAATCAAATAGAGGGAGACACACGACCCCTAAGAATAACAGATTGGAAATCGATCAACGCCGAAATAGAAAAGAATGGAGAAAGATAACGAATGCAGTCAGGACCAATAAAGTGTTATAGCAAAAGAAATGAGGGGAGTAATCCACCCTAATAAATGGATTTAATCCAATAGATTAAACGCAACGATGATGATGATGATGATGGTGAGAACAAATAAACCAGTAAAAGACAATTTTCTTCTAAACCAAAGAGCCGAATCAAGAACTTCGAAATAGGTTAATCATAATATTATTTATAAATTAAAAAAACAACAGAAATTGGTATATTCCCTGTCTTAGGACAAAAGTATTTATATATACTGACTACTACTGAAAGTTTCTGTTTCCCTGACTTTTCTCTGATGATTTTTGAATACCCTGACATTTACCTGGTTTTACTGTTTCACCTGACGCTGGGAACCTATATTACATGTATATTAAGGTAACTTTACTTTTAGTATCTGATGAAGACGATATTATTGACTTTTTCGGAGCGGTCAGTAAATGTTACCAAAAAGACATGGAACTGATGAGTGTATTCAATGAAAAGGAGAATACCTATTTAGTTAACAAATTACAAATTGCACAAAAAGGTGAGATTACGTCATTTCTAGTACACATGCTCACAACTTCTATTGAACATATACGAAACATTTTCGAAAACCAATTTTTCAAAAACATTTTTTTCGAAAACGCGTTTTTTTCGACAGTAAAATTTTTCGGAAATATAGTTTTCTAGAAAAAACAGATTATTTGGAAAGTAACATTGTTTGAAAGTACAATTTTTCGTCAAAATATTGTTTTTTAATTTAAATTACATTTTTTCGAAAAGCATCTCTTGTCGAAACTACTGGAGCTTGCTCGTGTTTCCCCCATAAATTACACCCCTTGATAGCCGATATAAAAAGTATAGTTTTTTGAAAAAATGTACGTTCGAAATAAGTATTTATTAAAAAAATTCGACAAATTTTGGTGTCGAAAAATTTGTACTCCATTTTCGAATAATGTACATTCGAAAAAATGTATGTTCGAAATAAATGTTGTTGGAAAACATTTCCTTCCGAAAACGATGTCTGAAAAAAAATCGGGGATTCGTTGATGGTATCAAAACAATAATTGTAATACCAAGGACAGTTTTGTCATTTTTTAGATGGAACCCCTGATCTTTTTTGGCTAGGTGGAACTAATTTAGTAGCAATACCGGAACGAAAAAGAACCAAGATAGATAATTATCAAGAGTCAATGATAAAAAACTTTATTTGGTATCCTTCGGGAAAACCATTGAACTACACATTCTTTTACCCAACTTATCCAGAAGACAACAATTGTATCATGGTATGATAGTTTTTCCCTTACACAAGGGACTGAATTAGTACCCTTTCATAAAGCAACATGTCTGAACTTAGGTACTTTTTCATTACTTCACAGTGTAGTAATGAATCTATTACTTAATAAGTTTGTGTTTTGAGCCTGGCTTGAACCTGTGCGAATGGCCTTAAACCATTTGTCTTTTAGGTGGTGTTTAATGCAAGAAGAAGTGGTTGGAAAGATACATTGTGTACACGCGAGTTACGGTATATATGCAAAAAGTTGCCAAATAAAACTGGTGAGTCATAATAATATTTCTCCCTTTCTCATATTACAAAAACTTACAAGTCTTTAAGTTGGTTAAGAAGGGGAGAAAATGTTTCCAACTATGTGAAAATAATAATTTTAACTCCAAAGTAAAGAATTCGACCTTGTTCTGCAAACTCTTCCTTGAATTAAATTTTCGACCTTATTTGCAGCTCAAGTAGCGAACAGCTGACGTCACTGACGCCGCTAGCACGGCACACTGTCACCCTGTAAAGACGATTGGCGTTAGGGATAAGAACTAAATCTTAAACATTTTAGTGAATCTGAACGTTATTTTTTATGACATGATTCTGATAATAATATAAGAAATTTGAACATATTCTTTCTTATCGGCGTCATCACGGTTTTTCTTTTTCTAATGCAGCTTTTGCCAACTTGGTTTAAAAAATTCGATTCCTTGGGGAATTTTATCAAGAAAAATGAGAATTAACAGTCCCCTAGAACGATGTTGTTTTTCAGTTTAAAGGTAAAGTTTTCTACCAGTGCTTCACGGATTTTGCTCTGAAGAACGAGCCGGCATTATTTCCTCCTTAACTCTTCCTAACAGGATAACAAGAGGTGCGTTACGTACCTATGCATTCCTTTACTGCCCAACTACAAAAGCCTAGGAGATACCACTTCTCTCGCGCATTCATGCCTAGGGTCCCAGATTATGGAACAAATTGCCTGCAGATGTTTTCCCATCCTTTGAATCCCGTGTCAATAGACTACATTTCCCTTCTCTTCAGATGAATGTCTTAGACTTAAAAAAAATAGTGCAAGAATTGTACCCAACTCGTTCTTTCACCGAAACAATTAGACCATTTATTTTTTGCAAACGACTGAAGTGACAATATTCTGTTCAGTGACGAGGCGCACTATCACTTTTCAGGCGCAGTTAATAAACAAAATTGTCGCTATTGGCGACAATCTAAGGCAAAAACACGAACAGCACTTATAATACTGTATTTTTTTATCTGAGACATCCCACGTAGACTTCAAGCCTAAGTACTAACGTACCGTGGGTGTCTGAAGAGAAGGGAAATGTAGTCTATTGACACGGGATTTGAAGGATTAGAGGTTGGGAAGGGAAGGGAAAACATCTGCAGGCAATTTGTTCCATAATCTGGAGACCATAGGTATGAATGAGCGAGAGAAGTGGTCTGTTCTAGGCTTTTGTAGCTGCACAGTAAAGGGATGAATACGTAACGCGCCTCTTGTTGTTCTGTTAGGGACATTCCAGGGGGGAATAATAGCGGCTAGTTCTTCAGAGCAAAATCCGTGGAAGTAGCGGTAGAAAAGGGATAAATCCCCTACAGCGCGGCGATGAGCGAGAGAAGGGAAGTCGAATGGCTCTCTCTTGGATAGAATCAAAGGTTTTAAGTGTCGAAGGTGATGCATCGGGATTTCTTGGTACCTCAGCTACAAGAATTTGATGGCTTCAATCAGGATACATGATTTCAGCAGGGTGAAATCTATGGAGTCTATGGAAGTCGTTAGAGAGTTATTCCCGGAATAGATTTTCTCCCGCTTTGGATATCTAAATTGGCCGGTTAGGTCTCCCGACCTTACTTCACTGACCTTTTTTTGTAGGTTTACCTCAAAAGTAAAGTAGATGTTGATAGATCTATTACTTTGCAAGAGTGAAAACAAAAAATATGGGAAAAAATTAATGGAATGCCACCTGAAGTGGGTTTAGCAGTTTTTGACCACATGAAGACGACATTGCAAAATTTCGAAATGGAAGGCACCTCGACTATATAATTTTCAAAACGTAAAATCCGCATATATTCTGTGTATTTTTGCCTTAATCCATTATTTTTAAACTTCAATAACAGTTTTAATTGGCCTTTAAAAGGGAAAATCTATTCCTGGGCACCTTGTAGATACACATTAGTCTGTCTATATTTTCTTGAAAAACTTGTTTGTTTATGATTAGTAATGTTTTCGTTTTTACAGGGTCAGAAAAACAACCCCATGCTATTGATGACAATAGTAGTGAAGAATATGACTCTGATGAAGGATGTGGGTGCAAGAATAATAAGGAATGAAATAGTGCTTGTAATGACAAACTGAAAATAAAAAGCATCTTTATTTATTTATCTTTGTTTATAACAGTGAAATTGCTTTTTCTCTTTTGTGCAGGATGAATTAATTCAACTTAAATACGTCAGAATGATATTTCTTAAACACAAGTAAGAAAAAGAGATCTTAATAGGGATCCGTAAATTCTTGGCCTTCGACATACAGAGTGTACCAATTTTTCTATAAAATAAAATTAAAAAAATTATTTACCTTTTAATATCAACTTATTTATCGTCTGTCATGCTGGAAGAGTTGTTCGAAATGTCCCCCTTTAGCTTCCAAACATTTTCTCACTCTTTTCTAAATGAATTTCGTACCCGCCATAACATTTCAGGTGTCACTAAATTCAGTGCTTATGACAAATTGCTCAAGTTGCACTGTCAATATCAATTTTCGCTAATTTGCATATATTTATGTGTTTTTAAATAAAGATTTTTTAAGTTCTGCTAAACTAACTATTTTTATATGTACAGGGTCTTCCAATGAGAACTGAACAGGGGCTCATTTTTGAGCTTCCTTGTATTTAAAGAAAAATCTAAAATAGCCAATCGATGTACTTTTTCCTGCAGAATTCAAAAATGAAACCAAAAATTTATTTGAACCAGAAACAAAAGAGTTACGCTATGGATAAGGTGTTTTTTAAATGGAACATAGCTTTTTTTATACGATTTTCGGAACGAGTGATTTTTTTATGTCCGTTCTGATTAAAATATTTAATATTGTGACAGCTATTTTTATTAAATTTTAATGTTTTATCCAGTATAATTTAACTTCAACCTGTTTGAAACATACACTAGGTAATAAAAGTAAAATCACCTTGAAATCCTTCAAAGTCAAAAAATTTGACAAATTTGGCAATATTATAGTAAATTTGTCAAATTTTTCGACTTTGAAGGATTTCAAGGTGATTTTACCTTTATTACCTAGTGTATGTTTCAAACAGGTTGAAGTTAAATTATACTGGATAAAACATTAAAATTTAGTAAAAATAGCTGTCACAATATTAAATATTTTAATCAGAACGGACATAAAAAATCACTCGTTCCGAAAATCGTATAAAAAAAGCTATGTTCCATTTAAAAAACACCTTATCCATAGCGTAACTTTTTGTTTCTGGTTCAAATAAATTTTTGGTTTCATTTTTGAATTCTGCAGGAAAAAGTACATCGATTGGCTATTTTAGATTTTTCTTTAAATACAAGGAAGCTCAAAAATGAGCCCCTGTTCAGTCCTCGTTGGAAGACCATGTACGTGTAGTTGCGTGATTGTTTTTAAATAATATAAAAATACTTCGTACAAAAGCACCTCGAACCGAAAGTACATCAAACCGAAAGTAAATTGTTATGGAAACGCTAAGACAATATATTATCCTACGATAAGATGTTTCGATTTAGAAACCAATGCTCTAAATGTCAATTTTCTATGACAGTAGAAATAGTTATTTATTATATAAGAGAAAAAAGTAATAGATTTTGCCGCGAAGTGTAACGTTGTGTAAACATACCGAGCGCTACATCTACTTTTTTCCCGTGTATAATGCACTATTTTTTTTCTGTGGCGGTATAATGATGGCTGCAAAGTACTAAAAACCTAATAAAATTCCTTCCTGAGGAGAAAAGAAATTTTTCCCATGAAGAAGTATCCTCGGAATTATCCTACAGTGCTACGTAGTGGTAGGATGGACTACTAATATTGTAACGGTCGTGTTTCCACTTATTCAATTCAAGTTTCACCCATTTTAATATACCTAAATATATTAAATTTCTGCTACATATAACTTAGCTGTTAACCTCGCCACAACAAAACTTAATTTATAGAAAATACAATACGACATAAAAACAAGTAATTAATTATAGTAATAAAGTTCTGTTCTTCATAATTTGTGCCATAAAATTTCTACATGTTCGTTATACATTTTTATCTTTTATTTTTTTTGCTTTCCGTATTGGGAAAAAGTTATGCGGGTAAGTTAACAATCAGTATCTTAAATATTGTATTAAATATTATTGTAACTTATAACTAGACGTCGGAAATTCTCGTATTCCCTTGAAAAAGACAGAGCCGGCTTAGGAAAGTAGTAGAAAATTTAAAAAAAAAATTAAATTGTCTTTGTTGTTTTAAACTGTTCGTCCACATTGTTAGTGCCTATATGTACATTTTAAATCTTAACTAGGAGGATGCATTCCATAAGATATTTTCGTTCAAAGCACTTTATTCTGAGGAAGGTCACAAACAGATGACTGACCCCACGAAATAATAACGTAACTAATAAAAAAATGTATATTTTTTCAAATATTTCGAAATTATTAAAAGAAGTAAAAAATACTTTATTCATTATCTTTACTGATTATATTAAAATTATCTTTATGTGTTATTTTATTCGGGCCGACCCTGTTTACAGTTCTGGCAAAGTAACCGGGTTTTATTTCAGCTGGTATCGATAATAGTTTATTCCAGGCAATAGGGAAACGAAGAGGTTGGAACGAACATTGAATTCTAAATCTTGTTTTACAAAGGAAAGCTAGCTGCGTACCTTTTATGTAAAAAATAGTTTTAAAGCTTTTGTTGTATGGTATCAATTATTATTTTACTTTAAAAAATATTTTTACTGAAAAGGCCTGCTCTGTGGGAATACGGAAAAATCCGAAATATACCTTTTATATATATTTTACATTCTGAAGAGGGTCGAATTTTTTATGCATCGGAGTGGTATGATGAGGCTACTTTTCCGGAGGCGCTAATGAAGTGTAATAGAAGAGGAATGGAATTAGCCAGTATATTGAGTCTTCAGGAAAATACTGATCTTATTGGGACAATGAAACGTAAAATAACTAACCGTAAGTATACTTTGAATTTTCGTTTGAATTTTTTTTGCCCATTCATATTTGTTCATTTATTTATTTTTTAAATGGCGGCATGTAAAAGTTTGTGAAATTGCTACAGGACTGCGTTAATATTTAGACTCTTATCTAAAGTCAAAATTATAAGAGATAGAAGGGACTTTATATACAAAAGGTATTTAGAAAACGACTTTTACCAAACCATTTAAATCGTTATACAGTGTGGTACAAAAAGTTCCTACCAATGACTTTATTAAAATATGAGTACTGCGGAAAGTTTGTGCATACTTCAAAGCAAAATTAACCGTTATAGGAATCATGAAAAGTCAATTAGTAGACAGTAGGCAAATAAAAATTTAAAAAACCACGCAAGTTAAAAGTACTCTTTTTAAAATTATTAAAAATATAGCAAAATGGTAAAATGTATGTAATATTGTTGTGGTGAAGGTCCCCTAATCAGCGTCACGGCGCAGAGTGGGGCCCGGAACCCAGACATTTAGCATTTATTGAAAATATGAAATTGAACATTGAAATTACCTTTGCTTATATTTCTTAACTACATATACCACTGCGTTATTTTCCCTCCTACCCTAATACTCTGTACGACCTTGTTCAAGCTAGAATATCTCAGGCGACCACTAGCGTGCTATCAAATAGTGGTCTGTGTTAAAAATTACTTGGTTATTGGTACGATTTTGCGAAGCCAGTACTGTTTTAGCAAACGCGTTACAAACTTTGCTTAATTATGGATTCAATACCTTCAAGGATGTACTAAATATTTGCACTTATTAGATTTATATTAGTTATACTATGGTTTTTTCATACTTTGTGTAAATAGATTCTTACAAACAGGTTTCAGAATTCATCAATTTTATTATACTATTTTGGTAGTATTATAGTTTACTTCCACGCTCTTCCACACTGAAATTTTTATAAATTAATAAAGTAGGAATATTGTACTTTTAAGCAGCAAAACAATCCGTTGCTCATGTTTGCTCCGTATTGTTTAATGACTCTATTGTACAGTGCGTTTCTTTATTAAAATATTATCCTACCGAAGCGTTCCAGATGATAATTAATTCATCCTAATATTTCAGTAACAGATTCAAGCACGGAGAGTGGAGATGATTCTTCTTCAGGTTCTTCCTAACTTCTTTGCAAAATACACTGCGCGCAAAATAAATTGCCATTTTTAACCTATTCCCAAATATTAAAAAAAATATTTTTACGTAGAAAAGCAAGTTAATAACTTTCGTTAATAGTTTTCGCTCTGGATGCGGGATTTACATTACTGTAAATAATAATATAATGAATTTTTTTCGGTCAGCAGGTAATATGGTAAAAATGCTAAGAAATTTTCACTAGGACAATAAAGAATCGTCAAGAAAAACTCAAGGGAAAAGGAATATTTTTGATTCTGTTCCTGATACCCTCCTGTCAGCAGAATCAAAAATAGTCCCCTTCTCCTGAGTTCCTCTTGGTGGTCTTTTATTGCACTAGCGATGGATTTATTTCTCTGCATTTTTACTAAATCCTGTAAATGTTTGTAGGATTGCCTTCTGTTGAGTTTTGGATCGGTGGAACAAATTTTCACAATGTACGTGAAAAGGGAAGTCGTTTTATTTGGCTTCCTTCTCAAGAAGATATTTCTAATCAGATATGGGTACCTCCTCCGTATTCACAAGAAAAGACCTGCCTGAAGGTATGTTTCCATTACTAAAACTTGTCTTTATACTGTATCTACTGGTAAGATTCTCAAGTTATTTACAACCCAGCAAATGATTTGCACCCCACCTAGTTTTGGTTGGGGCCTCAACCCCAATTAAGGCACTAATTTTTCATTATGGGCATGACGCTAGGACTTATTCACTAAAATGAGATCGCTGCTAGCCGCTGATTTAAACGTCTAAACTATTGAACTTCAGCGAGAGGAGACACAAGGGTCTAGATACGCGCCGGTAATATCGATTGGAAAGCTTCGCCCTTGCGAAGTGTAAGTAAACAAAACGTAACCCCAAAAATATAAGTATATGATGCACTTGTAAGACATTTACTGGTTTTCTTGCATTAGTAACGTGATCCAAAGGTAGAGCATCCGCTTATGGACCGAGAGGTGGTGGGTTCGAGACCGTACATTGGTAAATTTTTGTGTGTGGGAAAAGGTGGCAAGACATTGGTACAGTGTATCTCCTCCTTGTTTCTAAACCTGTAGTCTGAACCATCAATAAATCATTAAAAAACAAGTTTTTGAAATAATTACAATTAGTTAAAGCTAATTATATTATTATTGAAAACAACAACAATATAGTTTATTTTAATAAAATATATGTTTTAGGTAAAATATAACATGGACATCGCAGAAAATGCTGATTGGATAAACGAAGACTGTTTTATACAACTAAGATATATTTGTAAAACACCAGTCATAACCTCTCCACCTGAATTAGAAACGTATTATGACGATACTTTTACTGATGACCATATTTCTTTTTTTCCCGACTTAATTGAACCCATTTCCGGCATTGACCCTGATTATTCACAATGGACTTATGACAATACTCCAATTCCTTCAAAGTATCCACCATTGGATTATGAAATCAATTATAATGATCGTTACGATGATCGTCCACATCCATATATCCACCACCCTCCTGTTTCCAATCACCAGCAACATATTGTTGGTTCTGCTATGCCTAGTAAAAAGTACACTTATGTCGTTTATGGAATCGTTCCTGGTGGACGTAGGCCATTAGAAACGGGTAAATCTAGTAAGTATCAAAAATTGAAGTTGAAATATTTCACCCAGTCCTATTTTCGATCAGCTGGGCATTTCAAGAACTAATTTGCAGTGCCTAGCGATCAGTAGCGAAACTAAAGCATCCTGAAATCAATTGATCATATTAGCAATTTTAGTTCTAGAGCGCCGTGACACTCTGTTTTATAGAAAAAGTAGTCCAAAGTGAGTTTTTGTTAAACTACGTGTTGTTACACTTGCTATACAGGGTGTCCCAAACGTCTAAGTATGGGCAAATATCTTTGATATATTAGTAAAGATAGAGATACTAGACCAGTCAGTGGGAACACAACAAGGCGCTTGCCTTACAAAAGGTGGAGTAGACCCGATTTTGATATATGTGGCCTAGATCGGGACCTTGGTAAAGAAGCCTCCATCTTCGACTAAAGGTTGATGTTAAAAATTGATTTTTCCAACGACAAAAATGCATGTACAGGGATATCCAGATAAAAGTGAAAAGGGCTTATCACATTTTTATTTTTAAAGATGGAAAAAATGTTACATATGAAAGTTTTGGGGATTTTTATGGATCATTCATATATCTTATCAGCAAACCAATTGAGCATCGAATAAAAAAATATAGTATAAATCATCGATTTTCTCGCCTATTTTAAATTGGATGGTATTATTTTTATCATGTTTTTGTGTTCATGTGTTTTATCATGTCTCGTCAAGTTCTAGACATTTTTTGTATAACATACCCTATGCGGTTTTTCAATCGTTTTTGAAATATTCCAAATTAAAAACATAAATATACTTTCAACGAAACTATCCATTTTTTTAGTTTACATATCTTCCAAAAATGATCAAGTCAATTATTTCGAGGCAATTGGTAAATGCTACCGAAAAAATATGGAACTGGTAAGCATATTAAGCCACGAGGAAAATAGAGATATAATTTATAAAATTCAAGATCTGCAAGAAGACCACTGTAAGTACAAATAGTATTGTAAAGGGTATTTTCTGAGGAAGTACGCAAAATTTAGGAAAACAATAAGAGTATACGAATGGCCATGTACGAGTACCTACGGTATGTTCGCGGATAAGGTTTAGAAGAAGGCAAATGGACCAAATTTTGTAACATACATACGTAAAAATGCCAGTCCCAGTAAAAGTTCTTGCTTGTAAAATAAATAAGATTCACGTTATGAAAAATATCATTTTTTATACAAGGAGCATCTAAAAGCCTTCCATCTTAAAGCATAGGTTTTTAACTAATTTAAATGATTTGTCCAAATGGCGTAGGGAACGCTGGCTGAGTGCTCTCAAAAGGGATAGTCTTACAGAGTCCATGTTAAAGAATTAAAGAGTTTGTAGCAGGCATTTTATCAAAAATATGTGGTTGTTTTTGGTATAACTCTCTGGTAATGACCATCAAAGTACCTTCTGTTTATTTACTGACCAAGCTAGTTACCAAAAAAGAAGATATGTTGGATTTGTTTCTGCAACAGTTTCAAATCAGTCAGAGTCAATGAGATTGACCGGTTTCGATCAGCAAACAGGTTTCCTTGAAGGTGATTGGCTCTGACAAGTCCCAAACTGCTGCAGAAACAAACCTATGAGCAATTGTATAACTTTGATTTGCAAAAGGAATTTTTTTTTAGTTGTAACTCCCGAAAATTTCTGGATAGGAGGGACAAAGTTAGTGCCCATACCGGGCAGAAAGAAAACGATCGAAACATATTCAAATTTTGTATGGTATCCTTCTGGACGGCCTTTTAGATACACATTTTGGTTTCCAAACCATCCAAAAAAAGAACACTGTGTTATGGTAAAAACCCTATTTTATAAAAACAGAAACAGATTGTACTCTTAAGTACATCAAAATCCCTGTAGAATATTCTGAAGCTATAAATGTTCTTATTTAAAAATAATCGCAGTTTTCTGGAGCCAAAATTGAAGCTCTTTGTATCCTATTCTCAACTTTTGTAGAGTATGCCCCATTTAAAATGAAAACGCCTAAATATCTCGTTTATTTACACAAGGAGTTGCAAAAAGGTCCATCGACGAAATTTTACAGGGGATGAGGTAAAAAAAATCTTCAATTAAGATAAATCGTAAACATCTTGTTACCAAGATACCTACAGGGTTGTCAGATTTTAACTTCATTGTGGTTTTTCTTATTTATTTTACAGATTTTTAAAAATAGTTCGTTCCAATTTCGTACATACAACACTTTGTGGAGTAGGGTTAATGTGGGAACAGTGAACCAAGAGGGTACAGTAATCTAAGTTAGTTTTCGGTTGAAAGAAGCATATCTATTTGTTGTAACTATCATTCAATAAACAACTTTGTTTAATGCAAATTTTGTCTAAAATAATTAATAATGGTACTTCTCTCTTGAAGCATTTTCATGTTTTCCTAATTTATTAACACCCTGTATATTCGATATAAAGTTTTTATATGAAAAACTCATTTTTTGGATAAGCAGAACTTTTTATAAAGAATGATTTTTTTTCGTATAATCGATAATAAAGTTTATTTTCCTCTTTCCAACTCCATCCATGGACACACTGTATATATAATATTTTTCTATTATCATTTTCGGCTATGGTAACTTTTAGATGGCGTTTAACCCAGCTGGAAGTGGCTGGAAAGATGAGCAGTGTAACCAAGCTTTCCGATATATTTGCAGAGTGGTGACAGACGCTGATGGTAAGAATTTTTCAGCCAGATTCTCCAACACTAGTCCGGGTCTAATTTGACAACGAATTTTAAACAATTGACTAACTAATTTGACAACGAAAAGTTTTAAACTGACACGTGTAAGAATATGACAACTAAGTTTTATACTATGAATTTATTTCTGAGCCTTTTCGGAAATTTATAAAGAAAAGGCCAATTTTAGTACATACTTTCGACAATACTAGAACTAAATTCATTACAGCAACCCGTTCCAAGATGAAAATCATTTGGAAATCAAGCAAATCGCTGAAATATCAGAATAGTTCCTAAGTTTTTAATGACGACTTATTAAAAATATCAGGACAAAAATCTGCCAAACATAACTGTTCAACTATAAGATCTTGAAACAGTATACAAACCTCGGTGAAAAGTTTTATTTCCGTCTCGAGATTATCTCTCAATAAAAAAAAACACTTTTCACCTCGGTGTGTAATATATAATATACCATACCATCGTCGAAAGATATTCTAAACAGTCTAGTCACTTCTCTGAAGTCCGCGAAACGCCGGCATTTTTTGCAATCGGTCGTAAAGTATTGTAGCCCCTGGTTCAACCATAAATCGAGCGCTACCATTCGTCAATGGCGCAACGGGCTTAGGCGAGAAGCGAACAACAACAGAGGGGGGATTTACAGTCATAATTACTACTGGTATAGTTCCCATTAAAAAATATAAAGTAGCAACGTAAAAGATTTATTTTACAACACTCGTGCCGTAATACCCTTCTCAAAGAGCTAGAAATACTAACACAATTATTATAGCCCCTGATTTTTTAAAAATCCTCATTTATTATTAATAAATTGTTTAAACTCTCCTGAAATATTTTATTTTTTAGCATTTATGAGGTCAGCTAGAATTGCTGGACTTGATGGTATTAAAAACTTTGGCTCTACTCAGGAAGAAGAGGGTAAGAATATAAAGAAAAATCATAAAACACTTAGGATTCTTTCGAAACGTCCGACCTAAATTACAAAACGTCATTGTTTAAAAATTTTACCAAGTAAAACAGACTGTATACAGCAGTAGGGGGGCATGCCAGAGCTGCGTACCCATCCGTCACCTGTTTTTAGCTGTATTGTAGATGTTTCCAGAAACAAGGTCTGTTTTCAGCTATTTTGTAGCTGTTTAGGAACTGCTTCCAGGAACAGAGTTTGTTTTAGCTGTTTTGTAGCTGTTTAGAAGCTGTACAGGGGCTGTTACCAGGAATAGAACCTCTTGCTAAAAACAGCTCCTAAACAGTCACAAAACAGTTAAAAACAGACACTGTTTCTGGAAGCTGCTCCTAAACAGCTACAAAACAGCTAAAAACAGCTTAAAACAGACCCCGTTTCTGGAAACAGCTGCTAAACAGCTACAAAACAGCTAAAAACAGGTGGGGTATGGGTGTGCAGCCCAGACAACTGCGCAAAAGGCACTGTGCCCTTCGCGTGACTTTCCCCATGTCCCACTTACAACAATAAAATTATTTTTTTATATTTTTAGAGTCAAGAGAAACAATTAGTACAACAGTGATGCCGGAAAATGTTACTACCATAAATCCATGAACGATGTATTTTTTAAGAAGGACCATTTTAAATTTAATATATAAGTATTATATTTTCAAGAAAATGGGAAATAAAAGAATCTATTTTATACACAGAGTGTTTTTACAGTCGAGCCATTAATAGCAAAAAGTATAAACTTTATTCGACAGTTTTTAACAGTACAATAAAATTAATACAATAAATCTCAATCTGAAGCTGTTGGGGTAGGAATTGCCCGAAATGATTGTGCTATAGCTCATGCAATGCCACATGCTATGATTAACCAACACAGGCCATTAGCCATTACAGGCCAGTGATATCACCCACGCGTTGTCGGGTGTCAATCTATTGTCTGATCGTAGGGAGATAGACGTCTTAGTATTCTAGAAATAGAACGAAATATTAGGAAGGACCAAAGTGTATACATGTAAAAGCAGCCTCATCATATAAAACCGCGGTGGTTCTCTACCTATACAGTCTGAAACACATGAAAAATTAGCTATAAGCTTTCTTTGTGTATGTTTTTAATGTGAATATAGTTACTATTTAAACAAACCGCGACGAAACAAAGCTGTCGCATAGATTTATGGCTAATAGTCTTCATGGTGGCAAACCCTGTATATAAAATTCTAACAAAAGGTTAGAACAATCTAAATTCTTAAAGGTTTTTTTTTAATTCCGTTTATTTACCATCCAGTTTCCAAGTAATAATCCAAGGCCCACCAAAACGCCCATGTGTACTACTGATAGGAATAAAGAGTAGCCTATATCTTTTACCTTCCTTTTAACTTTCTTTCTGCAAAATTCAATCCCGATCCGTTGCTCCGCCGAAACGTGATGGTGTAACAAATAAAAATACAGATTTCTACATTTCTCTTATTATAAGGAATGACGAGACTGGTGGCGCATACCTGGACACGCTGGCTCTTGGTCGATTAAAAATCCATTTAACTTCTTATAATTTTAGTTTTTACGACGAGTACCTAACCTTAGTTTTATAGAGGGTAATGAATATTTCACAGAACATAAAACATTTTAATTTGATATTGCTATATTTCAGTGAACCATAAAAATCCTGCTTATACAAAAGTTTAATTTGAGATAATAAATTTTAGAAGCAAAAATAGTGTTAAATATATATTTGGAAGAGATGACTTTTAGAAATCATTTTGTTTTAGTTATTTTATTAGTAATATTTGATAAGACCGTTGCAGGTAAATATTAAACATGTATTAAACATTTAATAGGTCGTAGATACCAGATATTGAACCTAAGAAAAAACAACCTTGAACCTAACGGCATTAAATTCTCGGCTGATGACGTTGCGGTGTTTAACTTACAGCGTTACTAGTCTACTAAAAACAATTACTGGCACTACCTTATTAAAAATGTGAATGAAGTCTACTTGTCAGGGGTACATATAAATATGAAAAAATTGAGAATCAATTCTCTAACCACCTGAAAATTCCTTAAACAATAAGGATTTCAACAAATAATGGTAAAACAGCTATTCTTCGGGCTATATGCCCCTCCGAGCGCTGAATTGCATACCAAAATTTGCCGTATTTTCTTCTAACACAGTTAGATAAGAAAATACTAACGTCTCGAATGCAAGAAACTACCAGGAAGAAGGAAGCTTTTTCTTTAGTTAGAATATCGTCACCTGCAGACCGGTTTCGCACTCGTTTGGGAAAAGAATATTCATTTACTACCTTGGCCCTTAAGAATTCCTGATGTATAACCAATTGAAAATATTTGGACTACATTATAAAAAAAATTAATAAAACAAATGATTAAAGAAAACAAATATTTCGTAATTTGCGAAAAGTTGAATTTTTGAAACCTGGAAAAGAAATTAACACGCTTAGGTATTTTATTTATTATTTTTTCTAAATAAATCGTACATCATTTTGTCGACAATTCTTCAATTTTAAGATAAAAAGGTGTTAGTAGTAGAAAGTTATAGTCATTTGAATTTTGTTAAACCTAAAATATAATTTTTAAAAAAGTCGATGTTTATACTAATACTAATCACAAAAGTTAATGATTGTTTCACAGGTCATAAAAACTTGTTAATTTAATATTATTGTATTTCTATAAACCATAAAAATCGCATTAATATAAAATTGAATTTAAAATAAAAAACTATTGAAGAAAAAAAAATAGTTCCAAATGTTTTATTGTATGACTTAAAAAATGGTTTCCAGGAACACTTTGGTTTTATTTGTTTTATTTTTCGTATTTTATAACAATGCTGCAGGTAAAGTTTGAACAATTGTTTTTTCTCTTAAAATTTCAGTTCTGTAAGAGTTATATTTTAAATTATAAAAAATAACAAAAAGTAAGTTTTAGAATCAATTAAAAAATACAGGTTCATTGCAATTCTATATGATCAAAGCACCCATATTGAATATTGATAGAAATATCTATATTTTCTTCAGCAGTTCATTTAATGATGACGATGTCTTTTCACTCTTCTCTATAAGATGTTCTTTGGCGCATTTTTTCTTTTCTACGAATTCTGTCTTCTCAGTTTACTTTTGTCATTCTTTTAATTTTAAATGCTTTTTATTTGCTTTTTTATTTTTTACTTGTACAAAACAATCGAAGAATAGAGATGCCTTTTGGAAATCTTTTCTTCTTTTTCTATTTATTTTGCTTCATAATATCTGTCTTCTGCTGATTTTATTTCTGCCTTTGCTTTTATTTTCCACTATCTTTTTTTTATATATCATTCAACTTTACCATTTTAATTCTTTGTTCTTCTTGTTTTTAACAAATTATGGTCTTATTTTGCATTTCATGTGACACTTAATCAACTTTTGTAAGTTTATGTTTGTTTTTTCATAACCAATATGCGTCTCTATTAAGCTGTAGCCTTCATTTCTATAATAGCTATTTTCAAATATGCGTGCCTCCTCACTAAATTTTTAACTGTAAACTGGTATAACAATAATTCGGTTCTGAACCTGGCAAACCACAACAAAATCCCAGCCCCCTCCTGTGCCAGAAACATAAAGAAACAATTAAATTACAGATGTCCTTGCAAGAAGCGGATCTGCAGTTATTCCGTTTGTGGACTCCGAATCTCCATTTGGAACACCGAAAATCCTCTTAAATATATGCTAGTTTAGCCAGGCGGCTCGAATTACAACCCAAGTCTTACTGAAACAGTATAATGGGGAAAAACACTGTAAATCAGTGTAATTAAATTCAACAATAACTAAAAATTAAGACAGGCTTAGTAACCGGTCTTTGCACTCTAAGGAAACATCTACACGTAAAGGGCTGATGGGCTTGTACCAAGACTAACCCCTGAGCATACAGTAAAAAGGAGGATACTTGAATGCATTACGGAAGGTGGTAGAGGCTTTCTTCCTCGACCGAGGTGGTACCACACCACAAATCGTCTTAAAGGGCTGGTAAAATCCCAACGGATGTTTCCAGCTCTGGATGTGTGAGTCGATCCCCCAGTACACCCCCGGTACATAGTACTTAGACTTCGGTCTTCGTGGGCTGTCAGAAGATAAAAAAACTCACTACAGACTAACAAACTATCGAAGGGAAGTTGTTTCCTATAAAGAGACTTCCTCTCGGCGCCAGCAAATAAAGTAATTATTATTAAACCTGATAAAGGTGTTTTTTAACTAGATGGGTTATAAACAAGCCTTATTAGCAGCGATGAGAAGGATGCAGTAACATCAGCCGTAAATTTAGTTAATGAGTTATTTATTCAATAAATTTTAGGGCAGCATTACACCCAATCATTTAGATGCGTTTATACACATAAAAAAAGGTTCTTAATTCTATGTTTCCAACAAATGTTGAAACACAGTAGGACGAGATTCATCAGAATCCTTTACTGACCAGAATCAAGCCAGATGATCTACTCCCTCTTCTTGTCTGGATCCCAGAATTTCCCGGGACACGTAACATAAGATCCAAAAAGAAAACTACCTCGCAGTAAGCTTTGAAAGTGTTCTGCATGTA
Organism: Philopedon plagiatum; assembly: GCA_963971165.1. Classification (NCBI taxonomy): domain Eukaryota; kingdom Metazoa; phylum Arthropoda; class Insecta; order Coleoptera; family Curculionidae; genus Philopedon; species Philopedon plagiatum. Next base: position 7,738,049 of record OZ020195.1, read on the forward strand.
CTGAAGTGTATATATTAAATTTGTCTTGTCAAAAATTTATCATATTTGCATGAAATATTAAATATGGCTGATACCCCCCAGCAAAGATGGTTTATGGTAGAAAGTTACTTTAGCAATGGTAGGAGAGTTGATGGCCTGTAGGTGTATTCAGTACATGAAGCTCTGGAGGAATTTTAGGATGAATTTACTGAAGAGTTAGTGGACTACGACTAATTTCGTCATGTTTTATCAAATTTTGTAAGTTTATTTAGAGAGACCGGCAATGTTAATAGGAAAGAGGGCAGTGGCCGATCAAAAGTCCGAACCAACGAAAAAATTAAGGAAGTAAGGCAAGTTGTAGAAGGGCAGCCGCAACCCCTATTTAAACATTTGCCCCAAAATCTCAAATTGTTATTAAAAATGATGTCTTCACTCTTCAGTTTATATTCTTGTGAAGACTATCCACCGCTGAAACTACACGTAATTTTTTCACTTCTTGCTGTTTAAAGCTGGCATTATCGGTACATTAGCTATATAATTATCGTAAATAGGATAATAATTAAATTTTAATCTATTTTTCACAAATAAAAACACATTTTTCTTTACTTTTGAAAGGTAAAAAGACGAAAAGAAAACCGACAAGCTCTCATTTTAAACTGCCGTCTGAACTGACGGTGACAGTTCCGTCAAAAGTGCTGGTACATCACGTGGTACACCACCAAATATCTTTGCTTCAAATTTTAACAAGGGGTAGATTGGATGCTAACAATATAGTAGTAATACGTATATATTATAAAATGAGTTATTCAACGACACGCGGAAAAATTATAAAGCTTACTGCGAGATAGATTTTTTCGATTTTACAGAACGAACCTGACACCGTATTAAAGCTTTAAAAATTGTCCACTTCAACAAAATTCAAGATGTGACAATATTCGACTTCAATACAGTACCTTTTACCGCTCTGCTGTTTCAGTCTGTGTTAAAATCATTCCATTTCATATATGTATGACTGACAGAGTTTTAATCGAGCTGTGGGCCAATGGGCACTTGTCTGGTCAAAAAAAATCATGCCCGTATCATGCCGATACGAGCTGGTGAAATTACTTTGTCATTTCCTTGAATATCGTTTTAGAAAAATCCCACGAAACTTTCGTGTCTGAACCAAATGATAAAGTAACCTATTCTGAAGCAGTAAAAACATGCGAGGGGAAAGAAATGAAAATTGGCGGCGTGATAAGTAAAGTTAAATATGGTGATGTTATAAAGAAGTTGTACGAAGAACACAAGAATTCAACAGGTAAGTTGATTTTTTCTGCCATCGATCCGAAAAAAACGTTCCTTGTACCACAGCCCAAAGAAACTAAGTACCTGCATATGTATTAACCGGGCTACACACAGTCATGCAAGTGAGAAGACTTACCATCGATTTATTATATAAAAGGATACGGGATGATGTAACATTCTTTGAAGCCAAAACAAACCATTCTAAGCGGCACTATAAACACAATTTGCAAATATTGGCCACATCTTATTTTACCTTGTATTTGTGTACAAAAAATACGTTAAAAGCATTACAAGATTTGCTAAAAGTAATAAAAGCCCTAAATTACTTTATTTTCTGCTAAATAATAATAACTTTAAGTTAAAAAGATTTTATTATTTATAGGTTATGTTATTTCTAAAGGTGTTTATACAAGTCGCTCCGAGTCATTTATAAATCTATACGTCGCACTTTTTCTTTTCTAGTTCATTAGACAAAGACGTACGTGTAACCGAGTGTTCAGACCGAGGTTCAGCCGTTTTCCTAAACAACCAGGACAGACAGCAACACTTCTGAGCTCCAACACTCCAATGCTATTTTATCTCGTTCTACTACCATTCTTGATTCAATTACGTAGTAACTCGTAGTCTTGTCTATGTTCGTAGTTCGTAAACTGCAAGAGAATAACAAACAACAAAATATAAGGCTTCACGTTCGATACGCTCACAGTATACGGATATCGAATCCTTTTATATAATAAATCCATGAGACTTACCTTAGTCGGCAAGTGCGCGAGCAAGGGCGAAAGATGTAACTCGAGCATAATCGAACGAAGATCGTGTATGAAAAATGACGATTTTAGCATGAAAATGAATGAGAGGCCATTCATAAATTACGTAACGCTAATTTTAAGTAATTTTACCCGCTCCTCCCCCTTTGTAACGATCCGTAACGTAGCCTTTGACCCCCTCCTCCCAAGTTACGTAACTACAAAATCCTATCACCCCCCTAATTTAATAAAATGAATAGCTAAGTATACAGAGAGTTACATTTATTAAAAATCTGCAGTAATTGGTAACGTTACGTAACGGTGCCTTAAACACCCCCAGACCCCTCCGTAATGGCTAGTAATGACCGGATGGACTCCCTCCCCCCTTTCAGCGTTACGTAATTTGTGAATAGCCCCTAACCCTATTTTTGAACATACAAAATGATTAGTGTTTAGTGATACTAAAATTTTTTATTTCTTATTTCTTCTGTGCAACACCAAATTCAAATGCATTTTTCTCAAAAACAGTTCCTTCTAGGGACATTAAAAAAGTATACCTTTTTTAAACAGGTAAGGGAATAAGCATTTCTATTCAGAAAGTGTATAGGTACACTGAAGCATAAAAAAGGTTGGGACGTTTTAAATTGGTATCAAATGCCGTATGGCGCCCCCTACAAAATACAGCAAATTTGAGAACGGATTTGATTTTTTCATCCGAAGATATCCCCGCTTATCAAATGTTGTGAATTGTTTTTAGAATCTCTCAAAACATACCAATGAAAATGTATAATAAAGTTTTAACTGTAACACCCTGTATCTCTCATATTATCAATTTTCTTTTAAGATAAGTTAGATTATCGACCTAAATTTAGCCTGGAAAGCCACCAAACACCATGTATATATCATTTTTTAATTTTAGATGAAAGAAAAACTTCATTTTGGGTAACTAGCATCAACAAGAATGATGACCAAGCAGACTCCCCTTGTGTACAGGTACAGTACTGATATTGATATAATAAGCTTTTGTGTTAAGGTGTGTTTGGATATTCTGCACATTTTAAAAATATTTTGAATTATACAGGGTGTGTTCAAAAAGTAGGGTGTCACAAAGTTAGATTTTTTAAATAGGACAATGAAACCCAAATTTGGGCACAGTGTGAACAAGTGCTATTTGTGAGGAAATAGTAATGTGCAAGTAGTATTTGCTTTTCTCTCCTCCATACCTTTACATTTATTTTTATTACCTACTTCATTTCGATGAAGATTGTTTTTTATGTTCCAGTTCATCCACAAAATGAGAGGCGGGAAAAGTATATTTCGTTATACTAAAGCCAATTGTTCAGAACAAGAAAGGTATATTTGTATGGGACCAATGAATGTTGAACCAAGAATAGCGGAGACAAATAAATCAAATAATGCGGTAATGATAAAAAGTCGATCGGAGACCAATAATACAGAGGAGATCAAAAATACAGATGGTATTCATAGTAAGTCAAAGCCATATTTTACCTCCACTTTAGGGCCAAAGTATAAAGTATTTTAATTTAAATTTAAATCTCATAATTAACCTGCATCCGAAATTATAAGAGAAATCAAACGGGTAAAAATGTATCAGCACAACCTTATTTACGGTTTATATTTTCTCTTGCAGTTTTGGATTCTGATTAACTATGTTTTAAAACAATTTTCTCATTTTACATTTTGGGTTAAAATGATAAATAATGCATGTTTATGCATCTATATTAGGGTGAAGCGAAAAAATCGATTTTTTGAATTTGGTAACGGGATATTTACCAAAAGTTGTGGAGTTACATCTCTGTAACTGTGTAAAATCCCAAAAATTATATCTTGAGTTTGCGCCGAGGGCTTAAACTTCAGATTTTTTAGGAAAATTGTAGTTTTTGAATTTTTTTAAGTATCTTAAAATCGATATTTAAACTATGGGTAGTGCTTAAATGCTGCTAATAGGTCCCCCTCCTACCAAAGTTTACATAATATTAATATCATAGAGACAGCACTCTCAGGCGGAACTTTGATCTATCGAGATCACAAGTGAGCCGCGGCCACCTGCAATCTGTTGTAAAATCTCGTTGCTACGAGGGACTTATAAACATAGTTTGGTGTAGCAGGGGGAATATTTGTTTACCTGGGGTTTTCAAAAGTGCAGTATTTAATAAAATTGTATAAATAAAAATTTCAATGTATAGTCTTAGTAAAGGAAATAGTAAATAGTTTAATGTATAATGAAAGCCTTTTTGTACAAGACCCTTTGGGGCGCATCCTGCCCCCTATATCCGCGCTTGGGTTTCAGTCTGGAAATGGTAACGTTTTTTCATTCCTAATATTTTAATGGTTTTCAGTATATGTATCCCAAGAGAACGAGACAGCTACCTTCCTTACTGCAGCAGCTAAGTGCGCTGAAAAAGATATGGAACTGGCTGCCATGATAACCGGAATGGTTAATTTAATTATTGGTCGAGAAGCTATAAAGAGTAAGTAGGAGCTAGTTATACACTTTTATTACTCATTGTCAGTTCTACTGAAAAAATTATTTATTATACTATATTTATTTTCTACATATTTTAATTGAATTTGCGTTTTTCAAGAGATAAACCATCCTAATTTTGCTGATTACTTCTGGATTGGGGGAAGAAAGTCTAGCTCTGAGGATACTTATAGATGGGTTCCCTCTAATATACCATTAAATTATACAAATTGGCTCAGAGATGAGCCCAAGAAGGGCCCTCTCGGGGAAGAAGATTGTGTGATGGTAATAGTCATTTCTATTTTCTTCCATAAAAAAATAAGCTCTTAAATTAAAGAAAATAGGCCACACCCATGTATTTTTTATTGCATGCATCTTTCAAGCAAGTCATTACAAACCCTAAAATGCACTCACCGACAATAAACTCAGGACAACCATAATTTTGATCAATTTTAATGTACCTATGATAAATTGTTGTTTCATGGTCCGATTTCAATAGTTTTTTTTTATTGTAAATAAATGTCTGGATTTTAATTAATTTTATTCAATTTTCAAAAAAAATAAGAGTTTACATGTTGAACTGTACAGGAATATAAAAAGGTAAAATTTCCCCTTAAGTTTGTTACATCCTGTAGAGTCATTTTACAATCTAAACTGCACTGGATATGCTCTTCTGCAGAGTCTGATTCATTCTTAACATTTTGCTTTTTTTATTCTTCTCGATATCTATCTCGGTTCCAGATATATGAATTTTTGGAAAAAACATTACACTTTTTACAACAATAATAACTGAAAACATTGTTGAATTTTCGGAATGTTTTGGTTTCCTTAGGAACTCATTTTGCATTCGTTAAACAGTTTTATTAGATATTTCTAGAACCACGATCACCACGAAGGTAAGTGCAGGGATATCCAAATAAAAGTGAACAGGCCTTATTACTTTTTTATTTTTCATAAATATACTTTAAACGTAACTATCCAGGTTGCGAACGAAATACCTGCTACTTTTTAAATTTTCTTCATAGGTAAGTCACAGTCAGTGTCGAGGTTGACAATAATACTTTGGTGACCGTGAATTTATAATTTTATTTTTATGCAAAATGAGTTATTTTATTAATGAGATACAAGATGTTAAAATTATATTTAACAAATAACAATAATGTTAGAGCGGCTCAAAGGCAATATGAAGAAAGTATTGAAGAGGGACAAAGAACTCGATCATTAAAAACCATAATAAAAACAAATAGAAGACTAGAAGAAAGAGGAATTCTGGGAAATGGAAAAAGAAGAAGAGAAAGAAATAAAGAAAGGAACCCAGCGATTTTATTATAATATTTTCAAGAGAATCCAAAAAAATCAATTCTCGATTGTGTGCGGTATCTCAGGTACGAAAGAAGAGATAAGATGTTTACTTATGGAACAGTTTAAAGAACTTTAAAGTATTTTAAGTATAGAGCATATAAAATTATGTCAGTTCAAAAGCTTAGTGAAACTGAAATAATCCCTTATCGCTGGAAATTGTGACAAAGTGTTTCGATCCTCCATCTAAGCAAATTTGAGCACATGCGTGTGAAAGGTCAATTTTTGAGACAATAACGCCTCCGTAAAGTCTAGAAAAAAGATCTTCAATTCAAGACAAAGGAAAATGATCGATTTCCCAAACCGGATTCAAGGTTACTTTAAAATCGCATCAGATTCTAACCGCTCCAGATTTTTTAAGAACTGGCACAATTGATGTTCCCTAATGTGAAAAGTCCAAATAACACAGAATTTTCCTAACTTACATAATTCTTGCTTAACTTTTTCCCTTACACCGTAGGGTAGTGGACGAGCTCTAAGAAATTTTGGTGGCCCTGTGTCATCTTTTTTTTATTTTAAGTGAAATTGTGCCCTTGTTAAATGTACGTATACCCGAAGTAAAAAGTTTAACATATTTCTTGACATTCAATATTATTTGATTCTGCCAAGAAATTTTTCTGTGCAATATAGATACATGAAATCACTACCCAAAATTAGGGACCTCCATTTTTAAGTATATAAACATTTAACATTTTAGTTAAGTTATTGCAACATACTATAAACTTGCATAATCCAAGAGCTAACATTTGTTCTCCTGTATAAAGTTTTAAATTTTGTTAGGTGAAAATAACTTAGAAATAGCAGAAACACTTGGTCCTGCATCCAGCTGAAAAGAACAAGTGTTATTTTCCATTAAAACTTGACCTACAAAAGCATTTGTGAAAAAACCTGATTTTCTTGTAATATAGAGAAAATGTTCGCAGACTCTTTCTGTCAAATTTTTCGTTGTTCACTATAATCTTTTTTCTTGGACCACACAGATGCCAAATGAGCTCTTACATTACAGGAGTTGCACACGTAATTGCGAAAACGGCAATTTTGCGTAACGTGATTTGACACTTTTAGAGCTACTAGCACGTTCAGAAATTTGTTTTGATCTAATACACTGATGTTTCTTTTTTAATCGAAATTTGACAACCATATGAAGAAGTCTGGTCAGCAGCTAATTCTGTAACCGCTACATCAACAATATCAGCGAATTTACTGGAAATATCCATTTTGAAGAGGTTTGACTCTACTGCACCTTTATCAAATCCAGTGATAAAGCGATCTCGTAACATCATGTCAAAAACAACCTCCTCAAACTTACAATTAATTGCCAAACTCCTTAATCTCTCCGGCCGTTTGGTAGCATTTTCGTATACATCGTCAGTATGCTTAACAGAGCTACTAATATCTTATATTGAGTAGGCATTATGCAAACCGTTGGCTGTCTGGAACTAATTCTCATTAAGTGGGAGTATTTTGAAATATATTTAACAAACCTGAGCAAATTTCTACATACAGGTTTTTAATCTGTAATATTTGTTTTTGTTTGGTTGGGACTGGCTGTTCGGAATGTTAATTATGTTTTCTCGTTCAGCAAATATCACAAAGGTGTTGCTATAATTCTTTTTACTGCACAATTTATTTAACTTCTCGAGAAATACCTCTTTTTCCCCCGCCAATCATGGTCTACTTCGTTGTCACGATGGCACTGCAGCGACAACGCTAAACGCCTAGCCAATGTGTGATTTTTCAGATTACAATTCAGCAGATTAACAATTCTAGCAGACATTTTACAGATTGCCTGAAGTGTTTTAGTCATTCTTCAAACTATCTAAAGATCTCGTCAATTTGCATAATGCCTGGTAAAATAGTCGACTTGCAGAATGGCTAGGCATTTCGCAGATTTCGCAAGTTGCCGGCAACATATACACCCCATTTTAAAAAAGTTAAAAATTCCTTTTTCGTATGAAATATAAATTCCATTCTTATTAGTAAGTTTTTGCATACAGCTAAAAGTGTTCACTCATCTATACTTTTAATAAGTAAAATATACTACAAAAATCATTTGGAAACCAAGCAAATCGCTGAAACAACAGAATAATTCATAAATTTTTAATGGCGACTTATTAACAATGACAGGGCAAACACCTGCAGCCAAAATATAACTGATCAGCTATAAGATCTTAATTTAAACCAGTACCTACTAAATCCTAAAACTTCTTAGTGAATCTGAATGATACATTTTAGATGCAACTTTATCATGATAATGCATTTGGAGGATGGCAAAGAGCTGATTGTCATGACAAAGTCAGGTATATTTGTTCACGATTTGCAGTAGAACCGCGTTTTCTAGACGGCGCAAGAGAAAAAATTAAGGAAAGAATTGGTAAGTTAAAAGTTATTATATTATTGTACCGGGCAGCCGAAATACTACCCACACTTAGTCAACTATAATATTCCAAGAGCATTGATAACTACGAGATAATTTTATTACAGATTTCGAAAGCACGATACTTGAAAAGAGCCCGATGCCGTAGGCAGAGGGCTATTGTCAAAAAGTAAGGTTCTTGAAGAAGTTGTAATAAAATTTTGAGTTATTTGTCAATGCTCGAGGGATATCCGGCGAGAAACTTTTTGCAAAGCGATGGCATTTTAAAATGCAACAGTTACGGAACCGTCCAAAAAAAAGTGTCCAAGATAACGTATGATGACTACCCATGGGCTGTTATTATTGTAATGTTATTGTTGTTGTTGCGTGAAAAAATTTCACTACAATAACCTTCTTTCTTACTGTCACTGTCACAATTATCACTTACCTGACAACAAATAGATGCGTATCTAAGATCAGAATAAAAATCAACAACGAAAGCTGGTCTGGAGCCTTTATATATTCTTTTGCTGGTTCTGGAGAATTCTGAAAGATTTTAGACTACAAGGAGCATTAAGAAAAGAAAATAGAAGACTGTGGTAAATTCTAGGCATTCTATCATGGGCGTTTCGTGCAGAAAATAATAAAATCGAATATTCTGCAAAGGTCCAAGCCTTCTTTCATAGGCGTAACATGTGAAAATTAACCAGGGTATTAAATTAGAAATTAATATATTAAAAAACATTGCTCCCCCTTCAAGGCTTTATCGTCCCGATCAATCAAGATGCACAACTTTCATCTTCGCATGAGGACTTTTCTGAATTCGGTACATCAGATCGTTAAGAATGGCTGAATGCATTTGTCCCGGTTACTTTGGGTTTCATTGACTTCAATTATAATGTAATTTTCCAAAGTTCTGTTAAATCGCTCTACCATCCCATCGGACTGAGGATGTATTGATGTTGTCCTTGTTTTGTGATTCCTAGAAGTTTACACAGGCTCGAAAATACTGCATTTTCGAAGTTCCTGCCTTGGCCAGAGTGTATTTCTTTTGGTACTCCATATCGACCGATCCACTCTTCAAATAGTATATCGGTAACAGTGATAGCTTCTTGATTCGGCATTGCGTAGACTTCTGGCCATTTTCTAAAGTAGTCCATCGCTACTAAAACATAGCGATTCTCGGAGTCGGCAACAGGAAACGATCCTGCTACATCTATAGCAATTCTCTCAAATCGTGTTCCTACATTGCACTGTTCTACATTGCCACGGCTGCAGGTCTTGGGTCCTTTGCTGGCAGCACAGTTGGTACAAGTTCTGCACCGTTCTTTGACATCTGCGTGGCTTCCCAGCTCTCTCGAACTGTTTTAAGAGTTTTCGGTTTTCGTTACCCCTAAGTGGCCGCCACCTAGACCAATGTGTAGAGCTCGCAATACTTCCGGAACACTTTTGGTGGGTAACATAGTCTGATATTTGTGATCTTTACCATCAGAACTCTCCCAAAGTCTTTTTAACATACCATCATCTAATTTTATCAGATTTTGAGGAAATTTCTGGGAATGTTGGCCACTCCGTATTATTCTTCTTTAATTTTATGATAATATCCTATGGTTATGTACGCACCGAATTTTAACATATCGAGTAAACCATGGCTGAATGATATCCCAACCTAGAGCGCATGCCCGCAGCTTTAAATCGATAGACGGGTCCGATGCTGCGTTGTCAAGTTATTGTCAAAGTCGCAATTTATAGATTTTAATGTTCTAAAGTTACAGTTACAATTATTATTATTGAAAAAACCGGCTTAGGCGTTCAGTCACGTTGGTTGAAAATACCAAAAATCATTTCCACCTAAAAAGGAAAGTATAAGTGCCCGAGCGTTTTTCGATTTATTTATTTAAACGAAAATATACCTGGGTGGAAAATTTGCGGTGGGCCGAATACATAAATTTTTTTGGATATGAGGGCGCCAAATTTGGGTTTGCTTGGGGCGGCAAAACACTACGTCCGGCCCTGACAGTCGACAGGGAATGTGGGGCTTTTCCTACTAGATATACAATGCACTATTCTAATACCATTTCTTACTGTTCTAGAAAAAATCAAAAGTTTTTTCAAAGATAATCTTGGAGGAAAACTAAAAAAATTCTTCGATAAGGTCAAAGCAGCTCTTAACAAAATTAATCCTGTTCGTTTGATAAAAAAGCTGTTTGGTAAAAAAGAGGATGCAGGTGCAGCAGATGCAACAGATGCAACAGATGCACCAGAAGCAGAATAATTTTTGCCAATTTAATACTATATATTACGAAAATTGTTAAAATATTATTAATAAAATATTCGAATGTTTTTTTTAATTTTATTTATTGACTATTTTTAGATTTTTAAATCATTGTTTGTTGTCAGGGTCATCCCAACAAGACAGGTTTTTAAACGACTTCACAGGAGGAGGTTATCGATTCGACCCGTATCACAGTGTGTCGATTATAGCAAGCTAGCTTGACAAAAGGCATTAACGAATTTCTCGGAAATGATTTGTTATAGTAACAACCCCCCCCCCCCCAGTATATAATTCCAAGAATTATTTTGGTCAAAAATGTTCTAATTAATGACTAGACAATCTCTTGAAATCGACAATTTTTGCGTGTGTACTTCGGAATCGCACCACCGATTTGAATACTTTTTTCTCCGTTGTATTCAGCATAACGGTCCGGTGGTCCCATTAGAATTTCACTGTAAAAAATGATAACGGGGACTTGGTGGGGTAAAACCGGACCGGCTTAGAATTTTTCCGAAAATGTTGATAAATATCTCATTTTCGAGGTTAATGAGGGCATAAAATCTAATTTTGTCTAGCCGATGTTAAAAAAATAACCGGGAGGGGGAGGCATAAAAAGGAGAGACTGGGAAGTTGTCCAAAAATCTTAACTAATGGGTCATTTTCGGGGTTATTGAGGTCAGAAACTCTCAGTTTGTCTAGCAAATGTTAAAAAAATTCACGGGAGGGGAATGTGATAAAAAGGAGCGACTAGGAAATTATTCAAAAATGTTAACTAACATGTCAATTTCTGGGCTAGTAAGGTCAGAATATTAAATCTTTTCTAACAAATGTTAAAAGAAAAGTGACAGGAGGGGACAGTGATAATAAAAGCAGCGGCTAAAAATTTCTCCAAAAATTTTAACTAACATATCATTTTCGGGGTTATTGAGGTCAGAAAATCTAATTTTTTCTAACCGATATTATAAAAATTAGCGGGAGGGGGATGTGATAAAAACGGAGCCCAAGTAGAATTTTATCGTTGGGTCAACGTCGGTGCCGTCGACTTAACGTTGGCACACAACGTTAACACGACCTCTATTTACTCACAAAACATCTATTCTCTCTCTATTTACAAACAAAAATCAGTCAATATCAGTGTTTGCGAGAAAAACTACAGCAAACGAGGGAGAAGCAAATAAATCCGCTATGAATCTTTAATGCGCTACAAATTGTACTTTTAATTTTAATATTTATAATGTTTCAGAAATTTTAATAGTTATCATTCCTGATGTTTTTTACTAATAAAGTTTGTATTAAAAAATATCAAATGTTTTTTTTAATTTCCTTTAAAGAAAAATGTAGAGTACGTAGTCGTATAGTCGCGTGCGAAAAATTGCCATTTTTCGGACTTCCGGAAATCAATATTTTGAAAATTGGGTTTCATAGCTCTCTTCGAAATTTCGTCAGAAACATCTCTGTTTAATAGTTTTTAAATTGACTTGAGATTTGTGACCTCTAGGTGGTTTTGAACCAAATGACCTCTATAGCACTAGAGTGCGGTAGTAAGAATTGCCTTATTTGGATAAAAAGGAATAGTTATTTACCTAGCAAGTCCGGAAAATGGCACTTTTTCGCACGCCACTATACCAGACTATACACCGGCCGGTGGACGGGTGGCTCACTCGATCACGGCGCGTACCTGGATCGATTCCGGTGCTGTACGATAAAAACAAAAAAGTACAGGTTTGGGTGTTTGTGATTGTCAGTAGGCATGGTGCATGATGAATGCGTGTCGAATGAAGGAAGGTGGTAGAGGAATTCTTCCTCGACCGAGGAGGTACCACCCCACACCCTCTTAAAGAGTGGGAGGTACGGAGCTGAAAAATAACTACCGCACTCTAGTGCTATAGGGGTCATTTGGTTCAAAACCACCTATAGGTCACAAATCTCAAGTCAATTTAAAACCTATTAAAGAGAGATGTTTCTGACGAAATTTCGAAGAGAGCTATGAAACCCAATTTTCAAAATATTGATTTCCGGAAGTCCGAAAAATGGCACTTTCGCACGCGACTATACGACTACGTACTCGAGGAGCCCGTGCGGTTGGAGTTAAGCGATGCTACTGCTAGGCGTGTCATCTGATGGGTTTAACAACAGAGACGTGGTTGACTGAGATCTGTTGCTACATGGTTTTTCAAGTATATTTCGAGCAATTTACTTTTTATTCTTAATACAGTCTTTAATAAAGAACTCGGCCACTGAACTGGATTTCCACCCACTGTCTCTTTAATTGCTGGTTACCTATATTGGAGCCGCAGTTTGCCAACAGTGTTGCTGAAAGCTAGTGGAAACAAAATTTAATTGAGAAAATGTTTTTTTAATTCGTGTGGAAATGTAACTTTACCGCACAAGGGCAGGAAAGTACTGCTACCAATAAGTGATTAACGCAAACATTTTGGGAAAGTTGTCCAAAATTATATTTCTCTTGGAAAAGGATCAGTACTTTGAATGATTAAAACAAGCCCCTTTAAGGCGAAGTAGCCATCCATGATTTACTATACGTTTAAACAGTAATGGTTAGTTCATAATATGTCGTAAAATATTGCTACTTAAATATTATTTTATTTCTATAACTAATAAAAAACGCGTTAATGTTAAATTGAATTTAAAATAATAAGTTGTGGAAAGAAAAAAAGGTGTTAAAATGTTACAGCAAATCTTTGTAAAATGATTTTTATGAAATATTTTGTTACATTTTTTTTGTTTACGTTATTTAGTAAAACAAATACAGGTAAATTTTTAACAACTTTTTATAAAAAAAAAGCTGTTCATCGGTGAGCACTAGGTTATGAGTAGTGTGGTTCACTTTTCTAACAGGGCGCTGCCCAGTCTGCATAACTTGTTTTAAGTAAAGAATAACCCCAGACTGGGAGATGAACTGTTAGAAAAGATGATGTTAAAATAAAAAGCAGATTATCATTGACTACATTTATAAATCTTTTCAGCACTAATTTCCGAAAGTAAAGAATAAATTCATTAAAAATCATTAGGAAAATTAACGTTTCTGATCGCAGATTGCACAATTTCAATTTTTGATACCCCCACCCAACTTAATTACGCATTCGAATGGTTGATTGATCAATCAAATTGACACGCACAAAAATATACCACCAATATCAAATCAGAAAAGTTTTACACAAGAGAATAGTTTATGAAATTAATAATATTTTAAATGAAGTAACACTACGCGTAAAAGAATATAAAAATGATTATATAAAGCATGGCATGCCATATTTGGTTAATGTTAATTCACACAAAGGCATGGAATATACTGGCCTTTGCTATTGTTATTAGGTAGCATATTTCTTTGGCAGTAAAAAAATCCATAAATATTGTTCGGAATTTCTCAGTAACTAGCCATGAAACACGTGTTATTAAGGCAGGAAACAAAAGTAGGTAGGAGGAAAAAAATACTCGAACTTTGTACACCAGTATGTACCCCAACAAAAAAACTCTAGAATAACAATGAAAAAGCAATAAGTAATGGCATATTGTTGAAGGTATTACCTCAAAATATCTTTGAGAGTTTTTGAATCAGAATAGGCATTTCTTGACGAAATTACAGGAACTTGAAGGTAGATAAAGGCATATTCTAATGAAAGAACTGAAATAAGAATAAGAAACGAATTTTCAAATCTGATTAAGAAAAAGCTTGATTATAATTAACATACCTAAATGAGGAATGAAAGCACGTAGGAATGACTAATATACACTCATTACCATCCAGTATCAGCACAGTGTCCAAAGAAACGTGTTAATAAGGTAATAAAAACTTTTAAGACACGAACAAACCGTTGCATAATGAAACACTTAAGATACAAAAGCCTATTTTGGGCAAGGGATGGTTCTCGTGTGTAAAACACCACACTCGACACACGGGCTAGCAGGAAGTGTGTCGAACCATCCAGCAACAGGAAAAAAAGCCTTTCCGGAGATCATGTCAACGAACTCGGAAGTGGTACCTTCAATACAAATTTATTCCAAGTTGAAAAAGGGCAGAATTCCAAAACTACATTGTATATACAAATTAACATAAGCAACGAAATTCCTGCCCAAGAAGAAATACGCATACTCCATTATAATGATTATTCGCGATGTTTGCAATATGTAGTACCTACTGAATTTGGTATTTTTGCCGAATGCGCCAAATAACTAGGTAGTAGTTGTTTATCCGACGATAAGCGTAACTAGTTTAGGTTTTTCGGGGGGCTACTCCGGGGCTTCTAGTTGAAATTGCAACTGAAAGAGGTAAAACTACACCAGTGGTACATATTTTGGGGGGGGGGGCTAATTAATATTTCGGGGGGCTTAGCCCTCCAAGCCCCCCAAAGGCTATGCCGACCATTCATTCGGCACCATTTTCTTATTCAACTACTGCTGCAATGATTTGCAACCTTGTTTACGCGTCATATTATTTATTGTTATACAGGTTCTAGCATTCAAGAAAAGTAGACCGGCGGTCAACTTAACTTGTTTGCTAATTTTGCTTATACAAATAGTTGAGCAAGTACTTGTAACTCAGCTGATATTAAACAAGTACTTGCAATGAAGCACTTGTACAACGAAACTTGCAAATGTAAACGCGCTTTAACCGAGACATTGTGTGCAAACACTTGGGGAGTTACTTTGTTCGTATGTTTCAGAGAATTCTCCCGAAATCTTTGTATCTGAAAAGGATGACGCAGTTAGTTTTCCTGAAGCTGTAAAAAAATGCGGGGCAAGGAATATGGAAGTAGCTAATATTACAGATATATACATATATAATGCTATTAAAGAAAAACTGCCACAAGGTACGTGAGTACAAGTAAGTCAAAATAAGAGGATTCGTGTCCTGATAAAAAGCTTAGCCATCGATTTTAATAAGGAACAAAGAGCTATTTTGCAGTGGCAGATTAACTATTAGGCACGCTAGGCTATAACCTACGGCATAAACATATGGGGCCCCCTTGGAGCGGGGCCCAAGGGGGCCCTATATGTTTTATTTTTCAAGTACCAAGGGCGTTCATCTAAAATTTAGTTATATAGACGCCATAATATTTTTATGTAATTTTTAATCCGTTTAGTTTTTAAAAATTTATATTATAATTTTGTGACTGATTTATATCATGTTTCCATTGAATTACTTGTTACAATTATTTTTATCACAATACATTAATATATATATATATATATATATATATATATATATATATATATATATATATATATATATATATATATATATATATATATATATATATATGTATATATATATATATACAGCGTGTCTTCGGAAGTTCTTACCAAATGGAAAAAATTTTTATTATTGATTTTACGAAAAAAAGTGCCTCTTTATAAAAAGTTCTGCATCGTGAGAAAATAGCATTTCCATTCAAAAATTTCATCTAGTACATACAGGGTGGCCCAAAAATGTAAAAGTCCTAATACACATGAGGCTAAAAAGACATAAAATCGTTATTTAAAGGTACACGGACACTGAAAATGTGCTAGAATTAACTTTTTTGTGTTAGTAAATTAGGTTTGGAACATACAGGAGGTCCCAAAAATAAAATTAATTTCTTTTATTGCCTTTACAAAAAAAGTAAACCTTCATAAAAAGTTCTACCTTGTAAAAAAAGAGCATGGTTATTTATAAACTTGATGTAGGACAATACAGGGTGGCTTAAACAGCTGAAAATCACAATTTAAATTTAAATTATTTTGCCACCTGTATGTCCTATATAAAATTTTTGAATAACCATGCTCTTTTTTCACAATGTAGAACTTTTTATGAAGATACGCTTTTTTTGTAAAGGCAATAAAAAAAAATTAATTTTATTTTTGGGACCTCCTATATGTTCCAAACCCAATTTACTAACATAAAAAAGTTAATTCTAGCACATTAGCAGTGTCAGTGTACCTTTAAATAACGATTTTATGTCTTTTTAGCTTCACGTGTATTAGGACTTTTACATTTTTGAGCCACCCTGTATGTACTAGATCAAATTTTTGAACGGAACTTTTTATAAAGAGACACTTTTTTTCGTAAAATCAATAATAAAAATTTTTTCCATTTGGTAAGAACTTCCGAAGACACGCTGTATATATATATATATATATATATATATATATATATATATATATATATATATATATATATATATATATATATATATATATAAAAATTTACCCATTTTTGGTGAAAAAAATAATAAAAGAAATAGAGGTAAATATGTAGGGAGGGAGTCTGACCAGTTGTGTCTAGGGCCCCCAAATATCTTAATACGCCACTGCTTTTTTGTCGGTGTCTAAAATTTTTTTAAAAATCCTAAACAACATTCTTCGTCTCTAGGATGGTCACAAGATATCGCTCTGGGAATTGCAGAGTTCTCTTTAGCCTGAACAAATATCCTGGATTTGGGATATACTCTAAATGTCCATATGTAACATTAACAGACTTTCACAGGGCATCCTGCGAAGGTATGCTTAAGACATATTCGAATTGGATATAGAGATCTAAAGCACTATGTTTGGAGGGGGAAATTGCAAATTCTCCAGCAAAATTGTCGACTATTTTTTTATAACTGGTAATTGTTTTTTACGTTTGCAGACTTTAAACTGACGACCTTTTTTCGAATGTTCACGAAACACAGTTGACGATTTTTTAATACGAGGTCCGAATAGGCCAATTGAAACATTCACGAGGGGACGCTCCCTGCCTGGATATCCACTATATGAGATTAGGAAATAAAATTAATAATTTAGGAATCTAGGTAACCCTTTTTGATGATCAAGTTACCCTTCCTTTAATGAATTTCAAGCACTTTAATTTATAAAGTACTTATTATTAATAATTATGAATTCCACCTAAATCACCTCAAAAACCATTATTATGGGAGCTGGCCTCCGACTATCCATAATAGACAAGGGCAGAATGTAGAATATCATGAAAAGATGATCCTAGTGCTAACCGAAAACCGAAAAGGTTACGGGATATTAAAGATATCTCTTGTATTGCCTAGGATATCCTACAGATATTGGATGTTGTTTGGGATTTTGCAAAAAAAACATTCAAGAATTTGAGAGAACAGAGGAAATAATTAATTCCAAAGTGCAAGTTCAATTTAATTTTTAACTTTTAGATGGAACAAAATCTGCATTTTGGATAACTAAAGATGACATAAAAAATAATGGGCGGCAAGAAACTACAACGCAATGTTTTCAGGTACGGTTTTTAAGTATTTGCGTAGACGATTATAAATCGTTTTTGGTATTAATAAAAGAATCTTATAAAACTTTATTAACGTTGATATTTTGAGATCGACTTTGGAAATTAAAAAATTGACTTTGCCAGTTTTCGATCTGTAGAGTAAAGTAACCCAATATGGAATAGGTGCTCGATATAAAATATCTATTTATTTTCGAAATTATTGGCGCCATCTACTAACTGAAGACTGACACACCGTCTAACGCGCATTTTTGCATTGCCGCGAAGCCTTGGTAGCAATGTTTGCATTAGTATGGATTATTATACCGACGAAACACGTTGTGTTAATATTGAAAGTTTAGTTGCTACCTATATATCAAATATCATCAAATATGGAATGTATTCCATATTTGAATATGGAAATTTTGTATGTAATCAGGAGTAGACAAATATTATTTTCCTACGACCACCTACGAAAGTGAGAAAAAAACCACAGTTAACTTGGCGAGAAAGTGCCTTATATCACACGCGTGTTGAAAAGTACTTTACAACACACGTGTTGAAATGTACTTGTCAACATGACATTGAAATAGATGGTGCCAATTTCATTTATTTTATTTTCAGCACACTTGATGAAAATATTAGTGTTGAAAGTGAGGGTTTTAAAAGACAGAATTTGAGGTTTTTTTGTAAATATATTTGTGGTTGTAGGAAAAATATTGTACATTACTCGTGTGAAAGTAATTTTCGCACACTCGTGGAATTATCGCATTCGGCTGTCGCCTCGTGCGACAACATTCCCACTCGTCAATGTCACTTTCAACACTTGTTATGTAATATACTATTCCTTGCCTTACAGAAATGAGTACCTACTTCCTAAGTTATTTTTCGTTGTCTAGCAACGACTAGATGTATTGAACGATCACCGAAAAAATGTATTTTTAATATTTTAGTTGGTTCACAAGAGTATCTTCAAATTTAATGATTACCGTTCTAAGAAAGTCGACTGTTCCAAAATAGAGAGATATATTTGTGTAAGACCAACAAAAAGTGGATCAAGAGCAGGAGATACAAAGCAATTAGATGAAATGGGAACGCAAGAGATAATCAACCGTCAAGGACAAGCAATTTTATTTGATGGTGAGTTATACAAAATGGCACCAGAGCTGTCAATTAACAAAAGTAGAGCCAAGCTGGCACTACGATTAATGTTTGAATGATAAATGGGTGTTGCCCAGTGAGAACCTATTTCCTTAAAAAACAAATTAACCGAGATAATATAATAAAAACTTTTTTATTGTTAGTTTGAATACTAAAATACATACAGCGTGGGCAAAAAGAATAGAACACTCCAAATAACCATGTATAATTACTCAGAAAAACGCTCGAAGCCGTCAATTTTTTTTTTAATTTTTAGTATTATACAGGGTTGCTCATAAAATCAGGGCACCCGTCAACTTTCGTTTTTTAAATGGAATACACCAACTCTTATTAGATACTTCAATTCTACTGTAAATTCTGAGTATTGTTAATGATGGTAATTTTCATATGTTCGAAGTTACGAGTGTTACGAATCAGTTGTTAGACAATACGTACTAGGTAATTTGGCTTATTTTTAAGCGTGTCGCACAATCCTATTTTGTCGCCGTAAATTGGGGATCTGCCCCTATGTGCGCCGGCGATAATCCAAGCACTGCTTGGTTCTGTAATGCATGGATTAGGGTGAGATCTAGATCAACAAGGAATGTTTGACAATTTTTGAATGTTCTTTTAGTGTTGATCGGAATTTAAAACTGATTGATTAACTCAAAAACGCTGAATTAACTTACTTATTAGTGTTTCAAGCAGTATCACGTCATTTAATACTTTCAGGATTCATATCAACGGAGGATGAAACAGCGACCTTTCTTGAAGCATCGACAAGATGTTACGATAACGATATGTCGTTGGCTTCTATAGCTAACGAAGGTGTTAGTTATAAAATTTCCCAAGAAGTAAAAGAAAGTAAGTTTGTTTTCTATATTAATACCTACCAGATAGATTGTTGGTGACATATTAGGTTTATACCATAGACAACATATATTTAGACCATCACAACGTATTCGCGACACCGCTGAATCCGTCCAATGTATGGGCGAAAAAGTGCGTTTGTACGCATTGGGCGCCAGTCATATTTTTAAACGACGGTCCTCTCGAGGCATGCGCACTCGGGACGTCTCGCAAAACTGGTTGTTGAACTCGATGACGCAACTCGGCGATCAGAACCGGGCCGAAAAAATCTCAGTCATTTTTATGTTATGGTATTTTTGGTTGGGGTGGCGCATATAGCGAACCTCTGAAGCTTGTTATTTCGATACAAAAATATTCTTTACAAAGTGTTAAAGACATTTCATATGTTTCGCCAATTATGTATCAAACTTTTAAATATAAGGAATTATTTTGTAGTCTATTTCTTACAATTAGTGCGTAAATACAAATAGTTTAATTCCAAATTTAAATTATATCAAGATGTGAAAGAATAGTAGGTAAAAAATATAATTTATCTTCAATGCACTCCGGTGTTGAAGTGAATACACACACACGGAGAAGTAGAAATAGTTATCAGTGACGTATATTGAGCGGGGCCAAGGTGTCGGAAAGGCATTGATGGGGTGTGTGTGTATTAGCGGCAATAGGGGCATTGTATAAGAGGTAAGATGGTGTAAGAAGATCATATATAGTGTCAATGCCTCCTTCCCCTATATTGCATAAGAGTGAGTGTCCAAAAGGCATATTTGCGCTCTCGCCAAAGGGGCACTAAAAATACTAGTGGATTAGGGTAGAGGGGAGTATTTTAAAAGGGATGGCGAAAATAAAAAGCTCTTTCGCCAAAGGATCGCTAAGGTATCAGTGGATTAGAAGGGCGAGTGTCCAAAAGGCATATCTGCGCTTTCGCCAAAGAGGGCACTAAAAATACTAGTGGATTAGGGTAGAGGGGAGTATTTTAAAAGGGATGGCGAAAGAAAAAAGCGCTTTCGCCAAAGGATCGCTAAGATATCAGTGGATTAGAAGGGTGAGTGTTCAAAAGGCATATTTGCGCTTTCGTCAAAGGGGCACTAAAAATACTAGTGGATTAGGGTAGAGGGGAGTATTTTAAAAGGGATGGCGAAAAAAAAAAGCGCTTTCGTCAAAGGATCGCTAAGATATCAGTGGATTAGATTGACATGGCGCCGTAAGTAAGTAGCGCTCTCACCAAAGTATCAAGTGCACACACTGTAAATAGGTGTAAAAATATTTACATCTTACCATAGAATTTGGTTTGTTCAATAATTATACAGGGTGGGATGCCAATCCAATAAAATATACACATAGTTTTGGTAATTTTTTTATTTACTATTTTACTTCTTAAAACAGTTGAATATTTTATTTCTATTGTTTAGAATACTATGTTTATATTTTATTTCAACTTTCAATTTTGTAAATGTAACGTTTAAAAAATTAAGAGGGGGGACATTAAAGAGACGCACTGTATATGTATAAACTGAGCTACTTTCGAGGAATTATCGACAGTTTTGTATAGCAAGAAAACTCAGATTTAAGCCCACTACAAACAATACAATTTTTGTTAAAATCTCACTAATGGTTACATTTTTATCATTAATACAAAGAATAATTACAAGTAATATATTTAGCATTTATTACTCGATAAAAGATTCACGTCATGTGAAATAAATTTTGAAGTACGGTCCTATCTATCACAAGGCAAACGTTCGACAAGGCGCAAGCCCGCAGAAGACGGTCTGTGTTTACGGATTCAGCTTGGTAAATTGGCCACATTCGCAAATGAACAATGGCTTTAACAATAAAAGAAACTGTTTGCCTGTTATTTAAAAAAAGTCACATGAAAAATACAATTTTTGTATTTTATTTTTTTTTTGCGGTGTTTGTAGGTAAATAATTTATAGGCAGAGGCTAGGCAAATTACTATTTATGATTTACTAAGCGTCAGTTAAAAGAGTTTTGATTACAAGCAAAGCAAAGAAATGTTGCTTGTTAAAAAACATACTTCAATTTTGTGTGTTTTTTAGCAACTTCTGGAATTCTTTTCTGGATTGGAGGGAAAAAATCGGGCAATAAGTACGTATGGCATCCTGCTGGCACGCCGTTTACATACACAAAATGGGCACCAGGTTTCCCAAAAATAGATGTGGGTAAATGTATAATGGTAAATATCCTGATCTTCGGTTTTATAATAAAGAATTTATGTTGATGCCTTTCTTAATAAATCCTTATTTCACAGTATGTAATACTAAGTCAGCGGCGTCTCTTCGATTTCATTTTAGGGGAAGGGGGCACGTCTTGATTTTTTTAAAATTCTATTAAGTAGTGCTCAAACTTCACAATGACAAACGAAGAGTCGAACGAGTAGAAATCTTACATACAGTGTGTACATAATGTATGGAACAAATTCATTATTTATCAATCCAAAACATTTTCGGAAAAATCCTCGGACACGTATATAATAATTTTTAATTGCGCATTTTTTGAAATAAAAATTAAATGTACAGGGTGATTGATGTAGTAGATATGACATCATCGACGATTTTTTTAAATGGAAACCCCTATATTTTAGTTCAGATTTCAAATGTCCAAGACGAGCTGATTCCAAAAACATAAAATACTTGTGGCCTAAAGTTGATAGTTTCGAAGCTACAAGGTTTTAAAATAAATCAAGGTAGAATAACAGTAATCATGAAATTTCTCTTTATTTCGGCTTTGTAACTATGGTATTTCGATTGGCAGATAATCACATTTTGCTGTCATAATATTGAATAATTTTTTTAAGTAGTAAAGTTGATTTATAATATTTAATTACTATGCGTTTATCTTCTACACAAAGGATAGAAATCCTTATGATGATTGGATATGGTAATAGGGTTCGTACACAACAAGAAGTTTGCATTTTGTTCAATGCTAAGTACCCAGAAAGGCCAATCACGAGATCAACTGTTAGTAAAATTGAAAAAAAATTTCAAGAAACGGGTTCTGTAGAAGATCTCCCCAAGAAAGGCCGTCCAGCTCTTCAGGAGGATAAAAAACTAGATATTTTATGAGCTATGGAAGAAAATCCCCACAACAGCGTCCGCCAGGTTGGTCTAGATCAAGGGGCTTCTGCTATGACCATTCACAACCTATTAACAATAGAAAAATGGCACCCGTTTAAAATCAATCTGGTTCACGAGTTGAATGACGATGATCCAGATCGCAGGATGGAGTTCTGTCAAATTTTAATGGAAAGATGTAACGAGGATCCTTTTTTTTGTTGAAAATATACTATTTTCGGATGAATCTACTTTTAAATTAAATGGTGAAGTAAACCGACAAAATTGCAGATATTGGGCTAAAGAAAATCCTAGGTGGATGCATGAGAATCATACTCAATATCCTCAGAAAATTAACGTTTGGGCGGGCATAATTAAAAACAAAATTATCAGGCCATAATTTTTTGACAACAATGTAAACGAGCAAAATTACCTTACTTTTCTTCAAGACTTTCTTATCCCTACGCTACTTAACTTTTACTCTAGTATAAATAATCCTGTAGTTCTGGATGAAAATTTGTGGTACCAACAAGACGGCGCACCGCCTCACTATGCAGCAGAAGTGCGCCAGTATGTCAACCATGTTTTTCCAAACAGATGGATCGGGAGACGTGGGTCTATTGAATGGCCGCCTAGGTCTCCCGACCTAACACCATTGGACTTCTTCTTATGGGGTCACGTGAAAAATGTTGTTTATAAAAGCAGACCTGCCAATATTGAAGAATTAAAAAATCGAATAACAACGGAATGCAGGAATATTTCAGAAGAAACAATACGGGGAGTACAACAAGAGTTTATTGATCGCTTGAGTTACTGTCAGGCACAAGAAGGACAACAGTTTCAACACTTAATTAAATAATTTATTGTATTTATTATTATTTTTTTAAATGTTAAAATAAAATATACCTTAAATTAAAAAAAAATATATTTTAAAACCTTGTAGCTTCGAAACTATCAACTTTAGGCCACAAGTATTTTATGTTTTTGGAATCAGCTCGTCTTGGACATTAGAAATCTGAACTAAAATATAGGGGTTTCCATTTAAAAAAATCGTCGATGATGTCATATCTACTACATCAGTCACCCTGTATATTTAATTTTTATTTCAAAAAATGCGCAATTAAAAATTATTATATGCGTGTCCGAGGATTTTGCCGAAAATGTTTTGGATTGATAAATAATGAATTTGTTCCATACATTATGTACACACTGTATATTTTTTTATCTAAGACAGCCGACGTAGACTTGAAGCCTAAGTACTAACGTACCTTGGGCATCTGAAGAGAAGGAAAATGTAGTCTATTGACATGGATTAGAGGTTAGGAAGGAAAGAGAAAATATCTGCAGGCAATTTGATCCATAATCTGGAGACCCTAGGTATGAATGAGCGAAAGAAGCAGCCTCGGATTACCCTATACGCAAAATACGATAGTGCGTATAGCGACAAACTTTTAGAGGCAACACTTTAAAAAAAAATGACAGACCGGTTTAAATTTTCCCTCATCTGTTATTACCGAGCTCTGTTTTAGCGATAGAAAGTGACTTAAAAATAAATATGGATTTTGGACCTATAATAAATTTATTTGCATCCAAAAACAGTTTTGAAGGGGTAAGTTTTAATTGTATTTTTCGTTTCTGGGTGGCAAATTCTTTATTGCGGCCCTGGAGAAAAGTGGAATATTCTAGGCTTCTATGGCTGGACAGTAAAGGGATGTTTACGTAATGCGCCTTTTATTTTTCTGTTAGGAACGGTCAAGGGGGCAATTATAGCGACTAGTTCTTTAGAGCAAATTCCGTAGAAGTACCGGTAGAAAAGGAATAAATCCCCAACAGGCGAAGGGAGTTTTCTTGTGAGGAGTGGGTCACTGATGAGTCGAATGGATCTCTTTTGGATAGAATCAAAGCATGTTAAGTGCCGAGGGTGATGCCTCTCCCCAGATGTCTGAACAGCACTCTAAGTTGGATCTAATTTGAGAAACATAGAGAGTATGTAAGTTGGAAGGAAAAAGGTCTTTCCTGGCTCAAAAGAGAAATCCAAGCTTTTTAGCTGCCGATGTGGCTACTGAAGTAATGTGATTGTGCCAGCTATCATGTTTGAGAGCGATGCCAACAAGATCAGCCATTTCATTGTCCTGTAAGGGCTTAGCCATTTATGTGGATGGGGTAAGTGTTGCCGGATTTCTTGCGTGACAGGGAGCAAGACTGGGTTTTGGAGGCGTTGAACTGAACAAGTTTCTTGGCACACTGTCTTGGGAAAAGGATAGGTGCATAGATCTGTGTCTACTACCCAGGTCTTGATTTGAGACTTGTCTGAAAAAATGAATGTTAAAAATGATATGAGCCGGTTAGAGAGAAAACTTTCAATCCAGGTAATAGTTTTGCAACAAAGAACTTATTGTAGGAGTTGTCTGATGGGAAGCGGTAAATGCAACAGATAAATTTAGTAAAAGATTTATGGGTAAGTTTTAGCCACAGAACATCGGGCTTGCCTGATTCCACGTTCGGGAGTCAGATGCGAGAATAACTGCTGCTAACGTAGGCGCATACCCCACTATGAAAACGAAAAGTTGGGTTTGCTTAAGTTTGTTAGGTCCGAAAAATAATGTGGGGTTTGCATGATTAGAGGTAGTGGTGGACAGAGTTCAAATTCGACTTAAATCAGCAGATGTTATTATACTTTTGGAATTCTTCTATGGTGGGCTCCCTTGAGCACCCCTCGCCCTGAGATCCGAATGAAAGGGTAGTTTACCTCCAAAGTTTTTCCCCTGCGAGCGCTATATTCATTTTCAAATTTGTTTTTTTTTTATTTTAGATGAAAATCATTCCTGACAATAAACACGGGGTTTGGGAAAATCATAATTGTAATGAAAAAGCAAGGTTTATATGTACAGCCAAACAAAGATGGAGCATATTTAAATTCATTTTAGATAAAATAAGTAAGTTTTTACGGTAAGTAGGTAATTTCGGCAAAATTCGTATTACCCAGTGACGTACACATTAAATTGGAGTGCTAATATTTACACTTCCATTCATAAATAAATAGGTTGTGTACAAAATTTTAACTCCCCTATGGGCGAAAATTAATCTCTACGTCAATGAACATATGCCACAAGAACGCCTGCGCATTATACGAATAGCTTTTTCCGAATTGATCAACGACAAATCGATTCCGTCTAATCGGTCAGCGTGCTCTCCTTGTATGAATTCTAATCAACACAACTATATCTATGCAACACACAATACCTGGATCAGGGGCGAAGCAGCAGCCAAAGTCCATTCTTTGTCTGTCTCGCACGGGTAGCAGTGTCGCCATGTCTAGGGATTTATCCCGAATCTAGGGATTTTTGTCCATTATAAAAGCAATGTTTTTAATGATTATTACATAAACATAATATAATAGCTACTGTTTATACTTATTACAGTTACAATAAATAAAACAAAATATTGAAACAGGTGACAGGACAGAACAATAGTCGTTGGTCGTCATGAGAATTGTTTATTGTACCTACAGAGTAGACAAAAGTACAATGTTGAAACAAAAACCTGTCAACCTCTCTGTGACAAGCAAAATTTTATACAAGAAAACCCAAAACTAACAAAAATCCTTACATGGAACAACGTGGACGAAAAGAAGAGGAGATAAAGCAAGCGACAATTGAAAAATATCGTCACAATACTTATAATCATGATAGAAATAAAAGAAGATATGATACCGCGCAGGTAGGCGTGGCCATTTACGTCACGCCGTGACAAATTCCGCGATATTTTGTAAACGAAGCACGTCTTTTTTAAGATCGCGTTGTGTTTTCAACTATTTTTTAGTATTTTTATATTACTTTTAGGAGTTTAAAAGTAAAAATGAGATGTGCTGTGGATAATCAATCAATCAATGTAATCAATGTATGTATTTATCCCTTTATTTATATGATTATTTTAAATCATATACTATAAAATTTGTATTATAAGCAGGAGGCAAAGTATATTGCCAATAGAATTTATATAAAATCGCCTTTAACTAACGTAAACTCTATATTGCGCTTTATAAATTTCAAAAATAACTCACGGCGTGACGTCATGCGCGAACCCGGACGAATTTGACACGGTTTGGTATCATACCTTCTTTTCTTTGTATCATGACTTATAATGTTATTGTCTTCAAAATAACGTTTATGCAATAAAAAATTTTCCCTATTCATACAAATATACAATAACAATTCTTTGTTTATACCTACTACTTTTTAATGTTTTAGGCGTTGTTGTGTCTTTGGGCGTTAATATAGTCCGTGATATGCTAGACAGAAGTTCCGAAGCAGTTTCTAATATTTTTTCCATTAGTCAATAGGCATACGACTGGCCCACTGAAATTTTCAGTGGCGCTTTTCACGGCATGTCATTGTTTTGCTTCACCGTTACGAATAACCAAGAGCCGCCACTGGAATTTGATATACACTTATCACTTATTTATTTTTAATTATACAAAATATTTCCTAATAAATTGTTAACAAAATTGTTGTTTTAATAATTATGATCAAGATACAGGCAGTGCAGATTGCAGGTACGTACTTAAGATCAGTTTTCAGCGACCATTACTATTATTTTGCATCATTTTTAGCACTGTTATTGCCAGAGGTGGATTAAAAGTATATTTGATCCGATACCTAAATAATTAAGGACCCCCATTTGGGTAAAAGTCTGTCCATTGCATTGGTTTTACACGCACGTGCGTAGACATACAGCAAGTCTAGGCTCTAAAAAACCAAAATCACAATAAAATGTACTAAACATGTATAAAATTGTAAAGTTGAGAGAAAATGAGACTAAAAACGTATCCTAATTCTCAGTAGAGTAAGGGCGCCAAATATCGAACATCTCTTTTTATCTACTCTATTTCCTCCTAGGTTTTTAGTTTAATCTAGTTCGGGTTTTGGTAATATCATACTATGTAATTTGAAGCAGAATAAGTTGTCTGTATTATTTACATTTTTAAAGAATAAAAATGGTGGGGGGCTAATTTCGAACGTAGTCGGTCCAAGTAATGTAAAGAAGAACAAATGTGTACCTTGCGTAATATTTCAATACTTGTTAGTCAGTCCCAGATTCATAGAACATAGGAATTTAAGCTGTTAATACTTTATATAAACTTATTAAGTATATTTTTACACTGCAAAAACAACTTATATTACGGGGCAGGCTTCAAGTAATATGTCATGTTAATATTTCTCATAACCTAACTTTCTACCCGCTGTAAAAAATTGACGAGTATAAGAGAGAAAGAAGACGAGACAGAAAAAAATGAAAGAGAGACATAATTGAACTCTCCGTTGTAAAATGAGTTTCTGTCATCATTTTCAAAATAAATTGGATACGGTATAGCATTAGGAGATTCATTTAAATGTCTAGAATATCTTTGCAGAGTACCAAAGTGTACAATTTAATCTGGGTGGTACGAATTGCTTTTATCCTCTTCTTAACCTCATCTTCTGTTATATTAATGCCTAGTTCTTCCATGTCGCCTTTTAATTTCCCAATAGAAATACATCTCTATAGCTATATTCATTACTGTTCGTACTCCACAGACACTCTGACTCCTCTGACCATCTACTCGTCGCCATTTTAGACATGTTTTTACTGAAATTGAAATTTATGCAATTGACAATCAAATAGTTAAAGATGCTTCAACTCACAATCCATTCAATTCACGTGATCAAGTTTAGATATTCAATTCGCTGTCAAGTTACTTGAATTTAACTGACCTCTACTGCTCGAGAGAGCGTAGTGAGTAGCAATATGTAGTTACTTTAATTACGATATATTTTAGACAAGTTTATTTTAAATAAAATAAAAGTACACATTTGGGTATAAACAGCTTAAAAAGGACAATATTTTACAAATTATCTGCCTCTGGTTTGCTATTTTCATCACAAAAGTTAATATTTGTAAGTGGATTATGAGCGTCAGAAAAAGACACAATAAATACTATAAGCGTTCGATCAACAAATATTTTTTATCATAATTGCAACTCAAGAATATAAAATATTTTCCTATTTTGGTATCTCCATCGGAAGGTACAAAGTTTATGCCTATTATTATTTTATTATCATTAAATTTTTACCAATCGTTAATAAAACAGAAAGTCTGCAAATCCATCTTGCGTTAAAGAAAATGTTTAACTGGCTCCGGGGCTATAAAATGTACGATAAGTCTAAGTGTCGTTGCCCTAAATTCCCAGACTGCATTTTATTTACTTAGTTCTCGAATATTTATTCTTTAAATTAATAAATTTCTAAAAATGATATTAAAGCACTTGGTAAAATTAATGGCGCCAAAGTTGCAGAGTGGCGACGCCAGCCGCCAAGGGAGACAAGAGTGGTCTGGCCACTCCTTAAACTTTTTTCGTCAAGCCATACACTATTTTAAATCCTCTCTGCACTACTGAACAGCAGACCTTCATATATTTCAGTTTCGTTACTTAGAATTGAGAGAAAAAAACAAAATTGATCTGGATAACACTCAAAAAAATTAGCATCTGCCATTTTTATCTTGACTATTCCTAACAGAACAAGAAGCGCGCTACATATGCATCCATATTACTTCAGCCTTCAGCTGCACAAGCCCAGAACGTCCCATTTCTTCGGCTTATTAATACCTGTCATTAGATAATGCAACAAATTGCCTGCAGAGGTTTTTGCTTCCAATACTAACCTTAATCCCTTATGATTTTTATAGCCATCGCACAGTGGTTCCGGCAATAGCTCATAATTCAAAATACTTATTATCAGGGATCTGTCAGCAGGCGTTGCTGTGGGTTCAAAAAAACTAAATTTACTTGAACCAATAAAACTTTAGCACTTTTGGTAATTTGGTAATGTCGTAAAGAATAATTAATATTTAAATCCCATTTTAAGTGGCCTTAGTAGCGCAGGTACTTGATTCTTTTTTAGTAAAATATTGTTGTTTGGATTTGATGGTTTGAAGGTTTTATTTACAAATGTTTTAGGATGTTAATCAAAAGGATGTTTTTATTGATATCATCATTTTATCTTGACTTTTAACTATTTTGCCTGGGTTGTCCTCCGGAAAAATGTACATAACCTACTTTTACCGTTGTAAAGGTAGTGTATACACATAATTTAGGACGTGGGAAATATTGTTTGCGAAGTTTTATAAGAAGACGGTATTTTTTTAATTTTATTTTCTCAAAAAATACTTAACAATTTGAAAAAGAACGATTTTTTTGCTCTATCTATACCATAACCTTCTTAATGTGCTTCGCTAGACAGAGACGACTGTTGTCTCTGTCTAGTGAAGCATATCGAGAAGGTTATGCTCTATTCAATGGCACCAAAATTAAAATATTTGGGAAAAAGTTTATTATTTATAACTGCAGCACATTAGTTTCCTAATAGTCATAATTTAATCCAATCAAACTTTACAAACTTTAAATTTTCTGTCACAATTTTGAATTTTGATCAATTATTATAAAATTTAATATAACTTTCTTATCTGACATTTTGCGTTAAAAAACCTGACAACTTCATGTTTTTGTATTCTTTGGCCACCCCGAAAAATAATTAAAATTTTTCCATTCAGAATTATTTTCTTCGCAAGCAAAATCATTTATTAAGAATGACTGCTTCCCGTATTTTTTGGTCCTCTTGTCAACCCCATTCGAGGACATGCTGTACATATGCACCATTTTAACAACCAGAAAGAATTCTTCCCACAGTTATTGAATCTAAATTATACATTATTATATAAAAGTCAATATATACTGAGCAATTAAATACAAGACGATCTCTATAGAAACTTTACTAACTTGATAATGTTATCACAATTTAAAGACAATGGTAAATAATCTTGGTAAACTGGCTTGAAAAATTATTTGTTTCTTGTGTTTGCTGATACTAAGACACGATACCTTGTTTCAGAAAAGATAAGATATTAAATGTAACTAGTAATAATAATTAGGGACACAATGTTCTTTCTTGGCTACTTTTCTTACAGTGATGCTGGAGATTTGACTACAACAGTAATTCATTAGCTAAGAAGTTTATTATTTTAATAATAATTTAAAGTCTGAGTTAAGTGTAGTAAATTTACGAATCTCTAGCAGATATGGGAATAAAAAAAGAACAAGAAAGTGTTGAAAATGGTGTTAAAAAGTACGAATTACGTGCTCCTGATGGCGGTTGGGGATATGTGGTTACTTTTGCGACAGTCATGGCTTTTGTAAGTTCCGTATATATTTCTATGAGTTTTTAAATTAAGAAAATAACATTTTTGCCTCATTTTATATGTACTCCATTCAGATCTGGGAAGTAGTTAACTACATATTTAACTACTATTTCTGTAAAGGTAGTTGTATTCTTATTACTTTTTTTTTCTAGTAGTTATACCTGATTATTTTAAATCAACATAAAATATTCACAAAAAGTACTTATTTAAAAAAGTATTTATCTATTCAGTGCTAACTACCTAAGGTATTTTAACTACTTTTGTGTAATTTAACTACTTTTAAAAATATTTATATACTTTCCCACATTACGTCACTACATTACGTATACGTCGGCGCGTGCCAAAAATCTCGTTATGCGTTAGAACAAGTTCTCGGAAATTTCTCGTCTGACCTTTCCAGTCCAGAAAGTTTACAGGAAATTAAATTTTTTTAATTTTTTTAAATACCTCTTATTCCTATTACCTAATATGCTTAGTTTTGTACCAAAAAGGAACTGTGTTAACAATTTATGTTTAAATTTAAGTCAGTTAACTTTATATAAAGTTTAAATTATAATAAGTTCTTTATTCTATTTTGAATTTTTTTATTTGATGTTAATAGGTTCAAGTCTTTTAATTTAATAATTTTTTTTTTAAATACGGCTACGGCACTGGATTTTTGAGCCACAATGGTACACAACTACTTTTTTGAAGAAGTAGTTTAACTACCAAGTAGTTAAACTACTTTTTTGTTAAGTTAGTAGTTATACTCCACTACCTTTTCCTACTAGTTTGCCCAGCTCTGACTCTATTATCCTTGTCATTTGTTGTTTAGGTTTATTTTATCCGTTAATTATCTAAGAATACCTCTCACTAATTTAAATCGTTTATTTTTTCGTTAAAGTTATAAATAAATAGGTTTATTTGCATCGGTAATATGAAAAATTATAAAAATTTTGATTTTCGAATTTTCGAAGAGTGCCATGAAAACACAGAATTGAAGTTATTTACTCGAAATTATTAAGATATGATGTGTCAAAATTTCGCAAAAATGACAGTTTTTGTTGCAAAATTGAAAGGTTCCTGGACCGATTTCGACTTGAAATATACATGAATAAGATTTTAGGAACCTTCTACATTAGGTGCAGAGATAATTCGTTAGATGAGTTACGCATTAAATGTCATTTTAACTGATTTTTCGATGACCCTACAATACTGGAATTCGCCATGTACCTACTCATTAGGAGTCATAAAAACACTTTTGACGACACGGCGAATGGGATTACGTTTTACAAGGTTCAAAATTCGCGCGAAAATTTGCAGTAGAAGTGTTTTTTTGTTAATAAAGACCAAAATAAATGGACAACAGTAACAGCCATAAAAAATGAATTTATGTAGAATATATAAAAAAACTATTTCAGATTTACTTGGGTTATATCCATAATCCCTATTGTGAATGTCCAAGTATCATACAGGGGGAAAATAAATATATGAAAATCGTTCAAGAGTAAATTTTTATTTTTGATAGGAGGTCATGAAGTTAAATTAAGCTTATAACTCCTAATTCTCAACAACTTTTCATTTTTTATTCCCCTTTAGAGTTTAACTTCTTACTATAGCATATAACTTTCCTTAAGAGTTATTCATACTTTAGTAGCAATGAAACATAAGCTTAAATTAGGTATGTGATCCATAAATTATTGATTGCTCGGGTGTGCTAAAACTTGCTAGAAGTTGCGCAGCAAGATTTGCGAAAATGAAACCGAAAACTAAGCCCAAAATAAAGCAAAAGTTTGGCATTTTGCAAAAGCCGAACCGAATATTCGTTAAAAATCTAATTAATTCAGTTATAAATAATATTTCTTGGTTGTTAGGTTGGGACTCTCATTCCAATGACCAGCTTTGGATTAATGTTTGGGGATTATTTGAAGAGCATCGGAGATGAAACGACTGGGACTGCCTTGATGAACGGAATGTTCAATACTGTCAACTCGTTTACAGGTAATAGCGATAAAAATTTTTAAAAAGTCCAAAAAGCAACCAACCTAGGAAACCAAAGGTCTTTGATCAAACTCGTGCGATTTTTGCCCAAAGCCTTTGCTGCTTCCATGCTTCAAATCAAGCTTTTAGTTCGATTGAGAGCACGTATAAAATCCAATATACAGGGTCCTGCAGCTCACCTCCCGTCTTCTGTAGCTCAGTTATCAAAAGTTATTGATAGTTTGCAGGCTTTACCTGTATTCTAGGCCGCATTTCAGGTTTGACGTCATGATGATATATTTTTTTAGATGGCATGCCGTATATTTTGTTGCTTATTTGGGTGCCTCTTATGGATACCTACATACCAATAAAATTTTATTGAAATCGATTGGGTGATATCAGCAAAAAAAAATAAAAACTAAAAAAAATCCATTTTGAAGCACTGGTTTTAAAAATTAATGAAAAATATAAATAGTGCCTCGTTAATAAAATTATACAAGGGACTTGTTAATAGATTGACTGCCATGGCAGTCGTATACGACCGCCGGGTAAAAATTTCTCTAAGCCATGGCGGTCGTATTGCAGCTGCAAAACCATTTCACTTCTCTCGTTCATTTATACCTACGGTCTCCAGATTATGGAACAAAATTGCCTGCAGATGTTTCCCTTCCCCTCGCAACTTCTAATAATTTAAATTCCATGTCAATAGATTATATTTCGCTTCTCTTCAGATACCCACGGTATGTTAGTACTTTGGCTAGAAGTCTGCGTGGGCTATCTCAGATACAAAAAAAACTGTATATCAAAAAAGCAAAATTTGCAGACCTTTCGCCAATATTTGCGACCTAATCTTTAAAAGGTAATAAAGAAAATTAAACTAATGCCTATAAAAAAATACATTATTGAGTTCGACCAACAATATTTGGGTAAAAAAATTGATCTTTTATAACTATGTAGGGATTAATGTATTTCTGATAATATTGTAGGGCTTATTGCAAATGGAGCCCTAAACAGATACTCTTATAGAAAAGTTGGAGTTGCTGGAACTGTTATTTACGTCCTTGGAGCAACTGGTGTAGTTTTTTCTCAAAGTCTCTATCAACTTATAACGTTTTTTGGAGTAGTACAAGGTAAGGTTACTTTAGGTCGATTTTTTAAATACTTGTGAAAGCATTCTATAATTGTTTGTAAATGTCACCAAGTTCTTAATGTCATATAAGAAAAACCTACGTAGCAAGCAGCACATTATAGAAAATAATTTTTATTTATATTCATATTTTTGTTTTAGGTCTTGGATTTGGTCTGATGATGCCAGCAGTATATTCAGCTCTTAACTCATATTTTCATGAAAAAATGACGGTCATGATGAGTATAGCTCAAGCAATTATGGTTGCCACTTGCATGTTAATACCTGTTGTAGCGACGTGGAGTATGAGCACTTTCGGATTTAGGTATGGTTTTACAATGTTAAGAAATAATTATACAACAAAAAATTTTAAGTAATTTTAATCACGCAATGATCATAACCAACCACATTTTTCTGCTACATATTTCTACCTATATGCTTTTGTTGGCTATAGTACTCTCTTACTTCAATGTCTATTTTCTCAAAACCAGCCCCATAACTTGAACTGGATAAGCAGCACAGATTCATAGATATAAGTATTCGTTTGGCAGGATTTTCATTTAATGTTGCAGAATTTTAATTTTAAATTGTTCAAAAACTTTATTAAAGAGGTACCAAAAATGCTGCTTAGTTTTGCTTGGGTGTTTTGTATTATTTGTAAAATACTTTTATTTGTGTATGTGGTAGTACTGTTCTGCTAGAGAGTCGTTAATCCACAATAAGTGTTGAGGATGAGAATCTAAAATAGCACACACAGATTCATAGATATAAGTATTCCTTTAGCAGGATTTTCATTTAATGTTGCAGAATTTTAATTTTAAATTGTTCAAAAACTTTATTAAAGAGGTACCAAAAATACTGCTTAGTTTTGCTTGGGTGTTTTGTATTATTTGTAAAATACTTTTATTTGTGTATGTGGTAGTACTGTTCTGCTAGAGAGTCGTTAATCCACAATAAGTGTTGAGGATGAGAATCTAAAATAGCACACACAGATTCATAGATATAAGTATTCCTTTGGCAGGATTTTCATTTAATGTTGCAGAATTTTAATTTTAAATTGTTCAAAAACTTTATTAAAGAGGTACCAAAAATACTGCTTAGTTTTGCTTGGGTGTTTTGTATTATTTGTAAAATACTTTTAGTTGTGTATGTGGTAGTACTGTTCTGCTAGAGAGTCGTTAATCCACAATAAGTGTTGAGGATGAGAATCTAAAATAGTACATAGTGGGGAATGTAAATTGGATGTAAACCCTCTAACTTGACAGCTCACGTTAAAAGGAAACATCCAGGTACCTACGTTTCTATTATGCTATAACTAGTGTTTCTATCGTAAATAATTTTTGTTTGAGATAACCTGGATATCACTGCACCAATAACTAGAAATCCATTTGGTTCTGGTACCTAATTATTATTCATGTAGAGAATGTAGTAAATGCTTTCTAAGTTTTGGTAATCTAAGATTTCATGTTACTATTTCATAGGAACTGTAGTAACTACAGTACCTATTTTATGTTTTTTGCGGTGTTTATTTGTAGGTAAATAATTTCTTGGCAAAATTAGGTACATTATTAAAAACCTTTTTTGATTAAAAAAGTGCCTTTTGCTTGTTGCGTTCATATTACTAGTTGCCCACAAAATTTTGACCCACCTGTAAAAAAACTCACAGGCCGCGCCTGATATTAATCAGTATTTATTACGACGACGTTATCTATTTTTATTTCAGAGGTACTTTAATTGGATTGGCACTGTTAGCAGCACTGTGCCTTCCGGCAATGGCAACTTTACAGCCTGTAAAATGGCACATGAAAAAAGTACCTATTGATAGTACGAATATAAATGACACAGGTTAGAAGTTTTATGTTATTTTAGGTTTGTCACCAGAAGGTAACTAAGTATCTTATTATACACTCCCTATCAAAAAAACCGTATACGAGATAAATCGGAAGGTTTCCTTAAAAAAATTATACTTCCTTTGAGAAAAGACAAATCGAAATAAATAAAAAAAAAGGATAATATTGAGAAAAGATGGGGCTTTAAAATTAGACACATCAGAACACTATTCCACTACCGAATTTTTCTACAGGGTGTTCAAAA
Source organism: Philopedon plagiatum (assembly GCA_963971165.1). Lineage (NCBI taxonomy): Eukaryota > Metazoa > Arthropoda > Insecta > Coleoptera > Curculionidae > Philopedon > Philopedon plagiatum. The sequence goes on from OZ020195.1 coordinate 7,774,256, forward strand.
GTCAGGTCTAAAAACATTACTTTTGTTACTCCTTGTATAATAGCAAAATGATGAGTATTTTACGAAAACTGGAATACATCGCGGAATCCCATGTTTTTAATCTGTCGAAAATTTCATCAAAATGGATCTTAGATTTAAAAACTTATTGATCATTAGCCTTAACTAATATTGTTCTTACCCGGTTTGGTTTTTGATTGGGAGTGTAGTAATATTTATATATAAAAAAACAACAAATGATACCCATGAGGATGGTGCATTCACTAAACATGATTTATCCTTTAGCCACCTTGGGTATAAAATTACCTAACAAACAGTAAAGGTCAAAAAAATTCAAAATCAAAAAAATTTTGATTATTAACGAACATTTGCTGAGTAGCAATTTCACGAATAACGTTTTTAACAAAATCGCGAACCGGAGGTAAGCAATTTTGTTAACGACGGATTTGCCTAAGCTGTTTTAAAAACCTTTATTTATATATTTTAAGTTGTTCCTATTGAACAAACAGAAAACAAAATGTCACTTCCATCAGACGTACTTAAATCACAAGTAGAGCCTCTATTGAACAAAGAGAAACCGATAGCAACAATGACAGCAAGTCAAAAGAGTCTTAACGATCGAGTAATCCTTCCTAAACCAAGACAATCGATTATATCTCTTGGTGATCGTGCTGCATCCGTAAACAATATTCACCATTTGAGGGAGCTACAGAGTGAAGTTGGCGGAAATATCGCAGAAGAGGAAGATTTGTCAATTTGGTAAGTTTATTTTACCTGTGTTTTAACTGGATCGTGTCTACACGCCTACAAATAAGTTATAGTTTAAAAAGCTAAAAAATACGCTTTTATGAGTAGCGCACTAAAAAGTTAAAAATAGTTTTCCTTTTATAGCTGTACAAGTTAACAGAAAACCGGGGTTTGCTGTGCGCGTAGCCTGCGTAAAGTAAAACAACTAACAAAGTGCGCCTCCCTTTACTTCGCACACATGCATACCCCGGTTTTCTGTTAACTTGTACAGGTATAAAACATTTGGTCTTTAAATAGATAATTAAATTTAAAAGCGTGGGGCGCACTTATGTGCTCACCATCGCACATATGGGTATTTGAGCCAAAAAGTTAGTCAAAATTATTTATTATTATTTTTTTCTGCAGACCTTTCGCCAATATTTGAGACCAAATCGTTAAAAGGTAATAAGGAAGATTAAGCTAATGCCTATCATACTATTTCTACGAATCTATTTTTGCAAAATTAAATGACAGTTTATTATCTATTTCAGGCAATCTTTCATCAAATCTATGGACATCTCTCTTAAAAGACGCTAGATACCTTAATATAAGCATTGGACTGGCGTTATGCTTCACGTCTGACATCGCTTTCATATCAATTATACCGCTTACGCTTGGAAATGTCGGACTTGACCCCAAACAAATTGCTTTTATAATAACGGTATTCTTCGGAAGCGATTTGGTTTCCAGGATACTCTTGACTGTAGTTTCTGGAATGTTCAAGTTTAGAAGTAGGAACTTGGTGCTGTTTGCAGCGTTGTTTTCAGCAATATTTAGAACTGGTACGTAAGCTTTGAACATGGAAACCTTGGAAGTAAATTTAGACTTCTATGTTCAAAACACGATTGTATTTTAAAGAGATGGAAAAACTAAAATAATTTTGCTATTTTTATTCAGTATTAGGGAATATATATATATATATATATATATATATATATATATATATATATATATATATATATATATATACATATATAGCAAAATATTAATTTTGTTTTTTTTATAGTTCTTCTCTCAAATGACACTTATATATGGAAAATCTCGATTTTGGGAATATTAGGATTTCTAAGATGTTTTATCCAAACTCCACTGCCTCTGGTAATATCAGAAGAATATTCAGACAGGTTTTCCACCGCCTTTTCATTGTTTATGGCTGTTAACGGTGTAGTTAGCTTAATATTTGGATTGTTGATGAGTAAGTATTATTTAAGTAGTCTAAAACTCTAATTTTTTTTCGTAAGTGGCTGCGATTTCGTATTTAGAGAAAAAAAATAATTCTTCAAAATAACTTTTCTTTGTCTCTTGCTAAATAAGGGTATTTTATTCTTGGGCATATTTTACGTTTTTGCCGCTACCCTGTATACTACGGGTCTTTTTAGACCCCCATAGAGATTTTTAGTGGGATATGCTGTATAAAAGTTTTATTATTTTTAGGCTTTATTAAAACTTACACACAAAGCGACGTGATGGTATGCCATTCGTTAACCATGGCTTATAGTATTTGTGTTATTGCTTGGATTACGGAATTGACGTTATTTAGAAAAAAATCAAATAATGAACAGAAAAAATAGACACTTTAATTAAGGAATGAATTTGACAAAAAGTGTACCATTAAGAAAACTTTCTTCTCCACCAATGTCACTAAAATAAGTTTGGACTGTGCGTAACAACATTTTGATAGTTTTTAAGTAGTTAGAAGAATTTGTAAAATAGTATTGAAATCAGAATTCCTTAAAAGTATTATGGAGAACGGTTTGAATCAATTAAAAACAAGGAGTAATAAAATAGTAAATTTTATTTATTTTATATGAATATTATGTCAAAAATAATGTCGTTAACTTAATAGTCTTAAGGATATGTTATATTAACAAGATATTTTATAGATTTTCTGTGGTATTAAGTAATGTGATCTGTAATACTTGATGTAATATAAAAAGCTGGCATATTTTTTAGTTTAAATATGTTAGAAAAGAAATATTTTATGTTAAAGTTCTTAAATTGGCTTCGAGATGAGAGAAGAGCGAAAAACAGCTGTCAAACGGCAGATTTTAATAGATGACGCTGATGCAGTGAGAAAACTTTTAGGAATTTTTTATTGTTTCTTTACATTTAGCAATTTCTCAATTAGAAAATTACAATGACAATATCCTTGTTTGTTATCTGTCTCTTTATAGCCAACCCAGTATCTTACAAACATTGTGACCGAAACAGAATCAACCAGCACCAGTACATTTTGATAAAGGCAATGAACTTTATACTTGATTAATTCCTATTTCTGAACCTAAAAGTAAAACATCTGGATGGTTATTAAATTTATTGCCGAAATTGGAAAAATGTGCTTTAAATTCTTGCGTTCACATTTACTAAGAAGGTTTAAGATTTAGTACTGGTTTAAATTAAGACCTTATAGTTGATCGGTTATATTGTCACCAAACGTTTTTTTCGTCCATCCTAGCTGGTCACCCTTGCGGCTTAGTGTCGAGGTCCGGTAGCGACGACGCAGGTCATTTCGACTCGCGTCGGCCTATCGGCCTGGAGCGGGGCAGAGGAGGGTTACCTGCTAGGTGGGATTAGAGGCGAGACGGCAGTGATTACCTCGACGCAAGCGAGTCTACGCAATAACTACTTGAATACAAGGACACAATGCTTATCTGTGACGTCATCAGCCGTGGTCATATGAATAAATGAATACAATATTATATTATATGCTTTTTTTGGATTTATGTTTTTGTGTGACTTATAAATTTGCACTTTAGACCATCATTATTTAAATATTTAAACTTACATTTGGGCAAATTATGCGTTAATAAGATCTAAAATATGTATAAGTGATAAAAACTATAATGATTTTAAAAAGAACTACTTTGTGTAAAATGTTTTACTGTAGTTTTTTTAGGTACATATTTTAAGGTGAGTATTAATACCAATTATAAAAAATAATATCTTCTATTAAACTAAGAAATCCTAAAGATTTTGCCTCAGATATTGTGTATCCTCAGATAGCAAAATTTTCCAAAAATTTAGGTACTCGAGGATTTACGAGTAACTAAGTACTGAGAAAAATTTACTGAAAATCATCATTGGATTACCTAGCCACTTTAAAGTTAAAGTTAATGTATGTCCAATTATTTTGTATATGTATTTAATTTCCTTTTATGACCTTTACCTAATCGGTTATTTTTCTTGGCACAGTAATTTTTGAGCAGAGTGTTGGTAATACTGCTAAGTAAAATATCAATAATTGTTTTTGCTGAGTGTGTATTGCAGCCATCAAAGTATATTAAAAATTCTTGTTTAAGGATATATTTAAATACGAGATTAGTCAGAAATGATTTTTGAGAAAAAATGTTTAAGAATTTATTCTCATGGTCACTAAGTATTTTCTGGAATAAAATATATGAAACAATAACTATTTCAATTACATGATCTCTAGGATATTGCAGGGCACCTCTGCTTAAGTTAGTTATGAGATTAAAATTATCTTCAACAATAAGTTCTTTATTGCATATCAAAGAATTTTTGCAATAATTGCATTTCAGCTTCTTTAAAGCAATATGGCTGCAATATCCCCCCAGATACGTAATCACAGGCATTTCTGGTTTAAAGTTGTCCATATCAGATTGTTGAATAATAATATTTTTAAGAATTTCGTCAATTTCTTTAGAACAGTCTTCAGCACTGTCCTGTTCGTCACAATCAGGTGATTCGTAGAATTTTTCAATTCTTAACTCTCCAAAATTATGGGATTTTAGTGTCAATATTGATTGAATTCGTAGTCGTTTTTCAGATTCATAAAGTTGTCGAATTGAGATGTGATAATGTCCACCCGCTAACTGTCTATACTTTCCAAAGCGATTTTCTAAGGGATCAGTTTGCAATTTTCCTAACAAAATATAATTTAAATTTAATTCCTCAAAACAATATTTCACAATTTCCAGCACACCATAAATTGTATGGGACAAAGCTGTGTGAGTTTGGCGTGTTAATTTTTTTAAAAAAATTTCTGATTTCCAGTTACCTAACCAAATCAACATTTGTTTCAAAAAGTCAAGTTTTGGGTCGTTTACTATTTTACCTTTTACAATAGGTTCCTGGAAAATATCACGCAGACGCTTTCCTTTTAATGGTGTTTTGACGTTTATTATATTCCACCACTTTACTATTATTTTCAAAAACTCGGCTGTGTCCTGAGCATTGGGGATATCTTTGTCAAAATTTTGTAAGCCCTCAATTACAAAAGGATTAAAAACTTTTAATGCCAGTTTTACATTTTGTCTTTCCATGCTAGACGGATACAGAGCTTTTAAATTTAAAGAGAAGCCAAATTTTAGTAACATGTTGTGTTCCAAGTCATGCAATTTTTTAAGAGATGCAAAACATGCAACTTTTTCTTCGCCAGTAAAAAAGTCGGGATATGTAAATGTCTGATCAGGTTTTGAGTTTAGCCAGGCATTGAATATACATTTTAAGAGATGGACAGAATCAAACAAGTAAAATAAAGGTCTTTTAGCATCGACAGGGTGTGGGAACACTATATTAAGTTCTTTTTTTGGTGAAAAATTTGACATAGCTTTTCCATTAATGGCATTGTTGTCACTGAGTACACAAAAAACTATATAACCGATAGCCTCTAAATGAGTTATTATTGTTTTGATAAAATGAAAAAGCAATTCATGGTTAATTTTAGATATAGGGGCAATGTGAACAACTTCTTCCAAATCTGAACAAATACTTGTAATCATGAAAGTATATGCAGATGTTGCTAACAATTCGTTATTATTTACTGATGCCCCCACCAGGTTTCCCCCTTTATAGTCTAAATAAGGGTTAATATGAATTTCATCCATTAGCAGACAAACATTTTTGTCTTGATCATTTAAATATTTAAAAATATTTTGTGCGTAAGTCAAAAAAATTTTTTTTTCATCAATATGGGGATCAGTTAAAAAATTATTACAGACGCCTTTGATAGTTTCAGGATGGGGTAAAATTATTGGCCAGTGATTTCTTAAATATCTGTACGCATGAGGACTGATTGTATATACAATTGAACAAAATACCATAGTTGTAGTGGAATATCTGTATCGTTCTTTTGGCAAAGTTCTTAATTTTATTTGTTCGGAGATAAATTGCAAAGCTTGTGCTAAAATATCATTGTCTACTTTTAAGTTTTTTAGCAAATCAGAAACAAAGTTCAAAATTTCATTAATTTTTGACATATCCATGTTATTTTTTCTGTAGTCATATTCGGGATCGCGGTCAGGATTCGAGTTATTTTCAGAGTTATTATTGTCTTGTTCGGAATCTACAGGAAGAATATTCATCGAACAATCAATGGTATCAAGTAAATTTCGCAATTCATCCAAACTACTTGACAAAAAGGGCGTTTTTAGTTTATCAATTTGTATACTTACTGGTTGTCCGTACAAGTATGTACTTATTTCTAAATTATTATTTATTTTAACAGCCCACGTAATTGAAGGCCCCGGAATACGCTTAATCTTAAAGAGAGTCTTTGAAGTTTTTTCATTAATAATAAACCACCCTTCATTTAAACTAAATGTTTTAAACAAATTATTAAATTCTTCAAAAGTTTTATAATTTGTAAGTTCTTTATGTATTAAAATTTCACGCTTGCTTTCTTCAATACCTTTTTGAAATCGTAATTCGTCTAGTTCTTTAAGTTTTTCTTCTCTGCTTTTTCGATGCGTTAAAGTTTTTGATAAGTATTTTGGACAATTGGGAAATTTACTAGGTACGCTGTGCTCTTTTAATCTTGGTATATTTAACTTTACAGAAACGACCTCACCGGTTCTCGTGTCTTGCTGACTATGCTGCCTGATAAAATCATCTTCTGTAAAATGAAGCTCACATACTCGGCTACTAGCATTTGGAATAAAATTTTCACGATGTAAGGCGTTCTGCCATTTCACTTGCCCTTCCACACTCTTAGGAAAACGAAATACTCGTACTGTTGGTCCGTTTGGGTAATTACCCTTACAACCGACTACACAACATCTATAAGGCATTTTAATAATTATTTAAAACACTATTGAAACCGGTAATACACTTTGTTTTTTCACTAAATACACAAAACACTTGTAGATTGTTAACACGAAAAGGAAAACTGCATGTCATATGGTACAACGTTGCCAGATCGACGGTAGCGTTTTGTCTGCTGACTGCACGTTTACTAAAACTTATTATTATTGTTATTTTTTTATTTAACTTCAAAATACTCCCAATAAAATACTGCTGTAAAATTATATTAGGCCTGTGTTAATAACTAAGTTAACGTAGTTATAAACACATTACACAAAGAAAAGTTATTTCTAAGCTTATCCTAATTAAGAATTATAGATAATCTGACAATATTGTTTCAAGCACATGTCTGGACGCACAGCTGACTATGCTGGACGTAAAGCGTATTCGATTGACAAAATCTAATCGATCCGGATCAGGTTACAAACATTAAGTTAGAGGAATACGTAATTGAATCAGGAAGGGTAGTAGAAAGAGATGAAATGTGTCGGAAAGTGATCCGGATCAGTCCAAATTTTTGTCATTCGAATACGGCTCGGGCGGCTGGACCTGAAAGGAGTTTTTGCGTATGGCCATAGATTAGGAGTTGTTGCATAGATATCCGTATATGTAATGACTTCGGGTGATGACGTCACATAACGTTAAGTCATAAGCATTGTGTCCTTGTATTCAAGTAGTTATTGGTCTACGACATCCTGAGCCATTTTCCTCCGGCCAAGCGCTTTTAGACAGTATACAGGTAGGACTCTTGGGTTATTTTAGAAATGTGTAAAATATAAATTATTTCTTTTTAAATTAATAAATATAGCTGCATAATTAATAATGAAGCCAGGGTTTTATTACTTTAGTTTAGATCCCGTGACAATATTTTGACAGGTTTTTGTCCTCTCATTGTTAATAAGTCGTCACTAAAAACGTATGAATTATTCTGATATTTCAGCGATTTACTTGGATTCCAAATGATTTCCATCTTGGAACGGGTTGCTGCAATGAATTTAGTTCTATTATTGTCGAAAGTACGTAGGTACTAAAATTGCTCTTCCCTGAGATTTACAATTTGACTCAGTTGGGAAGTTTTCGTCCCCCCCCCCCCTAATTACAATGCTCTCGGAACGTCCCTGCTACATCTTTCTCAAAATTGCAATTTTTTTAACATGTCACCTTCATCAACTTGTATCTTCAATTATTTTACGTACACAGGAAAAAAATGCTATGCTATTTTCAATAATACACTGCTCAAAAAAATTAGAGGAACACTTCTTTGTATCTCTATAACTTTTATTGTGGAAATGATATACATATGAAACATTTAAATTTCTAAAGCCACATATGTTATCCTATTAAATAAATGAACTTAAGAATTAAGAATGCAATAATTATTAAGATATGATTAGGAATTTAAAAAAAATACAAAAATCAAAGTGGCGATAGATGCATTTTCTTTGCAAAACATTTGTGGAATTCCCTTCGTATGAGAATCAGTATCTAGTGTGTCCTCCACCAGCACGAATAACTTCATGACACCTCCTTGGCATGCTTCTTATAATTCTTCGAATATTTTCTTGGGGTATACTTTCCCATTCTTCGATTAAGGCTTCTTCTAGGTGCAGGAGAGTTTGGAATGCATTTGGACGCTTCCGAATGCGTCTGTCCAACAAATCCCAAACGTGTTCGATAGGATTTAAATCGGGACTAATCGCAGGCCAATCCATGATTTGAATACCTCGTTCATGTAGGAAGTTTATGGCAATGGCTGCTGTATGTGCTTTCGCATTATGTTGCATCAGTATGAAATTTGGACCTACACCGTAAGCTACAGGTACAACATGTTCTTCTAGCACATTATCGATGTAACGTTGAGCGTTTAGACTTTCATGAATTACCACAAGGTCGGTTTTTCCTTCAAGACTTATCCCTCCCCAAACCATTATCGACCCGCCACCAAACCTTTGCACTTCTCTTACTGCAGCAGCAGAATACCGTTCGCCGGGACGTCTGTAAACACGTGCTCGACCATCACAACGTGTAAGACGAAATCTTGACTCGTCGGTGAAGAGTACTTGTGTCCAATGTCGAAGTTGCCAATTAATATGCTCACGAGCAAAATTTAAACGGCATATTTTGTGACGCCTTGTCAAAATGGGTTTTCGCACGGGTCTTCTGGGTCTCAAGTTAGCTTCTTTTAATCGATTTCTAACAGCCTGGTCGGAAATATCTAGTCCATGAGTCACCCTAAAAGCACTTTGAAGATCATTTGCTGTTAGTATACGATTACGCAATGATGAAAGAGCTAAATATCGATCTTGATTTTGGGTGGTTTTCCTCTTACGACCTTGCCCGATGCGTCTTTTGTACTGACCAGTTTCCCTAAAACGATCCCACACACGTTTTATAACAGAAGGACTGCGATTAAACATTCTTGCAAATTGCCGGATACGGAACCCATTTTCAATCAAAGAAACAGCACGAGCAACTTCAACTTCACTAAGATGCCGCATTTTATTTTTCGTGATGTCTAATTGACTTTTGCAACAATATGTTGCTGTTACCATGCCTACTAAATCTCGAAACTAAGCATAGGTCACTTTCTCGCCACTTTGATTTTTGTATTTTTTTTAAATTCCTAATCATATCTTAATAATTATTGCATTCTTAATTCTTAAGTTCATTTATTTAATAGGATAACATATGTGGCTTTAGAAATTTAAATGTTTCATATGTATAAAATTTCCACAATAGAAGTTATAGAGATACAAAAAAGTGTTCCTCTAATTTTTTTGAGCAGTGTAGTATTATTTTTGACCACGTCCACATTAGTTATATTAAAGTTAATATTTTCTCAACGAAACATGATTGAAATATTCCAAAAAAATATTTCTTTAAATATAGACTTTATTATTGGAGTTCAAAAGTATTCCTACTTCTTTGGAAACAATATTATCATTTTTCAATGACCAAAATATTATTTGAAATCAATACATTTCTATTATTCCTTAAAGGGTAGAATTGTTAGTTAACTATTTGATGAGAATACTTAAATATAGTTGGGCGAGAAATAACTATTTGTAGGCGGTGTGATTTACATTACAATATATTTTATTAAACGAACAAGAACTACAGTTTAAATAGAAAATCTAAAAATTCTTACATCATGTTAATTAAAATAAACACTCAATAAAACATATTTGCCGACACACCCCTTGGAGAGGTTCAAATTGTACTGCTGGTATTTGTTTGTTGAATAGTCGTTTAACCTTGCAGCCTGTTTTTTTTTATTGTGTTAAAGATACGCCAAAAATAATAGTTATTTTGCAATTCTATGGACAGGAGCAACTCCTTTCAGTGTTTTGTGATATGTAAGTAAAACAAATCTAAAAAGCTTTGCAATAATAAATAAGTTATACGATTAAATAAGATGTATATTCTTACAAATAAACGTTTACTGAAACCAATGATATATTTTGTATTGAATTTAGAATAGCATAGAGTGCATTAGACTGCATCAAATAATTGTTATATTTAAACGGCATATTAGAAACTAATAAAACCTTATATTTCAAGCAATCTTATAACCTATTGGTTAACAATGATAAACTAATCATTGAAATAAACCGAATTTGTATTTTGCAATACGGAATAGAGTGTCATTGGGTGAATTGGTATCTAATTCATTATACGATAGTGTTTTCTTTTTTGTACAGCTCTCTGAGCTGTCGATTCTTGCTTGGAGCGAAAAGGTTTGGTACAAGAACATCGCAGACGCTAAAAAATCCGGACTGATTTAGTCTTCACTGCGACTAAACATGTGCGCCTTTTGTTAAAAGAACAATGTAAAAGTGGAAATAGCAAATCGAAGAAATTTAAGAACCTAGCATAGTTAATCATTGTAGATTATCTTGTATCAACGATAATTTTGCAAGACAAGAATTTGTTATTTTAATTAAAATGATCACAAAAACAACACATCTTGTTTTATTTATTAAATAAATTTACAGTTAACAACGTTTATAGGTACAAAAAGAGGAACCTAAATACGCACTGTGTAAAAACTTTAGAGCAGTAACAAAGAAATGGCTGCGTGTCAAAGCTAGCACTTGGGAATTCATAAAATTTAAGAAGAAACTTAACTTTTTTGCTGTAAAAGATGTTGAAAGTGTTCTCTGTTTACTTTCAAGCAGTAAAGTACCCCATTTAAGAATCTCTTGGAGATCACTTTTTTAAAGGAATCTTCAAAATATATGTCGTTCTCTAACATGTAGTTTTGAATTTTTCATTTCGTATTATTTGGGCCTGGAATCTTACGTAATTGGCGACTGTGATAGCTCGCATTGTCCATTACTATCACGCTACTGGTAGGAATACTTGGTTCTGCGGTTGTGCCTTCGTGGTAGTCCACGCAGGAGTCCTTAATATTTGTTGGGGAGAGCCACAAAGCATTTGGAACCCAACCGTTTTCTGATCCCGCATGTAAGATGGTTATCCTTTTTCCTTTATTAGATGGCGCTTTGGTTTATCATCTAGTGGAGGAATCGGACCATCCGATTGACGGTGTATCATGAGTGTCAAACCAGGTCTCATCAAGGTAAATGATGGGACGATTTTCAGATCGGTATTTCTTCATGGAAATTAGGTACCTACTCATAACGCCATTTTCGTATCTTAGTTGAACTACACGTTTCAGCCGCAGCGGCACTAACATTAAGTCTCTTGTTAACCAAAGAATTATTATATACGTTTTTTACAGTTTCCCTAGCATCGACGGATATCAGAAGCACTATCAACGTTTTCTCAAGGATGCCACATAATGCTGATATCACGTAAATATGATATAATACAACTGAAGTTTTCACATGCAAAATAGAGACCGACTTATTTGCCTCAATTTTCGAAAACATGAAATAGATACTTACCGATAAGAGGTACAAAATGTCGGTGAACAAGTAAAGTAAATTTTATTTATGTCTACGTGCCACAGAGGAAGTCTTAGATATTTTTATTTTTAAATACAAATTATTACAGCGCGGCCCCGTCGACTAATACTAAAAATGCCAGAGTATACACAATGGAGCCGACCTGGTAGTTTTATTGCAGTTAATAAGTTATAGCCAAATATCCTGAAATATACTTTACATGGTATTTAGGCCTCGGCATTCGTGGGCTGTCAAAAGATTTAAAAAAATTGGACAAGGGGAGATCCGGAAAACCAACGATATTTTATTTACCTAATGATTATTATTCCTAAGCAATAGTTTGGTTTCTTGCACTGGATGACGTAGAAAAACTTGCAATCTCCGCTCGAGCTATTAGCAGTGATTCTAAACCTAGAATTTTGACTACAAAAACCCATTAGATATTGAACACACCATGCACCAGTTTAATTTTATTATATCAGAAACTGTAAAATAAGATAATCTAACTATATTTTCGTGGTAATCTTTAAGATTTACTAATCTTTTTATAATCGGAGATGAGTCTGGCGAACAGTTATTATGATCAACCATAGTTTTTTTATTTCAAGTAAGAGGAAACACAGTGATTCAAATTATACCATAATGATCCTAGAAAAAAGAAATAAGGATTATCAATGGATACCTCCTAATGGTGGCTGGGGTTACGTGATTGTCGCGTCAACTACAATTATTTTTGTAAGTCTAGACTTCTGTTAACTTCTATTACTTAGAAGTATGATATTTTTATATGAGATCTTTAGGTGGAAAATACAATTGAATGTAAAATTTAAAAAATGTCAACTGTTACTCTCAATCTATTTGATTCTTGTAATATTACCTAAATACTACAATTTGACTAGTTCTTAGAATAGTGAAGTAACCTGCCGTACAAAGGCTGTTGTAGATTTTTAAATTTTCTTGCTAGAAGGAAGTCGAGTCAAATCAATGCCTTGCCAAGCTTCCTTAGACCTTCTTATTTGGTGGTGAGTAAATTACGAAAAAGTTCTTTCTCACTTCCAGCGATAAGTTTGAGATCCCTCTAAAGTTAGCGTCAAAACCAGAAAAAAAATAGTTTGAATGTAGATTGGGCTTTGTCCTGACTAAAAACTTAAAACAATTTGAATTGCAAATGTACAATTTGGGTAAAATATATACAAGGTAAGCAGATAATATGTTGCTAATGCTTTTAATGTTGGCACAAGTAATCTTATTATCGAGAAAAGTCTTACTTAAACTGGCCCCACATGGGGATTAAATACAACGGGTGTTAAATTTTACGTATCGGGTTGCGACGACTGGTGAATTTTCTTATATTAAATGCTGATAGTAAGTCGATTTAATTTGACATTTTATCTCACCCTATAATGACCTAATAGCGAAAAATTCGGATGAAAAGAATACTGTAATTTTACTGAAACTGGAAACGTCTCTCCATTTTAGATCGCTACTATTGTACCTTTGGGGGTATTTGGAATTATTTTTGGAGAATTCTTGGCGTCGATAGGAGATGGTACTAGAGGCATAACCCTTGTAACTACTACTTACAACACCATTAGTTTGTTTATGGGTAAGTGCTTCTTTTGAATAAAATCTATAAATCTAATAAACGTTCTAAAATAGCTCTATACTCTATGGCATTTTTATACGAATCAGCTTTAAAACAAAACAGAAGAAATATCGATGCGTGATAGTACAGTACGTAGCAAATACAATGTAAATTTTACAGAAGTGGATTTTTTTATTTACAAGGTTTTTTGGTAAATCTGAAGCAAATTAAACTATGTAAGCGTTCGTTAGTAAAATGTATTTGTAGTCTAACTATATTTTGACAGTATATGTGTAATCAAGCGCTATTTAAAATATAGGGGAAAAAATCACTTTTTGAAAAAATCTCACATTAGTCAGGTTTATACCCAAATTATGTTGTATTATTATTTTTTAGGTTTGGTAGCCAATGTTTTGTTAAATAGATATTCATATAGAAAAGTGGGACTGCTAGGAGCCTTAATACATTTTGTTGGAGCGTTAGGTGTAATTTTTATTTCAAAACTGGAACACCTGATACTTTTATATGGAGTTATAGAAGGTAAATCTAAAGTATTTTTGACACAAAAGTTCGCGCAGAACTGCTTAAGAATTTCTGATAAAGGAAACTATCGATTTAGGACGTACAGCCGTTGACAAATAGGCAATAGGCATGTAATTCAAATAAATTTGAAACATTTTTTCGGATATAGTACATTACATGAAACACAATATAATTATTGTAGGAATTGGTTTCGGCCTAATTTTACCTGCTGCTTTTTGTGCTTTCAATGGTTACTTCGATAAAAAAATGGCCTTTATGATGAGTATTTGTCAGACCATTGTAGTAGTTGGATTTATGTTGATTCCTCAAATTGGAACGTGGTGTATGGACGCATATGGATTTAGAGGCAGTCTATTGCTATTAGCAGGATTAAGCGCATTTTGTATTCCTGCGGCAGCAGCACTGCATCCGGTTGAATGGCATTTAATTAAAGACAAAAGAGAAAATATAAAAGAAAGTAAGTAAGCTATAAAAGCAGTTATATTATGTCATCAGTTACAAAATGCTATATTTTAAGTATCAAGTGGAATGTCTTGTATTGTGTATTTTAAATTTCTTACAACTTGCTTACTGTAATTTTTCCTGTACCAAAGCAAATGCATGGAGAGAAAACGAATCTCATCTTTTTACCTCTTGAGGTAAGGATTGGCCAAGACCACTTTGAGGTTTAGGGTTCTAGATTGTGTTAGTGTTTTTACAGTTGATTTTTAAATTTCAGATGTGGCAATAAATAACACACAGGACGAAGTTGTTAAGGAACCTCTTGTCAGCCAAAAGAACATTATTGTGGAACGTAATAACTTAACAGAAGCAAGGAAACGCAAAGTGGATGTTCCTTTGGGAGAGAGAATAGGATCGTTGGCATCTTTTAAAAGCGAGATGGAAACAGACAACAGAGATACCAGAAATACATCATTTTGGTAAAGTCGGAGCTATAAAGGCAGAGGCAGAACTGCCTCCCATTCCGGCGCACGTTAATTTTATTCTTTTTTTTTTCAGGCAGTCTTTTCTGAACTCCATGGATCTGCACCTCCTCAAAGACAAAAAATACCTAAACATTAGCCTAGGCTTATCGCTAAGTTTTACAGCGGACATAGCATTCTATCCAATTATACCTTCAGTAATGAGCAACATCGGTTTCTCTTCTTCTGAGATAGCTCTGATGATCAGCGTCTTTTTTGGTGCAGATTTGGTAGCGAGAATTTCGCTGACTGTGGTGTCCGCATTTTGGAGCATCAGAAGCAGATATTTAGTTTTGGGAGCTGCAGCAGTTAGTGGGATATTTAGAGTTGGTAAGAACTTTTTTTTTGGAGATTTCCCAAGGTCTGGAAATTACAAAACTAGGCAAAAATTCAAAACACTCATTGAAAGAAAGATAACAAAAGAAGGACTACGAATATTCTTATTGAAATTTGGTCCTTTATGGACAGATCACTATCTAAAACTGGTATGATTTAAGAAATAATTAACTGTTCCAAGTTCGTATATTTCAAATAATTAACCAAACTGGAATTTTTAATGAATTCTATTTATTTATTAGAATAGTAATCATTTTTTAGAGAGCAGAAGTAAAAAAAATAAGTGGAATTTAACGAATAATACTAATTCGGAAAAAATAAAGTTATAAAATATTTTTTTCGGAACAATAAGAGGATAAAAATCTGTCACAACTTAAGTAATCAACTAGAAGATCCTAATTAAAACCAGTACTAACTCTTAAACCTTTTGAGTGAATCTTTGAAAGTTAGTAATTTTCAGAATTTTGTGAATATTATGCTAAGTATTCTTTATTTAATAAATATTTTTTTGCAAATTGTCAAATCTATATTTTTCAGTTCTCTTTATCAACGATACACTGAAGTTTAAATTGGCAGTACTTGCAGTACTAGGCTATAGTCGATGTTTTATTCAAACACCGATAGCTTTAGTAGTATCAGAAGAGTATCCAGATAAGTTTGCCACTGCCTATTCTTTATATATGGCAATAAACGGTGTTGTATGTCTTGTTTTGGGACAACTTATGAGTAAGTTATGTGAGATTACATGTTTAAAAAATGAAAAGATGACTGAGTAAGGGCGTTCCCAGCGAGGGGCAGGGGGGCAGCTGCACCCCTAGAAGAAAAAATATTCGATGATCTTCGCAATCGAATTCGCATCCCGCCCCCTTTCTCGAACATAATATAAGTTGCCCCCCCCCCCCCTAGTTCGGATCCTGGGTACACCCTTGGGCTTGATGTACCTAGTTTGTTTATAAATCATTTATTTTAGGTTTGATAAAATTTGCAACGAAAAGTGACTTTTGGGTATGCCATATCCTAACGATAGCATTGTTCGTTAATGTTGTCAGTTGGACTTTGGAAATGTATAAATCTGAAAAAAGAAAAGCGGAAGAAAGCAGTCCGAACACTTAAGCTTGTTTGCATAGCGATAAAAATAATAATTATTGTATTTTAAGGAGGATTTAATAACATGTGGATAAAAGTCAGTTACACTGGAAAAAAGAATTTTTATTTTTATCGATAAACCAACATACACTGTAAGGTTTTTTTGGTGAACCTTGATTTTTAAATTTGTTTCATCCATATAGATATTATACTATTATAGTAAATAAACGATTCATAATTATAATTAGGTGATGTTTCGAAATAGCAATTAATTACACATTTTGCAAAATGCAATTTTTTCATTTAAATATTGTATAAACATAATACAGTAGGTAACTGTAGGATTTGAAGGTGTAAAATTGGTCGAAAAACTGAAATCAGTTTAAATAATTAAACAGTACGAATCGTTTCCAATGTAGTAATATAACATGTAACAATCTTATCTTATATTCTGTTTACACCTAAAATTAACACATGTTATGTTATTTAATTGTGATAATGCTGTCACATACAAGTTTTAAAAACGCAAACAATTTAGCTATTTTTATTGAGTAGTTGTCAAATATGTTAACATTACACCAAGAAGTTGAAGAAGCTCCTTAACTTTGAGTCTTTGCAGCGACATAACACGCGAACATGACACGCGAACATGGTACGTTACAAGGTTCGGTTACACGTGTGGAAGCACCTTAAGAAAATTGCATTGTCGTAGCTTAAAATCATATACTTACTATATAAATATACCGCGGGTTGTCTGGAATTCTTGATGCCAACAATATTAAATGGAGATATACAATCTCGCATAAGTCTATCCTTTAGTCTGATATTTCTGTATATGCGCATGAGTTAATACGAATTTTTTCATTGGTCAGAAATAGTACAGAATTAGATGGTGAATTGTACTAATCATCGGCTGTTGTGCGTTTATTTCGGCTTCTTTCAGCTTTCGGTTTTTTTTTAGTTTACAGTTGGATCGCCATTCGCCATTTTTTCTTTGTGTCGTGTTGTATTTTGTATTCGGTGTTCTTGTGGTTGATTTTGAAGTGTGCTAACTTATGCCCTGATGTACAAAAAGTAATAAACTAGTTCAATTATACCAAAAAACCAGCCCTGTCAAGAAACGTATGAAGCGTGGCGCCGTTAGATGGCCAATAGCAACACAAGATTTAGCGCAATCGCAGTTTACGAATTATCAGACTAAAGGATAGACTTATGCGAGATTATATATCTCCATTTCACATTGTTGGCATCAAAAACCGCACATTGGGTAAATGGGGAACCCGCGGTATATTTATATAGTAAGTATATGCTTAAAATGAATGAATGCTGCTGTCTTCTCTTGCTAAAGGCCAATGGTTTAGTCGGATGATTCACGACATGCGCTTGAATCACGTGAAATACTGTCATTCTTATTATCGCTCGTGAATAATATAATATTTTTTCATTTTTTGCCTTGGACAGGTCCGATTTTAAAATATTTATTTAATCGTAAAGTTTTTGTTTCAGTGTAAAATGTATGAATCGCTCTGTATCTATAATAAATTTCATCGTTATCACCATTACTTATCACAATGAGACATATATTTACGTGAATACCATACAAACTAAATAGGTATATAAATATATTAGCAAGCACTTACCCTAGTTGAAAAATAAATTTTTAATTACACCTGTAATCAGCAAGATTTCAAAAACAATAATTATCGCCGTCACGTAGTACATGGATGTGTGTATAGTATCTGTCGTCGATATATCGTTTTTCTATAACACTTGAAAATAAATACGTTAATATATATACGAACTACAATCTTTAAGAGCGGCATTTATGAAGAATTCAATTAAAAAGGGCCTAATGAGTCTTAATTTGGAAGCACGGGCGATTTACCACTATTTACATTTCAGAGCGATCAGGGATTTCCAAATGTCCTGTATCTAATGTTTGTTTTGAGAAAAATTATAATAAAATATTTTTTATTACAAAAAAAAAATTAAAAAATTAACAATAGAACCATGATAGAAGCATGATATATTTTCTTCAATTTACGAAGTCTAAGTGTTTGTATAAAGCTAAAATTAACCAAAATGACGTCTGGACATGTGGGGTTTTTTAAATATATGATTATTGAAACATTTCCTTTACTGTTTATTTTTATTTAAATCAAAAATGGCAGAATCGCTAAGTACATAGGATAACAAATGCCATTAAATTTGTTTTTAAAAATTTACGCGTTTTCCCCACCCACTGTTGGCCAGGAAAATATTTTGTCATAAAAATCTTGTACTTTGATCCGCTTTTCTCGAATAAAACAGCCATATATATATATATATATATATATATATATATATATATATATATATATATATATATATATATATATATATATATATATATATATGGCTGTTTTATTCGAGAAAAGCGGATCAAAGTACAAGATTTTTATGACAAAATATTTTCCTGGCCAACAGTGGGTGGGGAAAACGCGTAAATTTTTAAAAACAAATTTAATGGCATTTGTTATCCTATGTACTTAGCGATTCTGCCATTTTTGATTTAAATAATATATATATATATATATATATATATATATATATATATATATATATATATATATATATATATATATATATATATATATATATATATATATATATATATATATATATATACAGGGTATTTCACTTAAAACTCCCAACGTCTATAACTAAAAAACTAAGTGAGATAATTAATTTCTGTTAAAAGCTGTCGGTAGTAGGGGTCAGTAGCCGTTAACAAGGTTAAAAAATAAATCGACGCCTATCGCAAGTTGGGCGTCTTGACGCTGCAAAAATATAAATCGATTGCAGGAACTTTGAAAATAATAAATTCAAAAAGTACGTTAAATTCTAAGACTTTTTTGTCTCTTGCACAAATTTCATAACTCTACTGGTTTTTGCAATATAGCGGCTTAATTTATCACGAATTTAATTATTTTAATGGCCTATTTCCTACAATATCTAAAAATTATAGAAAACTGTCTCTTAGAAACCTTTTTTATTTCATTGCAATTTATAGTAAGAATACTAGTTTAAGGTTTCGGCTTCATAAATCCGTCATCAAGTTATATTTCAAATAGTATCATAATATTTTGTACCTACATTACTGGCTACAACTTCTTAGTTTTAGTTTAAGTATGGATAACTTCATGTATTTGTCAATGTTTATCTAGAAAAATATGAAATTATATTTTAGAACCCTTCCCTCATAAATATTTTTTGTTTTCTCGTCAAAAAAATACTAATTCATCATATTTCTGAAATTAATACTTGATTATAGTTCTTTTTAAGTTGTTTTATTCTTAAAAAGTAGGCTTTGAAAACAAAAAGTAAAATGTTGGTTTATTTCATAGCAGGCTCACAACATTGTTTAAGAAAATAGACATACATGTCAAAACGTTAATTTAGAAGTCAGATTTTTTGCTGTTTATACTTTGTAGCACAAACATGGTTCAATTTACCAATAACGAAAAATTAGACATGTTGCTGATTTACGGAGAAGCTCGACAAAATTGCTTAGAAGCTCAAAGAATTTACGTACATCGTTTTCCGAACAGAACAGTCCCAGATCGTAAAACTTTTATAAACCTATTTAATAATCTGAGGGAATATGGTTCGTTTGTAAAGCAAAAACGCAGAAGGAGAAAAGCAGTAAGAACAAATGTAAACATTGCTCGCGTTTTACAAGAGGTAGATAATGTTCCACTTACTTCTTTACAAAAGATAAAAGAAAGTACTGGCGTTTCCAAAAGTTCGTCTTCTAGAATATTAAAAGAGAATTCTTTTCATCCTTATAAAACAAAACTAGTGCAGAAATTAGAACCAGAAGATTATGAGAGGAGAATGAATTTTCTTGCCAGGTTTGCTGATATTTACAGTCAAGACCAAGATATTTTATCGAAAATTTTATGGAGCGACGAGAGCCGATTTCAAAACAATGGTATAATTAGCAGACAGAATTGCCGCTATTGGGCTCAAAACCATCCCCGTTGGATTAAACAAAGAGGAAATCAGCGCGTTTTTAGCATAAATGTATGGTGCGGTATAATAAATGAACACCTCATCGGACCCTACTTTTATGAAGGTACCCTAACTGCTCATCGTTATTTGGAGTTTCTCCAAAATATTCTTCCTGATCTGTTAGAAGAGGTGCCTTTAGAAATAAGGCAAAATATGTGGCTGCAACAGGATGGGGCTCCTGCCCACAATGCGGCAATTATATCAGAACATTTAAACGCACAATATCATCAACGATGGATTGGAACTAATGGACCACTGGAATGGCCAGCAAGGTCCCCTGATATTACGCCGCTGGACTACTTTCTTTGGGGCCACTTAAAAGACTTAGTTTATGAAGAACCTATTGAAGATATGGCGGATCTTATAAACAAAATTATAGCTGCATGCGCTTCAATTACAAGAAGAACTCTTTTAGAAGTTACACATAGAAAATTATTAGATAAGTTTGACAAGTGTATTCAAGTCGAAGGAAGAAATTTTGAACAAATGTAAATATTTCACATAATTGTAATAAAAAATAATTTATTAAAATGTATTATCGATTCTTTTTGCAACGTCAACTTCGACAAATGCATAAAGTAACGCAAGACTAAGAAGTTGTAGCCAGTAATGTAGGTACAAAATATTATGATACTATTTGAAATATAACTTGATGACGGATTTATGAGGCCGAAACCTTAAACCAGTATTCTTACTATAAATTGCAATGAAATAAAGAAGGTTTCTAAGAGACAGTTTTCTATTATTTTTAGATAATGTAGGAAATATGCCATTAAAATAATTAAATTCGTGATAAATTAAGCCGCTATATTGCAAAAACCAGTAGAGTTATGAAATTTGTGCAAGAGACAAAAAAGTCTTAGAATTTAACGTACTTTTTGAATTTATTATTTTCAAAGTTCCTGCAATCGATTTATATTTTTGCAGCGTCGCGACGCCCAACTTGCGATAGGCGTCGATTTATTTTTTAACCTTGTTAACGGCGACTGACCCCTACTACCGACAGCTTTTAACAGAAATTAATTATCTCACTTTGTTTTTTAGTTATAGACATTGGGAGTTTTAAGTGAAATACCCTGTATACATATATATATATATATATATATATATATATATATATATATATATATATATATATATATATATATATATATATATATATATATGTATATATATATATATATATATATATATATATATATATATATATATATATATATATATATATATATATATATATATATATATATATATATATATATATGTATATAATCTCGTCCCGATATGAACTATGTCGGGACGCGGGATATACCCTTTGAAATCGGGACTATTTCGATAAAATCGGGACGTCGGGCAACCCTACCGTGGACATGCTGTATAAGAGTCTATATTTTAAAGTCGAATATGCCAATTTTCGATTCCTTATGATTATTGCTTACGCCATGTTAATATCATAATTTACGGCGTGACATAGACAAAAAGCGTGAAAATGGGAGAACTCATGCCTGTCACGTAAAGAAAAAATAAAAATTATGAATTTTTATTTTAAATAATACCAACTTTTCAATAAAGACTTTTTTATATTGTGATCATACATATCAAGCGGGTGACAGATCTTCCATATAAACATACTTAAAATAAGATTATCTACCTCTAGACAAAATATTCTATTATATACTAATTTCGTGATTGTTAACTTGAGAGGCGTAAGTGTACTACTTTAAAAATCTATTCACTATCTTATTGCTTGATTGACTATTTTTCTACGGCGACAGTGATTTGTTGAACGATTAAAAAATACTTATAGATACCGTGTTTTACATATAAAAAATATATTTACTAACTCACAACAAATATTATTAATAAAATGGGAAGCAGACGATACAAACTTGTGAATTTTGATAGTGTAGTGTATGAATTATTACCACCTGATGGAGGATGGGGTTGTATAATTGCCCTAGCAACTACCACTATTTATGTAAGTATTAAGAAATACGGAATTGGACATTATAAGTAAGGCGCGCCACTTTTGGTTCACTTCCATCGTAAGGTGCCGATTCATCAGTTCCCATTTCGTCAGTTGATGGAAATCTACCTGTATTTGTTCCTGTTTGTCAATTGACACTGTAATAAGTTTTGCATACTGCCGTTCCATCAACAGATTAATATTATAAATCATTAATAGAGAGCGGAATATATGCATCTAAATTTAATCAAAACATGCAAATAAATATGCATCCTTTTTAACAAGAACTATTTTAACTATTTTTAAATGCTAAAATTGTTCAAAAGTATTTATTAAAATGACTAAGAACGTGAATTGGAATGATCTGATGCTACTAACTTCCGGAGAAAATGCTGTTAAAATATAAAAAGCATGGACAATGAATAATGACGTAAGGAGATCAGCAAAAATCAGTGTCAATCGACATGTGAACGTAAAGCTTAACCTAAAGTCGAACAGGATTGTTTTTCTTGGAAACAGTCAGAAGGGGTAAAGTAATCGAATTTTTTGGGTCAATAGAGAAATAGTGCAGCTAGCTTCGGTAAAAAATTCAGTTATACAGGATGTTTCGTGTCGGAGCTATTCAACGTCAAATTATAAATTATTAATCGGGTACAGGTAGCAAAAGTGAATTAAATCGATGTAAATATTCGGAGGTTGCAGTGGACCCGGAGCTTCACAACTCTATTAAAACTGGCAAGGATCGGAAAATGGCAAGTTATTCTTTTGAATTTTTTTATGTCGAAAAATGCCATTTGCAGATCCCTCTTTGGTGGTAGGTACCTAATAACTGGAAAACAAAACGTCGGATCGAAAATCGGATTCATAAGTAAAACTTTAAAATCTCAAATGCTTTCTTTTTGAAATACATTTACCTAAACCTAAAATCACTGGAAAATAGGTAAGTATATTTAGGGAAAGCTGTAAATTTCTATTTTTGACTCAAATATCGCTCTGTTTTTAATTTTTTGTGGGGTCAAAATGGTTCAAATTAAAATCCCATATACATCATCGAAAGGAGCTCGTCAAAATACATAGTATCCATATTTTTTAGTTTCTTCACTCTTTATAGGAAGGGAGCAATCGCCGATTAAATTTCGATTTTTTAACTTTTTTTGCCCTCGCCATTGGTACATTTTAATCCCTCTGTATTTTTTTCTACCCGATTCTTTCCCAGTTTTTCAACACTATCTTATAAAGGGATAATCGCACTTTAAAATGAATACCGAATGGCTCATCCAGGAGCGTGCTTAAGGGGTAAACTTACTATTTTTCAAAGCTCGGTAATAAACCCTTAAAGATAATAAGTAGATACTGAATGGAGAAACCAAAAAATTTATTAGATTATATTATCGTATATAATTGTCAACGTAATAGAACTATCTATACTATACGTAATAAGAACTGTAAATACGTCCATACCGCACAAATGTAAAACTAGCTATCTATCGTAATAAGGAATGTAAATACGTCCATACCGCACAAATGTAAAACTAGCGAATGTAATCTTTAACACGCGTAGGTGTAATAAAGACGTATTTACCACATATGTAACATATAATACACATAGTCCAGCACGTATTGGCGTATACGTTCCAAAAGGTATTCGCCCGGAATATTTTTGCATAGTATTGTTTAATACATACTACTTATTCAGGGCCATACGTCCGTTTTTATATCGGACTGTCCGTTATTGTAAGAACCACAAAAACCTAACACCGCCTAAAGTCCTTTTACTGTCTGTACTAGATTCAAAGAAAGTAAATGTTAAATTTACTTTAAAATACTGCGTACAGTTTTTCATCACACTAAAATGAGATTTGTGCATTCGACGAACCTTTCGTTAACTGTATTACAAGATTATTTTTTTTTTAGAAAGCTCAGCTTCATTGTTGAGCAAGAACTGCTACAGTAATGGAAAACATCTCCGTCTTCTTTCACTTTTCTCCGCCATAGTTGTAGTTTTTTACAAAAGCTAGAACAATATCTGAAAAAACTTTCAGCACTGGTACGGAAAAGTGCAACTTTGTGCACGCATATAAGTGCAGAAAGTAGTTACTTTCCGCACGTTCTTAGAAAAAATAATTTCTACAACTGCATTTTCGCTTTTTCTCCTCTACAAGATCTCTACTTAGCTCTTAAGCCTGACGTTTCATCTTGGAAAATTTTCAAATTTCTCAACAGCATAATATTAAATTTGGAACTAAGTTGTGCAACATTGCTTCCATTTAGAATTTGCTGTACATCTTACCATTTACGAGATCCGAATGGTTAACCTCGAATTTGTAACATACTATAGTGTTCTTGCAGATTTCAACAGTAGTTCCCATGGCTGGTTTTGGTCTTATTTTTCACAACTTTTTACGATCCGTCGGCGATCAAACTAGCGGAGCAACTTTGACAAATGGATTATTTAACACTGTGAGTTTCTTTATGGGTAAGAGTATTTTCTGTTTACTACACGCAACAACAAATATTTTTGATGACAATTACAATTTCAGTAGTATAGAAAAACCCTCGTTGCAAAAAGTTTACTTTTACCTCATTACTGTTTTTTTTTTTAATTTTTAGGACTCGTTGCAAATGTTTTACTCAATAAGATGTCTTATCGAAAAGTGGCACTTTTGGGATCAACGTTTCATTTGATCGGAACATGCGGGACAATATTTGTAACCAATTTACCGCAACTTATTTTATTCTTAGGAATATTCGAAGGTAATTTTTTTATTCCTGTTAAACTTTTATAATAATAAAGAATAAAGAAATTAGTGGCATAGCGGACTAAAAAATGCAGTGTTTTCATTTCTTGCATTAAAGTACGGGACATCTAAAAATTAATTGGAAACTCCGGGCCAGGTAAAACAGGAAGTTTTCACGCTGGTGATTACCAGGCTACCGTGAACCTTTATAAGCAACTACCTAAGTAACAATCTCAGGGAGTTGTCTAAAGTCCACTAATTTTTTCATTATTTACATTTAGATATATCGGACAATGCAATTCTATCTTTTATAAAGAAAAATTGCTAAAGCGCCGTCCTCGTGATATATTTTCATCTTTATTTTAGGTATCGGATTTGGTTTACTCCTTCCATCTGCTTTATCTGCCTTTAATGCCTATTTTGACAAGAAGCTGCAACTTTGGATCAGTATCTCACAAACAGGTACAAAAGGATATATGTACAAAAGAATCTAATCTAATTTTGGCTTTTTTATAACTTGTTTATTTCATTACAATAACAAATTCAAAAATTCCATTTTTTAAATTCTGGTCTGTTAAACATATTCACCTTCTAATACTTTTCAACAAATTCAATAAATTGAAGGTGTTTTTATTAAATTCATAATTTTTTTCTTCCTGCCTGCAAATTTGAAGAAAATTGCGACGATATTCCTCCCTCAGTCGGTAGAATCAGTAGAGTGCCTTATACAAAAGTACGTCGTCTATTCCAAATAAAATATAGAAAATCTTTACTGATTCCGGTTCTTGAAATCATAGGTATTATTTTTTCTTTTAGGTATGGTAATTGGCTATATGCTAATGCCACCATTGGCAGCTTGGTCAATGCAGTATTATGGATTTAGAAGTTCTTTGGTGCTTTTAATGGGCTTAAGTCTTTTTACCATCCCAGCAGCGCTTTCTCTGCAACCTGTCAAATGGCATATGAAAATGGTTTCCCTCGATAAATCACAATATGATATGGGTAATATACCACAAGATCTTATTCGTAAATATATCTGCAATCTCTATTTAGTTGAGTTATAGATATTACCAACAGGCCTGTTTCATTCAATTATATTAAGCTTTTTTTATATTGAAACAGAACTTAAAATGTTATTGAAATTGTTTTTAAAGAGCATGTAAAAAATAGTCATTGGCAAACTGTGCCACGCTCTTTTCGCAATGAAGAAGAATTTAATATACTTCCACTTACACTTCAGAACTAAAATCCAAAGTTAAAAAAAAGATCAAAATTCAAAAGTCCTGAAAATTCTATATTTAAAAAGGCAACGAGTCAAGCTGAATGCGAGTAGCTTACGCATACGTGCCAAAAAATGCCCTAGCTCATATGCCGAAGAGTACGGAGGGGTTAAAAGAGCGCCACTGTTTTATCAGCTGGGTTAAAAACAGAAACCCTCCTAGAAAACATTGGAACTCGCTTTCAACTCACTCAGTAACTAAAGCCAATATAAGAAACTAACTTCAAACTGCGCTGTTTGGGGAGTCAAACAAAACACATAAATTTCAAAAACAAATTTACATTTTTTCTTCACTAAGACTTACTAGTCACTGAAAGCCAAAGAAGAAAAATGTTCACCAGTAAATCTTTACACATTTGGATAAAATTATTCCATAACCCATCAGTTTAAAAATATTACTGAGGTAGATACTAAATGAAATACCGCGCACGGATGGGAACGGAGTACGCATGTCAGCCATTACAGCTCGAAATTCATTTACCAATGTTATCCTTCGGCATAACAGTGGCATCCAACAGCAAACGGCGTCAAACAGCCAAAAGGTACATAAACAGACCGAAAAAAATAGTTGGGTGGCATCCCAAATCCACAAAGTACCCTTAAAGGGCTTAAGGGATGACCACTTCCCCTGTCTGTAGACTGAACGCAAATGGACCCTCGTGGCTTGCCAAAGCAACCACGAACCCGATATTAATTTTTTGTTGTCCCCGTTATAGCATTGTACATGATGCTCGATACCCCCAAGTATCGATAGCAACGGATACCAACCCTTAAGAGACATTCGTGTATTAAAACTAGATGTAAAAAACATATTATATTTTGTTCCGCTTAAATTTAACTCCATGCTGTCTCTCCATCCAAATTTTAAAGGAAAAGTATCGATACCATCAGATCAAATTACACGTCTTTACCAAACCGGCGCGCGATCCCGATTCATGCTTCATCTCGATTTTGGCCATGCGCGACAAAACGGGGTCTCCCACCAGCCAAGCCCAACTCAGCCGGCTTTTTCGAACAGTTTCGAGCAGTTCAGCAGTTTTCGAACCACAAAAAACAATAAAACTCCCAACGGAAGGCAACAAGTGCACCTGATCATGTGAACCCAAGGTGGTACCACTTGCTCTAAAGTAAAAATAAAAATATAATTTCGAATGACCAAAACTAACTGTAATAACTGTTCAGTTGCCTCATGAACTCATGATACCAACTAAAGGAACTCGCGGAAAATGATAATGGCGCTAGCCTAAAGTGATGATGTTCGCCTAAAAAATTTGAAATTAAATATATTTTTGAAAAAAAATTATATATAATTTAGGCAGTATCTTCTAATAAGCAAATAAAACAAATTTGCGCAACAGAGACCCTTGTTATGTTGTTTTCACTCTGAAGAGTTAAATTTTGATTCAACAAATTTTGTTTCCAGAACCAACTAAAATATTTTTAACCCAAGAAGTAATGGAACCGAAATATATTGAGCCATTGCTAGAAAAGAAACAAGAGTCGTCACTTGAAAGAAAAATAAATTTACAGACACAATCTTCATTCTGGTAAGAAAGAACAAAAAAGTTGAAGGAAATATTTTAAATAGTTTTAATCGTCACTGAACTTCTTCATCGCATATTAAGTTTAATTAACGTACTTATCCTTAGTGTTTTTTATTAAATTTATTGAAGCCATCGATTTTAAATTTATCGTTTCAATGGAGGTCCTGTAACACTTCTAAAAAATTGAGTCACTTATAGATGGTGAATTTTTTAGTGTTACAAGGCTATATCTCGAAAAGGGTATAAAATATCTTCATGAAATTTTGATGAGTTAACAGGAAGATGGGGGCATATTTAAACATATTTTTGATATTTTTTATCCTCTCTCTCTATTTTGGGGGTTTGGGGTAACTTTGGAATTTTAAATGGGATGATGTAGGTACTTTTGTTTATAAAATTCGAATCTTCATAAAAAAATACGCAAGTGTAGTATTTTTTTTTAATTTGCTCTAAATGTTTTTAGGGACACCATAATTCATTCAATGGATCTCTTTAAAGACCCAAGATATGTAAACGTTTGCATAGGACTAGCGCTGTGCTTTACAGCGGACATTACTTTCTATCCAATTATTCCGTTAATACTTAGCAACGTTGGCTACGAGAATACTGATATAGCTATGATGATGAGTGTATATTTTGGAGCCGACCTGGTAGCTAGGATTGGATTATCGGTAGCGTCAGCTTTTGTTACTTATAAAAGTAGAATTTTATTTTATTGGGGTGCTTTGTTCAGTGCCGTATTTAGGACAGGTAACTAAAATTAAAATAAGAATTATGATCATTACTAAATATTTCTCTAAATTAACTTTAGCAACTTTACTATACCAAGAGTTTTATATCCTTTTTGTAACATTTGACTAGTGTTCAAAAGTAGTGGGATAAAGAACATCAGTGGCCATTTTAACGTAAAAACTGGTATAGGGAAGATTTTGACGGCTAGAAAAAATAATTCGGCCCTACTTTTATTGAATTTTATATTATTTCGGTGTCCTTCTTAGAGAAAGAAGATCTGGGTACTTGTTGAATGACGTTAAAGTTAACCATTTTCCCTCAAATCGCACATCTCGTATTATGGGTTGTACGACTGTTTATAAGAAAATATAAATATATGATTTGATTTTAGAAAAAATTTCTAATAATGTTTATTTCTGCTTTTAAAGTTTGGGTATATAGCTCTAACTACTGGTTGAAGATAACAATCATGGCAATTTTGGGAGTACTACGATGTTTTATAGAAACCTTAGTGTCATTGGTAGTATCTGAAGAGTATCCAGAACGATTTCCTTCAGCATTTTCACTTTACATGTTTGCAAATGGAGTAACATGTCTGATATGTGGACCGCTTATGAGTAAGTTATTAATATATAAATACCGAGTGATTGTAAGTAGTTGTAGTGTACTAAAAGTGAAAAATTACACTATAAATACATACACATTAGTCTTAGAACAATTGAATAATGACTTTATTTAACACAGACCAAAACCTATATTTATTTAAATAATTCAACAAAGT
Organism: Philopedon plagiatum; assembly: GCA_963971165.1. Taxonomy (NCBI): domain Eukaryota; kingdom Metazoa; phylum Arthropoda; class Insecta; order Coleoptera; family Curculionidae; genus Philopedon; species Philopedon plagiatum. The sequence goes on from OZ020195.1 coordinate 7,803,596, forward strand.
AATCACTTATGGTTCCCATTTTAACTTTTTATGCAATTTCAGGTTTTGTTAAAAACTACACCCATAGCGATATCATGGTGTGCCACGTCTTGACGGCAGCCTTCTTGATTAGTGTCACGACCTGGACAATAGAAATGAAGTATTTTAAAAAGAAGAAATAGAAGCCCAAGTTGGAATTAATTAAAACTGATTTCCAAATTTCCAAGCAGTACAGGTTTACTTAATTTTACAAACTTGAGCAAAAAATGATTTATATTAAACAGACATTTTTATATGCAAGCAAAATATCCCAATCAAAGGCATGGTTTGCTCAGGTTTTAAAACATAGTTTAAGGGAACCTCCACTTCGCATATAAAATATATTTCTGTCAAATTACATTTCATTTGACAGCAATGCATTTTATATGGGAAGCTCCAGCGTCCAGCAATGATTCAGCAGAAATAAACTTATACCAGTCTTGTGCAACCGGACCTAAAAGCTTTTTAATTATGTGTCAAAGTTGTGATCGTCATGACATTTACGATTGATTTTTAGCGTTAAATAGATACTTTTTATATAAATTCTGCCTGAATATTTCCCTCTCTCAGAATGCGATTTGCGATTTATATTCCAAACGGAAGTGTACATCATGTAACTTAAAATAGTCTAGTCAGTTTTTCTCGAACACTATTCCATGAACGAGAAAGTTGTTCAAGAAATTAAAAAACCCGATATGTTTTAAACCCGGTACGTTTTAAACCAACAAAATAATGAGTCGACTTGTGCTGTTGTCAAATTTTCCATAGCACTTACATACGTTAAAGTCGGTATTTTTCCAAAATGCATAAATCTGAAACTGAGATATGAAACTATACTTAATATACTTATAAGCAAAAGTTTTCAGTGTTATAGTGCGGGTAGTGACAAAATACCGTGGAATCTTTTAAGTATTGTGCTTAATTCGTTATTGGAACCTTTGTTAGTGTTACTTATGAGTCGAACGTTAGTTTCTTGCATTAAATTAGTAGCTCTACTGTGTTGTCAGTGTTTTTTGGTGCACTGGTATTTGAAAATCTTAAAAACTTTCAAAAGAATGTTTACGAGTTTCAATATATGCAGTGGATTTCATAACACCCTGTATATAGTTACCAACTTGTGTAAGTATATAAGTTTTTTTTCTAAAACTATTTCATGTGCGTCGTTTTCTATAAAAAGGAATATTTTTTTTAATAAAAAGGATAATATCCATAAACATATTTTTATTCTTTTCAACGCGTTACATATTTGGCACCCTGATAGGCAAGGCAAAACACGAAACAAGAAAAAAAGTAATTTCCGCAAATAAGAAAGTAATTTGAAAAGTTTTTGGACGGGGCTATTTCAGTTCTGATTACTTCTGGAATCTAATTTCGTGGCCTACTCGTATGTCACTCTCCGTGGTGTTGAGCTATAAAAATATTTATTTCAGTGGCGGTTTTTTCGGCAACGCAGATGTAACTTGTGGGCAACTAGTGATATCAACGTAACAAGCAAAATACACTTTTTTCAATTAAGGAAGATTGTTTTAATAATGTGCCTATTTCTGCCAAGAAATGTTTACCTACAAATGAACACCGCAAAAATTATAAAATACTAAAATTTCACTTTTCCTGTGACTATTTTAAATTACATGCAAATAGTTTATTGCACTGCTAAAGCCATTGTTCATACAAGTACTCAATTACTAGTACCACACTAATACACAGTCTTTGTAACTTCCTAAAGCGCGTATGTTGGTTTCTATTTTAGTGTTAATTCATTTATATAGTTTTATATTTCCATATAAACCTATGAGGTCAATTTAGAATACGGCCGAGGCCGGAGCAGGATGGCTCGATTCTGTCTTGGGAAGTTTTCGCATTGAACTTGCACTTTTTTACAACAAAATATAATAATTTTTTGGTTTTAAAAAATAAATTATCATTAAAAAAATTAATATAGGTGGGTCATTGAACAAATGACCTTAACAACGAGCCGCGCCTGGTGAAAACGCGATTGATTGTATCGCAATAGTGTCAATACAAAAGTATCGGTGTTAAGGGACTCTTCAGTAAACGCTAAACAAAAAATGAAAACTGAAAATAATAAGTCAGATAACATAGTGTGTTACCGAAAGCACTTCGCAAAATATATGCCTCGGGCGTCCATTAAAGTAATTTCAAAGTGAATTGCCTGAGAAAATATTAAAAAAGTTTGCAGCGAAGACAAGATGGTCGCAAAGGAGTATTTAGTAAAGTTTCTGCAACAAAATGATTTTTTTATGGAAAGGAAAATGTGATGCTGAAGTTTGTAATATCCAGTGTATTAAGAATTTAAACTTTTTGAATAATTTAGAAGGACAGACTTGGAAAATAGTACGATAGCCTAAATGGAAAACGAAAAATAAATTCTTATTTTAATTATATGCTAACTGTACAGAGTGTTTAATAAGTAAAGGGTTGTAAACATAGGTGAATCCAGGGGCGTCTCTACACTATTTAAAAATAAAATTAGGATTCGATTTGAAAATAAAATACAAATATTTATTTACCTACATTGTGTAATTTGAAAATGAGGAATACGAAAAGCCTTCGATTAAATTAATAGAAAAATATTTTACTCACCCAATGTATAGATGCCATAATATACCCAGAGGCCAAATGCGTGTAATCTATTTTTGAGTCTGTGTAAACGCCTGTAGCATTAAAACACTTTCTACAATAGACTCTTTAGACTGGGTTTTCCCAGAACAATATGATCAGATTCCGGAACACGAAATTATAGGTTAGAATTCATGTCCATTCAAAATATATAATAAAAATAAGAAAAATCGTCCCCACTCACCCTTTAGAGTCTCTAACAAAGATTCATCTATAAACACAGGGAGGATGAAACTACTATAGATCTTAATTTCCTCAAAAAAGGTGCCTTCGATTCATCAATCGTTCAGAATTACGTCGGACAAATGACCTACTCAAAAGTCATAAACGTCAGCCAAGACGGTATGACCGATACTACTACCTTGAGTTTATGCTCTCACGAATCCACGCGATTCATTTGAACTACTTGAAAATATAACAGTAACGAACGTTACATAGTTCTTTTAAAAATTGTTGTAGATGCGCACCATACATCGTCACTTGCATATAAATGCGTTTAACAAAAATGTACAAATGTTACCATTAAAAATTGAATGGTTTTACTAATTAAAGCCTCAACTTTATAAAATAAAATATTTGCAATTAAAAGTTCATGTCCTTTTTTTCAATCCGCAGTTCGACAGAAAAAGCTTTTAAAGTTTTCTGAGCAATCAATTTGGAACAAATAGCGCGGGGGAGGCAAATACGTGATGTAGTTATCGGAAGTAAGTTTAACGGCGACATTTTTTACTTTAACCAGGGCGGTTTTAGTTTCAAATTTGCCAACGAATCCGATCTTTTAAAGGGGAGAGTTCGACCAAACTTTTTCGTTTGTTTAAGGGGTTATATACAGTTAGAATTTTCAAAAAATCGATTTTTTTAATTTAATTTTCGTAATGTACATATATTCAAGTACACACACAGAAAATTTCAAGGCAATCCGGCGATTATTTTCGAAGTTACACGCATATTTGTAAAGACGTGTCAGAGCGATTATACGCTATGTAAAGTGCTTTTGAAAATTTAAACGCGTTTTTCTCAAAACTGTGTTTTTAAAGTCGGTGACGCAGATTTCTCGGAAACGGCTGAATCGATCAGTCTCAAATTTTAACACAAGCTTCTTAAGTATATTTTTTACTAATTAGTCGAAGGTTTTTTCTCACCGACAAATATATATTTTTTTATAAACAATTTAAGGCCAAAATTTTGGTCAAAAATCGATTTTTTTTTGAGAAGCCGCCATTTGATCAAAAAATTTTATTTTGCTTATTCCTTCATTAATTAGAAGATTATACATTACTTTAACGAAATCCGTTTGGTTTTTTCATTTTCGATGATCCAGTCCAGAGATATCGTTGTCACCGCAAGATGCCTTTTTTGAGAGGAACTCCTGGAGATCAGCTATAGCAGCTTTCAAAATTATTATTTTTACAAATACAAAAATCTTAAAATACAGTTAAAAGTTACCATAATATGTGTACAAATTTTCACATTAATAAATTTAAAAGTCTTCCCAGGAAAAATTCTTGAAAAATCGCTTTTTTAGGCCTCCTGACTGTATATAACCCCTTAAAGCAATGAATTGGCCTGGGGTATGTTTAACCCTACACGATTGGTCTTCAATGTTTTAGTTTAAAACTTGGAATAAATGGTGAATAGGGAATATGTATATAATCCAAATCAAACCTGAAATATTTTTTCTATTCCCTAAATATAGGGTTATTGATTATATTTATATTATAGATAACTTTTCTATTTGAAAATATTGAAAAATATTTAAATTAGAAAAATTGTAGATTTTTACAAGAACCAATAGGAAACGCAACTAGAAAACAATTGAACATCAAATAAGCCAGTTTTAAACGTACTAACCTTAAGTTTTTTCAGAGGGTTCGCCATAATGTTTTTGTGTTTTTTTAAATTCTACTCGTCAAGAGCTCTGTTTTATGGTAAGTTACCTTGATTGATCTTCGACTGTTTTCCTATAATTTTAAAAAATAAAACGAACCTTAAGTAATTTTCCATACCCCTCGTAACTACTGCAAGTCGTATAGGGTCTCTATAGAAATACCTGGTTAGAGCACCTGTCAGTTGACTACAGATTGTCAATGTTTCCAATAAGTAACACGTTAATTAAGATAGAAGTAATCTTGGTATTGGACCAACAAAATTTACATTTCCAACATGACTGAGCTACCCACATTACGCACTACATGTACGAGAATAATTGGATCAAAGGATCTCCCGAAAAAGGGATTGGTAGAAGAGGTGCCCCGTAATGGCCGGCGAGATCTCCAAATATGACATCACTTGATTTCTTCCTTGAGGGTTACTTAAAAACGGTAGTTTATAGAGCTCCGCCTAAGAATATTAAACATCTTAGAAACAGGATTACCCAAGAATGTACGCGGATTATAATGAAATATTTCATACCGTCCGCGACAAGTTCAAAAATAGGCAGTATTATTGTCTAGCCGATAATAGAGCACATTTTGAAAGCTGTTTAAGGTGAATTATCTAAAATTATCGTATTATTGCATGATTTTTTTATAATTTTTTTATAATTTAAACGTGGTTAGATAAGGATTTTCGTGACATTTTTAATTAAGAGAAAAAATCTGTCAATTTGACAAAGAAAATTGGTAATTGACATATATTAAATATGTCAATTTATTAAAAGAAACGACAAACTAAGCAAACCTTCCAATGGGCAAAAAGTATTTCAATCCAATCAAACCCAATCAAACCAATTATTTTAAATATGTACGCGTGTCTAAAAAAAGAAAATCCCCAAAAAACTGATAAGGCGCTTGTTGCAAGAATTAACAAAACTTGGGTTTACGAGAATTTATAACGTAATTAAATTGGGGACTGTAACCGATCGTTCTATAAAGTGAAAACGAATAAATCAAAAATTTAATACGGTTGATAATGCTGATAAGGATTTTATTCGGCGAACTGTTTACAATTTTTACAATGATAATATAGTGCCAACTTTAGAACTAGTTTGTAAAAAATTACGAGGTTATCATGATTATAATTACCAATCTTTAGAAACACTGTGTGGTGTTTTGTTCAGGTTAAAAGATATTTTACTCGATTAATGTTTGCATTCGGTAGAAAGTTTTTTATATGATATGTAATAATGTTAGTATTAAGTAATTTTAAGATTGTACCATTGACGATTCCTATACAAATTAAAATTTGTCAAAAAGGAAAATAAATATATACATTCTATAATCTAATCAACTAACGAACGCACCCACATAAGATTAAGTTTGTGTAGTTGGGAAGGAATAACTAAGATCGAAAAGTTTATGTAAGGAATAATAGAGTAGGAACCATAAGACTGGCAAAGTTCAAATTTGAATACAAGAAAATTTACAAGTTCCAAAGCTCAAATTTCTGGTATATTATGCGCATAATTTCGGACTAAAGCAGCTTAAGTTTGTTTCAACGAAAATTAGCGTGCAAATGTTGGAAATAAGTTTATTTTGGAAAATTAAATTTGTTAGTTGAAAGCTTAATTTTAAGTCATTACTGAAGGTAAGACAGAAACCAAATAAGTACTCGGTATTCAGCCTATTGGGTCCTAAATTTAATATTTGGTATTCGGCCTTAGCTTGCTTTTAGCCATTTTTTTGTATTTCATAATATACAAGTACTCCGGTCGAAAAGCCAATAAATTAAATTTGTTCTGATCAAATTTACCCTTATAGTAGCGACCAAACATCGCTCTATATAAAACGGAGAGACGGTCTCTAGTTAAAAAGGAACGTTGTAATATTCACAATAATTTATACTGAACTATTTTGCAGAAATATTTAAAAAAAAAACTGAGAAAACAATCAACGTCTGGTCAATAGGTTCGCATAATGGAATTTTTAGCCCAAAATTTGGAACGCTGTAATTTACAGAATAATTGATCGATTTTGATGTGCTTGGCAACAATGGAAAGCTTTTTTCTTTCCAGTTTGTAATTTTAGAAAGAACTTAGACAATATGAAAAACTCCATGATCTACAGTGTGAAAAAAAAACAAGCAATGGAAAACATCGGAAGTTTTCGCTAGTGCCAATTTAGATATCAAGATATGTTCACAAGATCTGAACATGGATTATTAGAGCTTCCTATCATATATCCAGACAATTTAACTTGAAAAATATAAAATGAATAACAAAGTTCTAAGGCCTTAAGGAAGTTGGATCTCCGGTGGCCGAGTTGCTACGGCGCCAGCTTTGCAACCGAGAGGCGCGGGTTCGAATCCCGCTTCGACCATGGATATTTTGTGATTGTTGCTGGAAGGTGGTAGAGGAATTCTTCCTCGACCGAGATGGTACCACCCCACACATCCTCTTAAAGGGCTGGTGAAATCCCTAGGGATGTTTCCAGCTCTGGATGTGTGAGTCGATTCTCCAGTACACCCACGGTACATAGTGCTTAGACTTCGGTCTTCGTGGGCTGTCAGAAGATAAATAAAAGCAAAAGTCGGTCTAAATCGATCTAATTTGACTACAGTAAGCTATTAAAATATATCCCATTCGTTTCCGGACATCCCATAGATTTGCGAAAGATTCAATAAATAAATTTGTCTTATTTTTACACTTGTCAATTTAAATACTTGATTGTCAAATTGGACCGGTCCTAGAAATAGTAAATCTGGCCGTTAGATTTTCTAGTTAATCGTGTTTTCATAATAAGCATCATGTGTGTTTTTATCTAAATTTATTGAAACAGATACAGTAATTTATTGGAGTACGATATTCATTTATTAATTTATAGACTTATTTATTCATAATAGATTAATTTACGATACACAATAAATTTTACCAAACAATTCATAAATTTTAATAATCATATTTTGAAACGATAAAACAAAATAGAATAATTTACGTTTTTTGGTATATTTTACCTTTTTATTATATAGAAAATATTGATTAACGACACCTATGTAGAGTATTTAGGAGCAAGTTTGTATACTCGTAGCAAACACTGCGCCTGTTTTTTCTTAAGTTTAAACTTTCACTATACCTATTTCAAAAGTCTTGATATTTTATCTGTGATGTAGATTATTAAGAAATAATTTAAATTATTTTCAAGATGATCCGAAGCCATGACTACGAGACAATTAATTTAGTAAAATGTTAGTAGGTCGTAATGGTAAAAAATTTTGGAAAATGTTTTAAACTTTTACGAACAAATTTTTCCAAATAGTATTTTCTTCGTAGATGAATTTTTAAAAGCACATTTTTTCAACAATTAAATTTTCAACTCTCATAGTTTGCTAAAAGCAAATGAAAAAAAAGTTATAATATTTCTTCTTTTTTTTTCGTTACATGTTAGCTGTTATTCTGCTTATAATTTTGTAATGATAAAAATGGCATTGACCGTCAATAAATAAATAAATATGCATATTGCCTATTAGAAGCGCTCTACGCCCAGACTACTACATGTATAACACAATATTGTATCCAATTTTTTTTATATACATATAAAAAGTGTTTCCGTTTATTCTACACCCATATTTCACAGGGTTTTCCAGACAGTTTGGCAAAAAATTTCTACAATTTCCAACTGAAACCGACAGTGTTTCGCTTGGGTGAGCACTCTGCCAACTTGATATTCGGTAAACACACGCAATCAGTAGATTCACTTGCTTGATGAGAAACTTCCCTTCGGCTACATCAAAAACAGCACTTTTTTTACATGTGATTATTTTTTAAAAGCTTGGAAATTAACTGAAACTTATTTAATTTATAAACATTTATGTATATTAAAACAAATTTAGTAGAGAAACTCCTGAATTTTTAATTATTATGTTACTGTAATTCTCTGAACTTTGTAAAAGGCCCATTTTAAAATAACATGTAGCGTAAAAATTTAATTCTCTTGTTCCACCACCAACTTCGTTTTTGAAACTGAATGCTCACATGCTGCGAACTTAAGCAGTCACACTGTATAAATAGATAAGAAAAATTCTTAAGCAACTTTACACTTACTCATATTCTACTCCCATACTATTGAGCTTGGATTTGAAGTCGATTTTTCTACCATACGAATTGCTGATTCTCTACTGTAAGGTTATCCACGTACGTCAACTAAACGGCCACAGACCAGACCCATAATTACCTTTAACGTCTGCATCTGAAGTTCTCAATTACACGCCAGGAGTTAAATTTGTCGGAAAAGTGGTCTGTAATATTATATTGACCGAACAATTTACTTTAAATTCTTACTTTATCGCCATTTCACATGCGTACCAATGTGGTTCTACAAGGACCAATAAAAACAGAAATTGGAAGATAAAATAAATTAAATTAAAGAAACAGTGGTTGTTTATTTTAACTGACGCTGCAAATTTCTAAATGGTCGTTTCTCAATATGAAATTGCAGGTCAGTTGTGCCGTAACACATATACATAGTAATTTACTAGTTAGAGAGTGCATATCATATGCCATCGAATTGTGAAGACACGTAAACAAGTGTTGATCATTAAGTCTTAAATTGTGTTTTTATAGTTTGATAAATATCAGATATTTTGTTATCTTGTCAGAAAACAACTGATATTTAGCGCAGTATACCTGCAAAAAAAGATTCCTCAGTGGGTAGAAATATTTTATTAAAAACGAAAAAACAAAAATTATTATTTTCTTTCATTCATATCGCACGTAGGCGTATCCGAGGCCATACGGTGAGGCTCATCGACCCCTTGGGCAGCACTTGAGCATCAATCAGAGTGACGTTAGTTTTCATGACTGACAATATTACTGATTGTGTGAGGACAAATGCATACGTCGCTTGATTACGTTCTTAGGACAGTCAATAAGATTAAAAGCAATTCATTGAGTGATAGACTATTTGGCCAACTTTGTAGTGAGAATGATGAAGATGCTGCACACAGAAGTTCGTTGGCTCTCAAAAGATTCTTGTCTGAATCGTAGGTTATGGAACAAACTGCCTGCAGATATTTTCCCTTCCCCACTCATCATCCAATCCTTTAAATCCCATGTGAATAGATAACATTTCCTTTCTCTTCAGATGCCCAGGGTACGTTAGTACTTAGGCTTGAAGTCTACGTAGGCTGTCTAGATAAAAAAAGAAACCGCAAGATAAAACAAGAGGTCGAAGCTTTTATTATTGTCCAGCTCAACCAATGCCCATTGAATAGTTAAACAGTTAAAAGTTTAAAACACTTTACTCACACTAACCTCTTTACTTTCTTATAAATAAATATAATTAAATAAAATTAAACACGTTCTCCATCACCTCGTAACGTAATTGTTTCTGAAAAAAACTTACATTTGTTTTTACAGCAAATTAATACGAAGCCATTCTGCCTTCGTACAAATGCAAAAACACTTGACGGGGGGTCTGTTTTTCTTTCGCCCAAACGGTCTGCGGATTTTTAGCACTGAGAACAATAGAAAAGCGTAGCCCCTCGACACTCTGCCAGGACCACTTGATGATTCCACTTCCTTCCCTTTATCTCTTGGAAAGGAAATAAAGAATAAGTTTTCGAGAGGAAGCAACCACGAACGGATAAGTGTCCGGGTTTTAAAAGATAGCTTTGTTAGCACTATACACAAACTCGCTGACTTTTAAATGTATAAAAAGGCATCTTTCGGCAATATTTATATCTTTATTGTGTGTAGCATCTTTGTCAAGCAGAGGCGTGCGGTGACAATTATAAAGGGGGAACCGATCCCATAAAAATAATCAAAATTGACATGGCGTTTTACACTATCATGAAAATTATTTAATTATGTAGTGCCGCCTAAGTTCCAGGGAGCTTTCTCACTTATATACTCAATATCAGTTAAGATTTTAATGGCGTTCGTTGACGCATGTCCAAATAGTTGCCAACTTACGATTTAAACGTTCCCTAATTCAGAAAGCGCATCGCGAACACAGATAACCGCTGAATTGATTCGATATGGATATATAAATGGCCATATATTTAAATGTAAGCGAAGAAGATACATAGTCCGCATCTAATCCTTGCAGCCGGAAAAGCGTCAACAGGTGGAATATGTGCAGCACCTCAAATCGAAAGCCGTGTAGATGGGCATCCTTTTCTTACGCCTTTGAACCCGCATATCTCTTTCCGGCAGTCTTCAACCCGTCTTATCGATTCCGCGTTACTTCGCTATTTACAGAGCCGTCCCGTCCGATTTTGATTTATGGCGTGTAAAATCAAAGTTTGTTTTTAGGAATACTGTTGTTGGTTTTTCGGTGTTTTCAGAAAGCATTTTGCCATTATTTTGATTATTTGTGCTTATTAGACATTTTGGTAGTTTACTGTTGAACTTTGTGTATCTGTAAAATATTTCTTTTTATTGAAAAGTAAGTAGGTGAGCATACTTTATTTGTTTAAGAACTATCTAGACTAACATTACCCCAAAATTAATTAATGTTATAGGAACTAATTGTTTTGCGGCAACAGTTACGAATCTAAACGAGAAGTTTAATGGAAAAAGTTATGGTTTTTTAAATTTTCTGTTTAAATTACCACATTTTTGAGAGGTTATGTTAATCACGAAGAGAATATATTCGTAGGCAAATGTAAAGCACCTCAAAAATGACGAGCCTTGTTTTATTACTTTTGACTGTATTCAGCAGATTCAGCTTGTAATATATGCCTTAAATTACGAGCTCCAATGATATAATTACATGCACAAATAGTTGCCTAATATAGGCACCCGCTCTACAAAGACAAACAATTCAATTTATATAATTACAAATTTCTAATATTGGTTTATTCAGCTGAGACATTACAAACTAAATAGCTTGTGTGGAAGTTCTTGGAGAGAGCAAAGAATGGCACGATGGCATTAATGGCAAATATTTTATAGAAAATGTAGTGAGAGACACTACTGTCCCTCATTGTCACAACAAGCAGTGTATCCGTTCTTATTTGTCGTATATTTGGATTGCAAAACAGTCATATTAGAAATAAAATTTATTTAACTAAATTTATTTAAGAAAGGTCAAGGAACAAAATGTATTACTGTGGTGCTAGTCGAATCATAGTAAAAAACAGACTTGATATGACTTGATACCATAAACGTCACTTGATTTTAGTGTAATGATGAATAATTTTGAACGGCTACCCATATTTCTGTTGTAAAAAAATTTTCTTAAGCGCTAAATACATACAAAAAATACATACAAAATTTGTTGATATATCACTTCCTTTTATAATTCTTATACAAATTTTTTGGCTATATGACTCGCTTTTATTATTTTTATACATAATTTATTGTCATATGACTTGATATTATTATTTTGTTCACAATTTGTTGCGGCATGATTTTCTTCTATTCTTTTTATACACAATTTTATGCTATATGACTTGCCATTACTTGAATGTTTACACACAATTTATTGTGATACGACATTCTTTTATTAACATTCTTTTATACTGGCCATTTGTGGAGTGGTGTGTTTACTTTTTATTAATATTTTTAGACATTATTTATTTATTATGGATCACGATAACTGCATTCCTAGGACATCCAGGCCAAGTAGTGAAGATTGGGTAACTTTAAATTTTTTTTATTGAATATTTGATGTTGACATGATTTCATGTATGTATGTAATACAGAAAGATAAAAGCATTAAATGTATTAATAATTGGTCAATCATGGTCCCTCATCAGGTTTTGCATTTTGATTGAAAGTAGAGAGGCACGTGCCATCAGCGTCAGGATTTTTGTAAAGTGTCGTGGTGCCTTATATGAAGTTACAGTGAGAAACAAACCTTATTATTAATTAATTATTAATTGGCAATAATAATAAGTAGGTATTATTATTGATTTATATGATTAGTGATTATTTATATGCTAATATTTAGTGGCGAGTTAGTATATTTTGTATTTACTATCTACCTACCAAGATAGTGTCATAGTGTCATAAGTTTTCACTATTTTTATTAATTAATTTAATAGATATCCATATAAAAACGTTTTCTTAGGTGTAATTCTTACATTGCCATACACCATCTTGTGTTTCATACTATACAGTGTTAGAATGTGACCCGAACAATATATTACCTCTCAATTATTATCAAAATGACTAGCACATAATAACTTTGATAAATATGTATCTCTATCGTTCATCGAAAATTTGGTTACAACAAGGATTTACATTTTTTAAAATTTATTACAATTTTTGTCGTCTACTTTCCTTTGTATATTAGTGTACATGATGATCGATTTTTATAAAGGTTGGTAATTCTGCCGACTCTTGATATTCTCCCTTTTTCGGTAAACAAAACTCCTTTGAAACGTTCAAAGCAACTGTAAAATAATTCCTGTTTCCCAATCCGATTATTTCCTGCAAAGTAACTTTGATGTGGTTGAAATACAAAAAAAAAACTTTTCAAAAAGTTTTCCGCAGAATCCAGGAGTTTTAACCAAGGTTTCCTACGAGCGAACGCCCCAAAATCGGCCGTGCTTGACCGACTCGATGTTCACTTGGTAAACAGGAACACGGGGACTAGATAAATTCACGAAACTTGTTATAAGTTATGTAATATCTCAACCTTAGGGTTTAAGTGTGCATGTGAAGGGTGGTTGCTTTTGATGTTACAAGGGTAAATTAATGATATATGACCTATTTAAGTAATCTGGATACAACTCAGATTTTATAAGTAGGTATGTATGTATTAGGGTTTATGTCGAGGAAAGGAAGGGGAAACGCTGAAATTAATATCTTTTTTCTGCCTTCGTTAGAGGGAAGTTCATAATGAAATACTATAATGATTATGTTGAGGGAGGTTGAGTTGACGCTCAGAGTATTCGGACACGCTCGATGCGTTCTTTTAGAAACTCCAAGAGCATCCTGTTGCATTTGAAATGGGACAGAGTACGTTCTCCGAGCGTGTCCGCTTTTTTTTTGAGTCAATTTATGGAGCGTTGCGAGTGTGCAGCAAACATAACCTAATTTTTATTATTTGGCGTAAAACGAAATGCGCAATATTAAAACAATGAGTATAATTTATTATAATAAAATAAAATTTATCCTTTATAAATTTTTTAAAATCTTGTCTTCTTTTTTATATATAAAAATGAATGTTTCTTTATTTGTTTGTTTGTCGCGTATGCGTTCCTGAATTAATATACAGAAGAAAACTAAAGGACATTTTCCATGTAGAAAAGCCATAGGAAGTATTTTGTATTTATCTAGTAAAACAAGGCCAGATATTGCTTATTCAGTAAATTATGAGAGCCGAAGTTTAGAAAATCCGTTAAGTATATTAGCAATGCGAAATTGATTATGCGATATTTAGCATATTAAATGATAGTATTGTGCATGGTATACTCAATATCATGTAAGATTTTAATGGCTGCCGTTGACACATGTCATTTCTAGTAACATTCTGTTTACACAACTTGAACTTAGGCCAGGGCCGGACTTCACATTTTTTATCACAATTTATAGCTTTTAAATAGCGAAACAGAATCTTGCTGAAGTTAATTTACTGACAACGTAGGTGTAGAAATATGAAAAAACAATAATTGTACTAGAACTATGAATAAGTTTAAATGAACATGTGGTGATATTTGCCACCAATCTCACGCCGCTCTTGGTAAGATAATTTATTTGACGTATTATGTCGTTTATACAAACATGGGTCGGCACTGCTGACTCTGCCACTCCTCAGAAAACTGGAAACAACAATGGACACAGTGGAATCCACTAAAATTATTATTATCTTTAAATTCGGTTTTTTGGTGGAATAACTTTAAAGGATCCCACAAGCCAACACGGTTCCGCTGCCGCGGATCATTGACGATGACAAAAATAAAAAAAAAGCAAGGGCGCTGCGGATCGGAACCGCGTTGGTTTGTGGGATCCTTAAAGAAAATGTTGCTGCAGCGCCATCTTTTAATGTCAATAGTAAAGTTGTCAGTAGCTCACTCTATCAGAAGGTTTAAAAGTACAGTTTACAGTTGTCCTTCCTTCAATTCCTTCTGTGATTCTGTATTCTGGTCTTTGTATACTGATAGGACTATGTAGTCGGGATGGAAATTGCTGAAAGGACTATGTAGTCGGGATGGTAATGCCCATTTCCACCAACTTTTCTCTTGGGATGGATTAGTTAGGGAGATCCTAAGTGTGAGGATTCCCTAAATTCTAAATGGTTTCCACCACTTGCATTTGAGAAACCCCTAGTTAAGAAGGGAATAACACTGGCAACAGCGCAATTCTTTGTCAAAATTTAGTAATTTTTATTTTTCAACTAAGACTGGTGGCGAAACTTTTATCATAATCATAACCTAACAATTTTTCTGATTTGTGCTTTAGGCTTAAGTTCTTATCTATGATTTTTTGACTGTGATTGTGTTCAGCAAATTAATTTAACAATTATTATTTTCAAAAAATGGAAGAGGAAAAGAGAATTAAGCGCGCTCCTAGTTACACATCCTCAGAAAAACAAGGGTCCAAATCGAAATTATTTTTAAAAAACAATAAAAAGCAAGGTTAGGTTACAAATAATTAAATGCGCATGCGTTACCTGTGTAGGGAAACGATTAGGTGGAGAAATTTGACTCCCTAAAGTTAGGAAGCCCTAACCTACTCTTGGAAAGGAATAAAAGTTGGTGGAAGCCAAAATCGCATCTTAGCCCAAGTTATTCTTTACCTAGCGTTAGGGACTCCCTAAACGTGTTGGTGGAAACAGGCAGACAACAAATGAAATTTGCCACAAAAACTTAAAGAAGAATGCATGACATATGTCAAAGCTCTTCAAACTGTCAATTTAGAATTTAGAAACAATAACATTGATATAACAAAGTGTTAATTGTAGTGAAAAATGTCTTTTACGTTTAATACACCAAAAACCGCTACTGGTTTTACTCTTCCATTATCGACACCCGCAACAAGTATGTATTTTTTAGGATATTTTAAAAGGTCTTTAGATCTAACCTAAAAATTCAACGGCAAAAATTCGATAAAGTATTTGTGCGATCTGCCTTTAAGAAAAATATTATCCTTTTATTTAATTTTTATTTTATTGGAACGTCCGTGCACAAATTTACTTGAGTTAGGTTAATATTTTAAACCTATTAAAGACTCAAATACTCGTGTTTGCAATAGTTTCTCAGCAATCTTAAAAAACTTGTAATGGTTGTTAAGCTGAGAAAGCCGGAAAAATAGAAATAGTGCTTATCGTCGGCGACAACTACAATACCCATCGAGAGGCGGCAGTAATTTTTAATGCTAGACATCCAAACAAGCAGATTACCCACTTCACTTGCATGCTTGCAGCAATGTAATCTCTGAATTTAAAAATACTAGCTCTGTCGAAAACTGTTTTCACAAAAAATCATCAAGCTATAACACTGAATGAAGATACTGTATCGGAAATTTTACAAGCAGTAGTGGAGAATACAAGACATTCTTAAAAAAAAACAATTCAACTCGATATGTCAAAATCATCTGCTGGTAATATTCTTAAATTAAAGAAATTGCATGCATACAAGCCCATATTTGTTCTTACCCTCAAACCAACAGATTTCGAGTCTCGTTTTCTGTTTTGCGCGTGGTTTCAAGCGGAAGCTGAAAATGATTTCTTTGCAAGAAAAATTTTATTTATGATAAAGCAACATTTACCCCCAATGCAGTGCAATAGTGTTGCAAATACTATGATAGGCGATGATCCTTTCTGTGTGAAGACATTTAAAAAAATGCTTATTAATTATTGGAGAAATACTACAAAGACTTATTTACTTACAATGCAAAACTTGGTTGTGTCTTAATTAATAATGTAGGTATCTAGGGTCATTATTCAGATTAATGGAACCACCGAATTTGTTGAGGAAATTTTGCACAGACCCTAATTTTGGGTCGTAGAACACGAATCTGAAATAGCCTATGTCCTTCTCCATGACATAAGCTTTCTCTACGCAAAATTTTATCACGATCCGTTACTTCATTGAGACATGGTTAAACCATCAGATTTTCGCATTTTATAGTTAATGATGTTAGACTATTTTTAATTATCGATTTTCTATTTCAGCTGCTACAGCACCTACCGGAGGAGGCTTTGCATTCAATCTAAACCCATCGGCGGGTTCCGGCGATAACAAGCAAACCCCTACAGGGTTTTCAACCCCTATTAAACCTGCTGTGACATCCACTTCTTCAGGACTGTCATTTATTAACTTGACACAACCAGCAAGAACCACAGCTCCAACTTTAAGTTTTGGAATTCCCACGACCCCGTCTACTGCATCATCGGGGGGGCTTACTTTTGGAGCAACCCCGATAACTAGAAGTAAGTTTTAAGTCCAATACAAAATGTGCCCAAATCACATTTTATGGTTTTCTGAGAATAACAACCTGAGTTCAAAGGTTTTATTTGTGTCTGAAAATATTTTGGTTAGGAATATGATGCTACTTTTTTACTGAAAATACTAGTTGTTGAAACATTATTGGAGTGAAGGAATGGAGCTAAGAGAAAATGAAATAAGGACAAAATAGATAGATAGATAGATAAAATAGACCTGCTCTGTTTATTTAGGATTTTTAAAATTTTCTTGAAGCATTTGACATACATTTAAAAACATGAAATAACAAATCAAAACTATAACCAGATCCAACTGAATAAAATTTATTTATTAAGAGAAAAGAACAGACCAGTTAACATGTAAAGGAATGGATATATGGTAATTGATAGTAAATGTAAACACTACATATTTACTTATTTTCTTTTTAGTTGCTACCGCAACAAGTGCTCCTACTCTTCAGTTTAATTTTAGTGCTGCAACATCATCAGCAGCTGCCACACCATCTGCAACTAGTTTTACACCGATTTTAGGTGTCACCACCGCCACCAGCAGTGCTCCAGCAAAAGGTAGTTAATTTTTTAAACAAAAAATTATATTTTTCATTATTTTTGTGATATAAATCTACAATTTAATTATAGATTTTTGAGTATATCTGCAACACTTTGTTTTTAATTTCTTATATGCAGGTTTGTCATTTACTACTCCAACTTCTAGTGCACCCACTCCAAAATTGGGGTTAAGCACCACAACTGCTGCAAGCGCCGCCCCAACTACATCAACTGGTTTTTCCTTGGGTACCACAACAGCAGTAAGTGTGTAAGTACCCCATCTTAAAAACTCATCTAAAAATTGTTGCCCTTATGTACCAGCCGCCCGTGAGTTGTGATTAGTTGTTTCATATCCATGAATTTATTTTTTACAGTGCTCCAACACAGACAACAACGACGACATCGTCTATACCAGCCACTGGTTCTCTAACGTTTGCTCAACTGGAAGATTCCATTAACAAATGGACAATTGATCTGGAGGAACAAGGCAAATTCTTTGTAAATCAGGCTAAACAGCTTAATGCTTGGGACACTTTGCTTATTTCTAATGGTAAGCCACTTCTCTTCTAGAACAGTGTGACCTATTATAAGAAAAAGTGTTTGTCAAGTTGCCCCTAAGTGACTCGTTTTTGATATTTGACAGATAGACAAGTGACATAGATCAGCTGATATTATTATAGTAACTTCAAAATTTCACCTATCGATTTACAATTAATTTTTGTCTTTAGGTGAGAAAATTCTTAATTTAAATAGCAGTATTGAACGTGTAAAACAACAGCAATCACAACTAGACCAAGAATTAGACTTTATTTTGGCGCAGCAAAAGGAACTCGAGGAGTTAATAGTACCATTAGAGAAAGAACTTGTTGATATACCTGTAACTGATATTGACAGAAATCAAATGTGAGTAATGTAGAAACAAAGCTCTATATAATTAACAGATTAAGTTTAATCCTAAAATAGGGAACAAAGTAGTTAGTGGGCCATAGAGGTTTTAAACACACAATGCCAACAATCATAAAGCGAACCTTGTCAATTTAATTCATTTTTCTGTACTCGTTTTTATAATCTGCTTCCCAGAACCCTGACGATTTAGGTTAGAAACAATTTCTGAGCCGTGAGCACTTGAAGATTCAGATCAGAAACAATTTCTAAACCATGAATGCTTCAAGATTCAGGTTAGAGATGATGTCTGAACCGTAAATACTTGAAGATTTAGGTCAGAAATGGTTTAAGAGTCATGAAGGCTTTAAGATGTAGCTCAGAGACAATTTCTAAACCATGAGTGCTCGAAGATTCAGGCCATAAACAATTTCTAAACCATGAGGGCTTCAAGATTCAAATCGGAGACGATTTCTGAACTATGAAGGATATGAATCTAGACCTACTTAATACACTTATAATTAGGGGTTGGCAAAATAATAGATTAGTCGATTATTAATCGATTAATCAATCGATTGAACGATTACAAAAAATTTAAAATCGATTTTTCCATTAATCGAATAGTCGATTTTTCGATTAATCGATTCTTTTTTATAATCATAACTCGACTATGAAACACGTATTCAACGAAGAATTTTATATAAATTTAAGGACTACTTAAATACCGATACTAAACTTAGACTGGTTGATTCAATTATTCTAAGTAGATTAGATTATTGTAATATAATTTATCACAAAAATATCAGTAACGAAGATAAACAGAAATTACAAATTCTTCTAAATAAGTGTGTTCGTTTTTCAATAGGACTAAAAAAATATGATCACATATCACCTACCTTTAACAAACATAATATAATTAAATTAGAAAAAAGACGCGAAATCCTGTTTCATATATAAAGTAATTTTAACTCAGAAACCTAGATATTTATTTGAAAAAATTGAATTCAGGAATAATATTCATAATGTTCATACTAGAAATTAGAACGCAATAGAAATACCTAAACATCATACTGAAAAATATAAGTCCTCGTTTAAATATACAGCTTCTGTAATTTTTAATAATATTCCTTCTAGTCTAAGGGGCTTAAGCTACATAACTTTTAAAAATAATATAAAAAATTATTTTGTAGGGGTACGATTGGAAGAATGATTTCTTATAAATCAAAATCCTACCTATTTATGCCAACTAGTATACTACTGTCATTTTTTGGTTTTCTTTTTTAATTTTATCAATTTTATATTTATACGTATTTTAAATTGTTTTTATTGGCATAAATAAACATCTTTATTACTATTATTATTATTATTAAATAATTTGAATGCTTGTCGACCCGTGCTCCTTTAATTTTTAAGGGTCTAAAATTTAAACCCGCCGGAATTGTGTTCAAGATAGGCACGTCGTAAGCGCTGGAGTCACTTTCATTATATCATTAGTAATGACATAATTTCGACTACATAGTTCAATAATCGATTTCGTCGACTAATCGATTTTTCGACTAACTTCGATTAATCGATTAATTTTGATTAATCGATTAATTTCGATTAATCGGAAATAATCGATTATTTCAAATAATCAAAAATCGATTATCTTTTTCGATAATCTCCCAGCCCTACTTATAATGTTATTGTTAAAAATTTTAAATTCGAATAACCTAATGGAGTTTGCCTTTGGCTTCCGTTGCATTAACATCTCTCGGTCGACTACATAGTTAGATTTCGGGTTAGATCGCCTAGAAGCGGTGAGTAGAGTGTTTTGTGACGGAATACGAAGGGAAGCTCTACGGCCTGTTGAGGGGAGTCTTTACCAAATCCAAGGGGGGTGAGCGATGAGGCCTAAAATCCCTGTTCGTGCTGCGTTTTTTCATCACACAAGGTGGACATGTGACGGCCATGTCTTGTTGTGGGAGGAGCGTAGGGCGGAAGTGTGGCTTAAAGAAAAGGTCATGCGCAATAGACTCTACCAGAGGCGGGAAACTCCATAACCTCAACTGTGCCAAACCGAAAACATTTGACGTTTTGTCATTTTTTATCATTGTTATTGTTTGTATTCGGAATCTCCGAGGGTACATACCCGACAAATCGGAGATTCTAAGGGAATTACCACCCAAACTGGGTAACGTGTAAGCCATCCCTAAGGGTAGCTAGGGCTCTGGTTAAGCGCCGGACCGGGTGGAGAGCTGGCCAACCTGTCCCATGGACGAGGGCCAATAACAGGTGAAGAAAGAAGAATAACCTAATCGGAATGAAATTAGGTTGGCAACCTTAACATGTGTGCAGGCACATTATAAATGATCAGTTCACTAGTTATTGATTTAATTGCTGTGAGAAACCAACGGTTAGAATCTAGCGGAAATCTGTCAATGGTGGATAATATTATGTCTTCAAGTATTAATTTTTTAGGTTCCAATTCGCTGAAATTATTGATTCACAGTTGAAACAGATTTCAGACGATTTAAAAGAGATAATTGAAAATATCAATGAGTCAAATAAAGATGAAGAGATATCTAATCCGGTAAGTAAAGTTTTGAGTGTAAAAATATCTTTTATTTTCCAACACTATTAAAACAGCGACATTTACAGGGTTGAACTAAAACTGAACCTTATTTTTTTTAGATAAGTCAAATAAGCAAAATATTAAATGCACATATGAATTCCCTAACATGGGTTGATAGAAATACAGCTCAGATTAGTCGCCAGTTGGAAGAAATTTCAAAGATTGAAGATGCTAACAGAAGAAATTTGAACTTGAATAATTCGATAACTATGTTTCAGTAAAAACATTTTTAAACTTTATTAAATAAAATCTTTCGCATTACTATTAGAATTTAAGGGTCTACTTTCTAAAATTAATTATGTTCTTTTTATTTTGTATTATTTTTCCATTTTTAGTGTTCCGTGAAACGGAACACTGATGGAATCACTTCGGTGTCCGTCCGTCTGTCCATCCGTTTGTCACAGGCGATTTTCTCTGAAACTATTCGACGTAAAAATTTGAAATTTTGCACAGAGCTAAAGTGTGGTGGCCCAATTATAGACGTGAAGTATAAAAAGTTAAATTTTGATTCTGGGGTTAATTTCCGGGGATAAATTGGGCAATGGAAAAAAATTTACATACATAGTATGTACATCGTGTAGGGTGTCAAATGAAAGCTTATTAAAGCACGAATTTAACGATATATATATTATATATATATATATATATATATATATATATATATATATATATATATATATATATATATATATATATATATATAATGTATTTTTTATGCATTTTTTAAAATATTTTTCTGAAAAACGCTTAAAAATTGCTGTTCGCCACCCTTATCACCAGAAGGATCGCTCAGAAAAATCTGAAAAAAATCGTGAACATTGAGAATTATGCGTTGATTGAACTAAAATTATCAGGATTGAAAAATTCTAACGCGATCAATTGATATAAACAATATAATTGTTTATTTCCTTATAACTGCTGAACCATCGGTTTTAGAGAAAAAGTTTCTCGACAAAAATTATTTTACACGATGTAAGGAACAACTTTTGTCCTTACACGTTTTTCAAAAGTTTTAATTTGGCCGACTCAGCTCCGCGCATAGCCGATGTGATACGGCGCACACTGGTATTTCAAAGGAAAATGTATTTTTGCTAGTTGTCGATACATCTTTAGTTTGCTTTTCTTTTCTATGTTGATTAACTAAAGGGTATTATACAATAAAAAACTTGTCAATTTTTCTTTTTCTGTTGAAGGAATTTGAGCGCGAACTCGGCAAAATTTATATTTGCCATCCAGACTAAAAATTTTGTTTGGAATACGTTTTTAAATAAATTTGCCCACCACTTTATAAATAAAATAATTATCTATAGTTTAATATTTTCTTCCTTATCTTCTGCCATTTTATTTCTTTCCTAACTAGAAAAGTTATAAACTAGTTTAAAGGGATGAGATAAATTTACTATTTATGCCTATCTCTCCATCAAAAATACGCAAAGTTTGTTAATCTGCGAATAGCTATTTAAATACTGGGAGCAGAGATGTTCAGCACGTTTTATAAAGATCAAAATGAACTATATAATTTAAGAGGGTTAACACTGGTTATTCTAGAAACATTTATACAGAATTAAATAAAAAATTTACAAAAATAATTGCATTTCAACCCGGCATACCCCAAGTTTAGGGACAAAATTTTTGAATTCAAATAAACGTATTTTACTGTAGGGTAAAATTCATATTCTCTGACAGACCTCGTATATGACTGGGAAATTTCGACATCTGATGATCGCATTTTAGATTTTGGACCATGCAGAACTTTTTATGAAGAATAACTTTCTTTCGTAAAATTAATAAAAAAGTTCGTAAAAAACTGAAATTGCTTGCAAGTGAACGACTCTGGATACAAACTATAGTACTAGTAGGCCTTAACTTACCTTGTAAATATTAATCTGTTTATATGTCTAGTTTTCGAGAAATTGTAAAAATTTAGGTTAGCAGCCAAATTTGTAAAAAACTGAAATTGCTTGCAAGTGAACGACTCTGGATACAAACTATAGTACTAGTAGGCCCTAACTTACCATGCAAATATTAATCTGTTTATATGTCTAGTTTTCGAGAAATTCTAAAAATTTAAGTTAGCAGCCAAATTTGTAAAAAACTGAAATTGCTTGCAAGTGAACGACTCTGGATACAAACTATAGTACTAGTAGGCCCTAACTTACCATGCAAATATGAATTTGTTTATATGTCTAGTTTTCGAGAAATTGTAAAAATTTAGGTTAGCAGCCAAATTTGTAAAAATCTGAAATTGCTTGCAAGTGAACGACTCTGGATACAAACTATAGTACTAGTAGGCCTTAACTTACCATGCAAATATTAATCTGTTTATATGTCTAGTTTTCGAGAAATTGTAAAAATTTAGGTTAGCAGCCAAATTTGTAAAAATCTGAAATTGCTTGCAAGTGAACGACTCTGGATACAAACTATAGTACTAGTAGGCCTTAACTTACCATGCAAATATTAATCTGTTTATATGTCTAGTTTTCGAGAAATTGTAAAAATTTAGGTTAGCAGCCAAATTTGTAAAAAACTGAAATTGCTTGCAAGTGAACGACTCTGGATACAAACTATAGTACTAGTAGGCCCTAACTTACCATGCAAATATTAATCTGTTTATATGTCTAGTTTTCGAGAAATTCTAAAAATTTAAGTTAGCAGCCAAATTTGTAAAAAACTGAAATTGCTTGCAAGTGAACGACTCTGGATACAAACTATAGTACTAGTAGGCCCTAACTTACCATGCAAATATTAATCTGTTTATATGTCTAGTTTTCGAGAAATTCTAAAAATTTAAGTTAGCAGCCAAATTTGTAAAAAAAAAACGAAACAGCTTGCAAGTGAACGACTCTGGACCCAAACTATAGTGCTAGTAGGTCTTAGCTTACCTTGTAAATATTAATCTGTTTATATGTCTGTCTTATTTGTCTAGTAAGTGAAAAAATTTAAGTTAGCAGCCAAATTTGTAAAAAAACCGAAACGCATGATATATTTTTTATTTTAAAAAAATTTAAAGGAGGGTCAAAATTTATAAAAATCAGTAAAAAATACACTCTAAGCAGGTCTTCTCCAAAACCAAAATTTTTCTCGCTGGTTTTTTACTATTGCATCAAGGAGGGGAACAATCCGCGGAATATGACATATTTTTTATTTCTTTAAAACACTTTAGAGGGGCCACAAGGGTAAAAAACAATAAAAAGCCTTAAGGGCTACCTTAAAGATATCTTTAAGATGTCCCAGTATATAGTTTTCCATCGAGACTGCATCAAACAGAACTAAACGCAGGTATTCTCCAAAACTAAACAATTTGTCGCAGTTTTTTCACTTTTACATGAAAGAAGGGAACAGTTCGCGGCTTATGACATTTTTTATTTTAAAAAATTTAGGGGGGTAAAAATTGATAAGAATACGTAAAAAATACACTCTAAGTTTTGTTTTATATAAACGCGAATCGCGAATATTGTCCGCATTAGTCAGTTGCACATTAAAATTTGAATCTGACCCAATTAGAACAATATTCGCAATTCGCATTTATATGAAATAAAACTAAGCAGGTCTTCTCCAAAACCTAAATCTTTCTCGCTGGTTTTTTACTTTTACATGAAGGAAGGGAACAATCCGCGGCTTATGGCATATTTTTTATTTATTTAAAACAAGTTAGGGGGGCCCAAAAGAGCAAAAAACAATAACAATTTCTATAGGTTACCTTAATGATGTCTTTAAGGTGTCCTTAAAGGCTTTTTATCGTTTTTTGCATTTGTGGTCCCTCCAAATCGTTTTAAAATTCAAATTTCGATTCTCCCCCAAAAAATTCGATTGCTCCCCCTCTAACTGTGACGAGAAAATTAAACCTGTTCGACTTTAGGTTAAGCTTTACGTTAACATGCAGATTGACACTTATTTTTGCTGATCTCCTGGCGTAATTATTCACTAAGGATAGTAAATATTTTTTGCAGCTAAATTATCCTAGTAATTTTCTTCAAAATAATTTTTTGGGTTTGTATTACGCAATAAAAAAATATGTGTATTCCTTACTGAACAAACGAAATTCAGTTATTTATTTTTGACTTTTTCCAACTGCGCGTATTTCTGTGCACCGCACAATTGACTTTTACCTGCTCCATACAGTGGCGTGCCGTGCCTTTAGAGGCAGAGGAGGCACAATGATTTGGGGGCGCCAAATTTTTTTCCTTTTATTGGAGAATATGTGGTCATAGTAGGCAGTGAATCTCCAGGGGGCGCCGTAAATTATTTTCCTTTTATTGGAGAGTATGTGGTCATAGTAGGCAGTGAATCTCCGTAGGGGCGCGAGAGCGCCGTTAAAACGAGGGCGGGGGGGGGGGGGTGTTGGCTTGTGCCCCCCCCTAGCCCCCTCGACGGCACGCCACTGGCTCCATAAGATGATGTTTTTTCATCTTTTAGTCGGATTTACTAGTATTCTTCTAACCTAAGTTCCTTGGTAATACATTTAAAGACACATTTACAAAACTTGCTGAACATTTTATTTATTTGTACAACTCTTATCACAATAACCATTGAATAGGTAACGCTAAAGATCCTTTTTAGGTTTGTAGGCATACAAAAAATTATAGTCACTTTCTTTACATCTATTTCATTGTTCTTGACCATCATCAGAATCATTTTCTGTACATGTTTTATTCTCGTCTGTTTGCTCAAACTCACTCTCAGCTTTACGAACTTCATCAGCTTGGTATTTTTCCTTATAAACTAAAAAGTCTGTCATTTTTTTTGGGTGGTCTTTTTTGACGTGCTTGTGCCTACCCGGAGTATCAGTGAACATTTTCTTGCAATATGGGCAGGGAAATGGTCTCTCACCTAAAATGCAAACAAAAATTATGTTTTTTAAACCTGGGAAGTAGATAATCTATTTTTTTAGAAAGCTGCCGATGAAGCTAATGTTCCTGTTACATCAGTAACACAAAACTCTTACCTCTATGTGATCGCATATGATTCTTTAATTGAGAAGCATAAGAAAAGGCCTTATCACAAAGACTACACTGCCTCGGTTTCTGTCCATCATGTCGCGATATTAAGTGGCATTCAAGATGAGACTTTTGCTTAAAGCCCTGTCCACATTTCTCACACGTATAGGGCCTTTCTCCAGTGTGAACGTTCTTGTGGTTTTCCAAGAAAATTTTCGAACCAAACCTAATATGGCACGTACTACAACTGCAAATTATAAATAATAGTATCAAGTGTAATCAATGCCTAGCGATTCCTACCTGTAAGGCTTCCTATGAGTGTTCTGCTTGTGTTGATGCATTGATTGCTTTGAAGAAAACATTTTACTACAATTCGCAACAGTGCACTGATATTTCTCGTGGGTTTTCTGATGATTAAAATATGCTCGCACACTTTCCAATACCTCACTACATATATTGCAACGATAATTTTTAAACTCTGGATGAATATCGCTGTGTAATAGAAAGGCACGAGAATTGTAAAATTTTTTTTGGCAATATTCGCAATTGAATTTTGGTTCCCTAGATTGTCCTGTGGCTTTCCTACCGTCTCTAGCCTGAAAGTAAAAAGTTTTTTTTTAAGTCACCAGATCAGTTGTGGGCCGTATCAAGCTGACACGACAGGTCGCGTCGTTTTATTTTCGTATGATTTTGGTGTTTTGTGTTCAGCGCTAAAATTAGCAAAAAAAAACACTTATGGATCACTTCGGTGTCCGTCCATCGGTCACAGGCGATTTTCTCTTTGCGACGTAAAAATTTGAAATTTAGCACAGATGGAGTGTGGTGGCCTACGAAAAAAAATGCATGTCCACTGGACTAGATCGCCATGTTTATATGTTTTCGAGGTCGCTGAATCCGAATCCGGCATCCGTTTCACCCCATCAGGTCTATTGGACACCGTAAGTCACCAAATTACTTTCACTCGAGGATTTTTCCCCTTAATTTCTAGCGTTGCTCAGCATTTGACTCGGGTGTCCTCTGTTCTTCTTCTTCGTTTATTCGAAAGTAAGACGTGGGGAGGACAGAGGGTTAACATCCGATCCGGCTGGGTTTGCTTGCGCCTCAAAAACCCCCAAATCCCTTATTTTCTGCCGCTATGTCGTTTTGTCGAGAAATTATTGGAAAAAAATGAAAACGAAATTAATATTTTGATACCCTGTATCTTGGTTATTAACAACTTTGGAATTAGGCAAGTTTGAATAAATCGTATTATTTTTCTGCTGTTGCTCTGTGTACCATTACTTATGGACCATCCTGTATATTTTTTGATGTCACAAAATGTATGCTTCTAAACTGATTTGTAGAAAAAAATTAGTTTTACCTATCAGACCCAAGTAAACCCAATTTTTAAGAGAATTACAGACAAAAACCGAAAACGCAGGCGAACTACGGTCATTGCCAAACGCGCTTCCAGCCAGGCCCAAGTTACGACAGCGAGGCAAGAGAAATTGGTTGCGTTTACCAGTAAAGTTTCAGTGAACTTACCCCTTTTTCTGGAGGATACCTCTTGTATTGTTTTAAACTTATTCCTTGATTAATGTCATGACTTCGTTGCATATGCAATTTTAACGCAAAATTTGTAGTAAAATCTAAAAATAATTAAAAATAAGCATTTTCTGCATTTCAAATTGAGCAAAATCCAATCAAACCCCCAAGTTTTCTCTTGAAGACCTTTCTAGGACACACTGTATAATGAATGTCCTAATCTTTATGTTAAATTTAATTCACCCCATTACTTACCTTTGCCGCAAAGTTGACACAAAAATTTGAGATTTCCGTGGGAAGTCAATTCATGTCTCCGCAAATTTGCAACATGTTTTACCATTTTTCCACAAATTTTACATTGATATTTAGCTTTTTTCAAATGTACACATTCTATGTGAGACCTGACAAAGTATGCACTTTTAAATGTTTTATTGCATTTTGGGCATTTCTTGGTATTCGCGTGATCGACATTCTTTATGTGTTCATCTAGGGAATCGTTACTCTAAAAAAAAGTTGTTAATACTTATATAAATAAATTGCTTTTAAACACAGGGTCTGAAACAACAATAAAGCCAACTTTCATTAAAAAGTGTTTAAAAAATGTCAAAAATATCTGTCAATAAATATACCTCAAAATACAGCCGACACACCCTACAAACTAACCCTTCTGGTGAATGGGCAGCCACATGATAAAAAAGTGCTTGAGTTTTGTGAAACTTTGTTGGACACAAGATACATCTCATTGTATCTGTGTGTTCATCTTTTAGGTGTTTTACAACTTCAGTTATATTGTGAAATCTGATTTTGCAAAATCTGCAATTAAATATGTCATTTTCAGGCTTAACTTGTGGACGCCGTCCTCGTTTTACTATAATTTAAAAAAAAACTCAATTAACTGAAGTGATTGTATCGAATATGGAAAATAATTGCATAGTCATTACTGTGGACCCTCTGGTCCAAATAGGTAACCAAATCTATTACTGGATAGTGCATTCTACTTGAATCATTATGTAACAGGGTTGGAAAAAACATTTTTTTTTGTTTTAAACTGATAATGAAAAAAAAAATATGTGTTAAACCTGTTTTAAACACATCAGAAATTAATAGAAGGCTTGTTTGACTACTGTGATATAGTGAATAGGATAATTTTGGTTTAGTTTTCTTTTTGTCTTGTAGGCACTTTTATATGTTTTTACTTTTTATTTTGTTATTGGATTAGTAAGTACACTGTAGGTAGGAACACCAATTTTTTTTTTAATTTCTTAACTGCTGAAAAGACCATGTCTGAAACGTTTTTAGTGTTTTTACATAATTTTTCTCTAATATTAAACAAAACAGGATAAGATTAGTTTGTGACCATCATAATGAAAATCTCCGTTGTCATAATGCAAATGACAGTTGTCTTTTTACTATCTGATGGCAAAATAACAGTCATCATTTTTCTGTCACAATGTAAAATGACTTAAGACTTAAGTAATGGTCATTTTCATTATATTATGACCGCGACCTGACCATGTCATATGACCAAGCTCACATCACTACTTACATTGTTGTTGTGGTGGTTCAGGTTGAATCTTACTTCTTATTTTTAATAAAATCTTTAGTGCACCCTCTTTTACTGGGTCTAAACTGCCATCAGGTTCCAACCACTCTTTTGGTGGATAATTGGTTGGATGTTTTCTTTTCCTTCTTCGAGTATTTTTATTTTTAGTAGTTTGAGTTGTGGGTAATGCTGCGCTCGGAAGATCAGGTGCAGCATAACCACTAGCAATTATATTATCACATTCAGGTCCAGATTTTACCTGGATAGTAGAACTGGCTACTTCAACAATATCTCTACTTGATGGCATATTATCTGGGGAACACTGAGCAGTTAATGCCCAAGAATTCGAGCAAGAATTATTAGACTCACTCTCATTCTGTTTTGATTCTTCCCGATTTAATTCGTTTTCTTCTAACTTTTTGTCTAGTAGAGCATTTGAGAAGAGAAATAATTGAAGAAAGTTAAATGCTTTAGCCCCCATATTTATGCAATGTTCGCATATTTTTTGGGGCTTGTTATCAGAGATACTAACCTAGAAACAATAAAATAGGGAAAATGAATATGCCACATTCTATATCTGGTTGTAAATTATTGGAACCAACCAATCAGAAAAATATTTTTATTTATTTACCTACCTCTATATTACAGAACTTCTGGAAAACAATTGTTAAACTAACATTTTCTACAGAACCATTTGGCTTTAGGTTATGGGTAAGATTTATTTCTTTAATGGGAATCAAAATTTTATGGTTTGAAAGGCATACACGACAAACTTCATTAAAATGTTTAATTGGTAAATAAAAGTTAGAAAATTCTTTCATTCTTGCAAATTAGAACAAAAACATCCACAGAACACAATTTAATTTTATATTGTATGTCATTTGTCATTTCTCAAATGGAGTAGCATGTTCAGAAATTCACCCTGACCCCACAGTTACAGGTGTACGTCACCTAGTGCTCATCACAATGACATGCACTGAGTACTAAGTAAGTACTAACCTACAAAAGAATGCCGATTCATGAAAAGTGTCAAAAATACAAATGAACACGTTTGGCATGTTTGATGTGAATTATTTAAAACCTCAATAAGTACCATACTTTCTCGATCTATTTGGCGTTTTTCAGACTTTACCGATTTCAGTCGGTAAGCGTGTCCTAAACTCGGGTCGTTGAGCATATGCTTACCGATTGGAACTGGTTCGTCGATCATTCGAACCTTCGGGTACTTCTCTAACAAATGTTGAACCGCATAGGGTGCCCAGGGGCGCATTCAGAATCGACGCCGGGCGTTCCCGTGTAAACATCCAACCGTTCAGACATAGCATTCTAGAAATGCAATTCTTATGAATTTTGACCCCCTAAATTTTTTAAAATAAAAAATGTCATATGCCGCGGGCTGTCCCTTCTTTCGTGTAAAAGTAAAAAAAAACTGCGACAACTCGCTTAGTTTTGGAGAAGACTTGCTTTTAGTTCTGTTTGATGCAGCCTCGAGGAAAACTATATCTGGGACATCTTAAAGATATCTTTAAGGTAACCTTTACGACTCATTGTTTTTGCGCTTGTGACCTCTCTAAATTGTTTTAAAGTAATAAAAAATATGTCATAAGCCGTGGATTGTTCCCTTATTTCATGTAAAAGTAAACAACCAGCGAGAAAAATTTTGATTTTGAAGACCTGTACACAGTAAATTTTTACATATTTTTATCAATTTTTTTATTAATTTGAACTCCGTTTAACAATTGCTTGAATAAAAAATATGTCATACGCCGGGGAATATTATCTTCTTTCATATACAAATGAAAAAATGTCGCTGTGAAAAACTGCGACAAAATGTCAGCGACATACATACCAAAATGTTTAGTTTTGGAGAGTCTCCTGGAAAGCTTATTTACTGAGACATCATAAAGATGTCTTTAAGGTAACTTCTAAAGCTTTTTATTGGTTTTTGCCCTCAAGGCCCCCCTAAATTCGTTTTAAATAATTAAAAAAAAACGTTCATTTGCCGCGCTTTGCTCCTTTCTTTCACGTATAAGTAAAAAACATGCGAGAAAGATTTTGGTTTTAGAGAAGACCTGCTTAGAGTGTATTTTTTATGTATTTTTACCAGTTTTGACCCCCCTTTAATTTTTTTTTTAATAAAACGATGTCAAAAGCCGCGGACTGTTCCCTTCTTTCATGTAAAAGTGAAAAAGCTGCGACAAAATGTTGGTGGAAAATGTGGTTTTGGAGAAGACCTGCTTTTAGTTTCTGTTTGAAGCAGCATCGGGGGCAAATTTCACATGCATTCCACACCAAAAGCGTTCGTTAGACATTGTACCTTTGTACCTGTTCTTGCACCGGCTCTGTGCCCCTCAGTGCAAGTAGTGTAAATCAAGCTTAAGGGCAAATTTTTGAACATACCATATGGAAAGTGTTGTTAAAATTAAGCTGTTCTCTGGATGTTTTTGTTCTAATTTGCAAAAATGTATGAGTTTTGTAACTTTTATTTACCTGTAAAACATTTTAACGAAGTTTGTCGGGTATGCCTTTCAAAACATAACGTTTTAATTCCTATTAAAGAAATAAATCTTACCCATAACCTAGAGCCAAATAATGGATCAGTAGAAAATATTAGTTTAAACACTGTTTTCAAAAAGTTCTGTAACATAGAGGTAGGTAAATAAATGAAAATATTGTTTATCTGATAAAATTCTTATATTTACTATTTGTAAAGTATTCTTGCTCGAGTTTATTGTTTAAATAAGCAGTAAATGCCATAATTTTTTATTTAATATACCTATATGAGTTTTATTCAAATACAGAGAGTACTTGGCACTCACTAATAATTCATAATAATAGATATAGAACGTGCTGTACCTATAGCATTTTCACTTTTTATTGTTTCTAGGTTAGTGGCTTCGATAACAAGCCCCAATCAATATGCGAACATTGCATAAATATGGTGGCTAAAGCATTTAACTTTTTTCAATTATTTATTTATTCGAATGCTGTGCTAGACAAAAAGTTAGAAGAAAATAAATTAGATCCAGAAAAATCAGAACAGAATGAGGATAATTCGAATACTTCTCGAGTATTAACCTTGACTCAGTGTTCCCCTAATAATGTTACATCAACTAAAGATATAGTTGAAGTGGCTGATTCTACAATTTGGGTAAAATCTGAACCAGGATGTGATGATGTAATTGCTAGTGCAGCATCTGATCTCCCTAGCCTGACATTACCTACAACCCAAATTACCAAAAATACCAAGACTCGAAGAAAGAAAAAAAGACATGCAACAAGCAAAAATGCCCCAGAAAAACGGTTGGAACCTGATGGCAGTATAGACCCTGTAAAAGAAGGTGCCCTAAGGATTTTGTTAAAAATGAAAAGTAAAAATCAACCACCAGAAGTAGAAAGTAAGTCTGTGAAAATACAAAAGTATTTAAGTACTTAATATGCAACATTCAGTCCTAGGTATACATGTTAAAAGATTTTACAGAAAATTCTATTCAGATAAAATTTCTATTCGTATTTGATAATCATTTCAATTAGTCAAGGTTCTTTAAAAATGTCAGTTAAACATGGACGTCCTAAAGAAATCAAAAGACTAATTAGACAATTTGAGCATGAAAACTAGTTAATCAAGTGTTTCTTTAATTGTAGCTAAATCAGGACTTTCTAAAGAACAGATTAGGCAAATTGACCATGAAAACGACATATTTAATTGCAGATTTTGCAAAGTTACATTTCATGATATAACTAAAGCTGTAAAACACCAAAAGGATGAACACGCAAATACAAAGAGATGTATTTTGTGCCCAACAATGTTTATGAAACCTCAGACACTTTTGTATCATGTTGCTACTCATTCGTCAAAAGGTTTAACTTGTGGGATCTGCAGGCTATATTTTGAGGTACATACCTAACTGAACATTACTAGTATCTTTGATTTTTTAGTCCCCAGCATATTATGTCCTAATGCGATTTCAGGTTCATGAATTAATTTACCAAAAGAAAAATTACACATTGAATTTGTGCCAATGATTAAAAATTCGAACCGAATTGTGCTCAGTTAACATTACCCGTTCCGTGTCCCCGGCTATTTTTAGATATGTATTTTAATTTCAGCTGTATATTATATCGAAATAACAATTTGGTTTTACTTAAAAAAATATTTGTGAAAGTATTACCGATATAAGTATCTTTCTTTAGAGTGAAGATGCATTGGCTAATCACAAAGAAAAGTTTGATCACATGAATACCAAGCAGTGTCCACAATGCGGTAAAACTTTTAAAAGACCGTGCGACGTCAGGATTCACATGGACAGTGTGCACTTGAAAAAATCTAAATATCAATGTAAAATTTGTGGAATAAAGATAAACCATTTGTCAAATGTGCGCAGACATGAAAAGGCTGTCCACGAAAATAGGAGATTTTTATGTCAGGTTTGCGGCACGGGTAAGTAAAAATGTGTTTTGCAAATTACTTACTTGTCCTGCGGATTGCTTTCTTATTTTTATGTTATATATTTATTTTTTTGTACATAAGGTCGAGATGGAAAGTTGTAGAAAAGGTCCTAATTATCAAAGATGGGATATAGTGAAAAAAGTTGCTTAAGCGGTTCGTGTGATTTCCGCACTCGGGTGGCGCCTTGTATGTTGATACTCACGCTCGTGTGTTAGGTGCCACTCTCCATGCTCGTTATATAATATACTGTTTTATTATTTTTAGCGTTTACTACTCATTATCGGTTAAAAATACACATGCAAAAAGTTCATAACATAAACCAAGGAGTAATTTTTAAACGTAAGAAGTATTCTGCAAATCAGGTAAGTCGACTGTAATTTACATCAAAGATGTGTTGTATTTTGTTCATATAGGTAGAGCGTGTCCAGCAACCATCTTAACAAATGGGAAACTTTTTTATTTTTGAGTTTACGGAAAAAAGGTATTCTTCATAAAAAGTTCTCCTTGTTGAGAAAATAACACTCAAATCAAAATCAAATTTTGACTCAGCATATAGAACTGAAAAGTGATCGAATATGAAATTTGACAAAATACTTATGGTCATTCATATGAGCCATTTTTAAATCAGCGATCAAGTCATGACCTAGTCAGACCATTGGGCAACACTGTCTCATTTAATGTTAATACTTTGATTTTTTAGGTTAAACATCGAGTATATGGAGCAACGTTGCCAAATAAGGTGACGTAGTCATGACTAGGTCACTGATTTAAAATCGCCTCTGTATTCATAAGACCTTTATTGTCATATAACTAGGGGTGGGAAAAAAAAACGATTAATCGATTATTATTCGATTAATCGATTTTCTCGATTAACCAATTTTTCGATCAATCGATTTGTCGATCAATCGATTTTTCGATTAATCGATTTTTTTTTATAATCATAACTCGACTATGAAAGACGTATTCAACGAAATAATTTGAATGCTTTTCGATCCGCGCTCCTTTAATTTTTACGGGTCTAAAATTTAAATCGCCCGCCGGAATTGTGTTCAAGATAGGCAAGTGGTAAGCGCTGGAGTCGCTTTCATTATGTCATTAGTAATGACATAATTTCGACTAGTTCAATAATCGATTTAGTCCGATTAATCGATTTTCTCGATTAATCGATTAATATAAATATCGATAAATCGATTTTTCGATTAATCGATTTTTCGATTATTTTCGATTAATCGGAAATAATCGATTATTTCAAATAATCGAAAATCGATTATCTTTTTCGATAATCCCTACATATAACGTCAAATTAGACAAATGATCATATCAAAGCTGGAGAAATTTATTATAGTATCTAAGATAATTGTAAAGGTTTGTAAAGGTTATTTTACTTTTAGGCTTTGAAACCTAGAGAAGCTGGTAAAACCAAACCAAGACATTGTAGCGAACCAAAGTTCGAGTGCGAATTTTGTCCGAAAAAATTTCACAGTTCTCATACGTTCCTTATGCATAGCGAAATTCATCCAGAATTTAAAGACTATCGTTGCAATATATGTAATGAGCTATTTGAAACTATACAAGGATTTTTAAGTCATCATAAAATTCACGAGAAATATCAATGTCCTATTGATAACTGTGGTAGAATGTTTGCTACAAAGATAGCAACTTTGCAACACAAATTCACTCATAAGAAGCCTTTTAGGTAGGAATCGCTAACTCTCATCGCTCTATGATTATTATTATTATTATTATTTTTAAATTATTATTAATGATTATAATTTGCAGATGTACTCTATGTAGTGTTAGGTGTCCTACGAAAAAGTACTTAGATATCCATATGAACGTTCACACTGGAGAAAGGCCCTTTGCATGTGAAAAATGTGGACAAAGCTTTAAGCAGAAAAGCCATCTTACCTACCACTTAATGTCGCTACATGGTGGAAAGAAACCGAGACAGTGTAGTCTTTGTAATAAGGCCTTTTCTTATTCTTCTCTTCTAAAGGCTCACATGCGAACACACAGTGGTAAGAGTTTTGTGTTATAACAGTTAATGCTGCCATCAAATAATAGTTGTTATAGTAAAGGCTAAGATGTATGACAACAAGCTAAAATAGCAGGGCAGTTTACTTGAGGGGGTGACTAATTTTAGTTCAGTAATGCCACATGCTAATGACCTATCAATGTACTTACCAAAAATAAATGTACGCTCCTTAAAATTATAATTAAATGTTTAATTTAAAAAGGAAAGCATCGTAAAACATGAATCAGTTATGAATCTTTAACTAGCTTAAGGAAGTTGCAACACCTTTACAATACTAGAATACTATTTTTATCAGTTTCCCTTATAAAAATACCTATTCAAAACATTCGGCTTTTCCTTGTGGCGTTCACTCTTCCACTAATCTACCGCAAAAGGCCTAAACATGTGTTTGTCTAAAAGTAAAATAATAATGGCACTCATTTATATGTTTTTTTGTACTTTAGGTGAGAAACCATTTCCTTGTCCATATTGCGAAAAAGCGTTCCGCGACACAGTAGGTAGGCACAAGCATGTTAAAAAAGACCACCCAAATAAAATGGAAGATTTTTTAGTTTATAAGGAAAAATACCAAGCCGATGAAACTCTTAAAGCTGAGAGTGAGTTTGAGAAGACAACCGAGGAAGAGACGTGTACGGAAAATGATTCTAGTGATTGTAAAACCCAATAAAATAGATGTAGAATAAGGGACTGTAATTTTTTATCATTTAACTGCCAACCTAGCAAATTTTAAAGAATCATCCCAGACGGCATTAAAAAATCTTTGAATAACAGTACTAAGAATTAATTCACGAAACAAACTGTTTTATTATGTTATTTGTAGTAAGCAAACTATTCGTATATCAAACAATTCTATTTCTCTGTTATGACAATGACAATTCTTTTCGATTACAACTGGTAGTAGTATTATACAGTGTAACATAAATTTAATAATATAACATCTTCTCTTTTTTTACAAAATGAAGTGTTTGACTAATATTAGGTATACAACGTAACAAAAATTAATTATAACAAAAAATTAATTATATAACACTTCCTTTTTATAGAACAAAGTCTTTGAATTTGTCTGGCAGTCTTATTTTCCTTTGACACCTGCTTGTGGATGGTTGTGGTTCATTTGTGTTGTTTGCAAATTGATCCTGTTCTCGCTCTTCCACTTCACGGCCGGATTCTACTTCATGTTTTGATTTGTTGTTAACCTTTTCAGTCATTTGATCTTCCTGTATGTCTTGTTCGTTATCATTCTCAAACTTGTTTGTTTCTCTATCTGTGTCACTAGCAATATATTTGTAGTCATATGTATTGGTTTGTTCTTTAATATTTTCTTTTTCTGGATTTTTTATTTGAGTGTTATACAGTTTGATGTGTACTCTACTTCTTCTGTACTCCATGTCGTTACTTTTATTTTTTACGATATATGATCTAGTATCATATTTTTTTACTATAGTTCCGGGTATCCATTTATCAGATGTTGCATTCTTCTTGAAATAAATAAAATCGCCTTCTTTTAATTCTTGAATTTGTGTGCTTTTTCTATCATAATATTCTTTTGAAATGTTTCTTCTTTCTGATATTTTCTCATGGACATTTTTTATTACATTTGGTTCATATAAATAGGGTATCATAGGTATATCACTCCGTGTTCTTCTTGAAAATAGTCTCTGTGTAGGGCTTGATTCTATTTTATTTGGTGTGTTTCTCCAAATTAGAAGATTCCTATAAAAGTCTGTTCCGTCTTCTTCAGATTTTTTTATTAACTGTTTTGCAATCTTTACAGAAGCCTCGGCTTTACCATTTCCTTGTTGATGGTGGGGACTTGAAGTTTTGTGTATGAAATTCCATTCTTTAGCGAATTTCGTAAATTCTTTATTTTGAAAATTTGTTCCATTGTCAGTCACACATATTTTTGGTATACCATGTCTAGCAAAATTCTTTCTGCATATATCAATTATTGATTTTGCAGTTAAGTCTTTAATTCTGTCTATTTCAAAAAAATCTGAATATTGATCAACTGTTATTAAATATTTTGCCCTCATATTTATTTTATCTATTTCCATGACATCCATATTTATTACTTCAAATGGGAGTCTAGGTACAGTATGTGATATCATTTCAGGATTTTGTTGATTATTTGAATATTTCATACATGTATGACAGTTTGATATTGTTTCTTTAATATCATTTGTAATATTCGGCCAAAAGACTGAATCTCGTGATAGTTTAATTGTGGCTTCTATACCTTGATGACTTGAATGTAGTTTTCTTAAAATATTTTTTCTTAGTTCAAATGGTACCAAAATTCTATTTTGTTTTAGTATTATGCCTTCAAATATAGTTAATTCTTCTCTATACTTCCAGTATCTATGTAAGTTTTGTTTCATAGTCTGTTTATTTTCTGGCCACCCTTTAATAATAACTTCCTTGAGATCTTGCATCTCATAGTCCCTTTTAGTTTCATTTTGTAATTCTATAATAGTCTTATCAGAAATTTTTAAATATTCTAACGGATTAATATCTGATATTTCTTTAATATTTTCAAACGAGTATATTTCATAGGCTGTTGTGTCTTCTTTGGTTAATCTTGACAATGTATCTGCAATATACATTTCTTTTCCTTTTTTGTATTTTAGTTTAATATTATATCTTTGTAGAGTCATTAACATTTTCTGTATTCTTCTAGGGGCATTGCATAATGGTTTTTTAAATATTGTTAACAAAGGCTGATGGTCTGTCTCTATGATTACTTCATTCATTCCTACTATGTATTGATCGAACTTATTACAAGCGAACAATATTGCTAGTGTTTCTTTTTCTATCTGAGCATAATTTATTTCTGTTTTCGTTAGTACTCTTGATCCATAACATACTTGTAGTCCTTCTTGCATTAACGTGCATCCTATGGCAAAAGAAGATGCATCTGTTTGTATAGTGACTTGTTTTGATGAGTCAAAATATTTGAGAACATTTTCCTTGCTTATATCTTGCTTCAATTTTTTTAATTCTTCTTCGTGTATTTTGTTCCACTCGAACTTTTCACTATTTGACAATTTTCTTAAACTTTGAACTTTCTTCGAAAATTCTGGCAAAAATTTGCTTATATATGATACCATTCCTAGCAAACGTTTTAATTCGTCAAGATTAGTTGGTGCTGCTAACATCTTTATCGCTTCAACTTTTGATGGATCTGGTTTTACCCCGTTTTCTGTTAGTAAATGTCCGAAATATTTAACTTCACTTTTGCATAGTTTGGTTTTGTCTTTATTTAGTTTCATGTTTACATTTCTAAGTCTTTTTAGCAATTCTTCTAAATTTCTATTGTGGTCTGCTAATGCTTCTTCTTTTGTTTTCCCTTTTCCAAATAGTATAATATCGTCGGCCATAACTTCTACTCCTTTGAGCCCTTGAAGTACTTCATGTTGTCTTTTCTGGTATATTTCCATAGCTGGTTTTATTCCAAATGGTAACCTAAGCCATCTGTATCTACCAAATGGGGTCCAAAAAGTTGTCATTTTACTGCTATTTTCGTCTAAAACTAACTGCCAAAATCCATTTTTGCAGTCAAATGTAGAGAATACTTTTGCGTCTTGAAGTTCTGGTAAAATTTCTTCAATTTTTGGCATTTGGTATTTAATATCTTTTAAAGCTTTATTCAATTCTAATGGATCTATGCATACTCTTAGTTTGTCATTCCTTTTTACTAATGCAATATTACTTGTCCATTCTGTGTGTTCTTCTACTTTCGAAATAATTTTATTATTTTCCATTTCATCTAGTTTTTGTTTCAGTTCATCTCTTAATTTTATTGGAATTCTTCTTGGTGTCTGAATTTTTGGTGTAACTTTTTTGTCAATCTCTAATGTAATTTCGCCTTCCAGTTTTCCAATTCCAGAAAATACATCTTCATATTTCTTTATAATCTCTTTACTTTTCTGGTAATCTTATTTCTTGTTGAGATTTGGTTACATCTGTGCTAATTTCTTGACAAATCTGAATAAGTCCTAGCTCACGACATGTCTTTTCAGATAAAAGCGGAATGTGTGGATTTGATACTACTTGAAACTCTAGTGTTTTTATTTTTCCATTATGTAGACATTGAACGTTGATTTTTCCTATTGGTTTTACTATAAAGCCACCAAAACACTTAAGTTTTGTATTAGTTTGTAA
The DNA here is from genome assembly GCA_963971165.1 of Philopedon plagiatum. NCBI lineage: Eukaryota > Metazoa > Arthropoda > Insecta > Coleoptera > Curculionidae > Philopedon > Philopedon plagiatum. The sequence goes on from OZ020195.1 coordinate 7,843,219, forward strand.
TAATTTCGGGCTGTTCATGTTTAAAATGTCGCAGTAATTTTGAATCCCAATTACATTACATGATGCACCAGTATCCATTTGACATTCTACTAACTTAATATCATTATTTTCTTTATCTGTTATAAAATATATATCACATTTTAAAATATTTTCTCCAATTTTCAAAATTTCATCGACTTCGCTGTCGCTTGTGTCATATATTTCCTTTAACTCATGTCGTGTTTTTTTAATTCTGCACATTCTTTCAAAATGGTTTCTATTATTACATTTTCTGCACATCTGACCTAACGCTGGACATTTCCCTTTGCTAAATTCATGTGAGTATCCACAGAAATTGCACTTCGTTTTTTCATAATATGTTCTTGATCTATTTCCTATTTCTTTTCTGTTTCCATAACTTGGTTTGTTGTTTCTTAGATATGATTGACTTTCACCTCTTATTTTTTTAACTTGAGCCTCTTCTTTATTTAGATTATTTAAGTCTCTCAGTTGCTTTTCAGTTAATTCTGCAGCTCTGCATATGTTGATTGCTTTTTCTAAAGTAACATCTTTTTCTTCCCATAGCCTATGTCTTAACTTTATATCTTTAATTGAAACAATTATTCTGTCTAATAATAACTCATTTTGCATATCACCATATTGACAGTTTTTAATCAAACCTCTTAATCTGTTGATATATTCATCGATACTTTCATTTTCCTCTTGTATTGCAGTGTTAAAAATAGCTCTTTCATATCTTTTATTTACTTGAGGTGTTAAATTTCTTTCAATGGTTTTTAATAATGTCTCACAGTTTTTCTTTTCATCATTTTGAATCGGAAAATTTTGGTATAATCTAAAACAGTCTTCTCCAATAGCTATTAGGAGTACAGCAATCTTTTCTTCTTCACTCTGTCTGTGTAATCCACTTGCTATTAAGTAGTTGTTCCACATTTGTTTAAAATGTTCAACATTTTTTACTAAATCCCCGTTTTTTACATCGATTCCTCGTGGCAGTGGAACATTATTTGTGGTAGCAACGGCATTTTTTGTTTGTTCTAGTTTTAAGGTCATAATCATCTGCTCCATCTCTTTTAATTTTATTCTGTACTCTTCTTCCATTATTTCTGCGTTCTTCTGTCTTCTAACACTGCTTTAATTAGTGGTCCCTCTCGCCTGACACCATGTTTTATTATGTTATTTGTAGTAAGCAAACTATTCGTATATCAAACAATTCTATTTCTCTGTTATGACAATGACAATTCTTTTCGATTACAACTGGTAGTAGTATTATACAGTGTAACATAAATTTAATAATATAACACAAACCAAATAATATACACATAATATGTACATGACAAGTAACAATATAATCCTTTTGGTAATTATTCGGATTACCGGAAACAGCGAATTTTTTCATGAAATTTTGCACAGACCCTAATTTTGGGTCGTAGAACACGAATCCGAAGTCAGTTTTTGGCGGTCTTGTAAAAAAAAATTTTTTTTTGCTCACCCAACGAGCAAAAAGGTGGTCAGGTTTGCTCAGTTTTGATTGATATAGATATATATGTATATATATATCAATCAAAACTGAGCAAACCTGACCACCTTTTTGCTCACCCAACAAATTTAAAGAAATTCATTGAAAAAGCTAACCTAAAAGTTTAAAAAAAATTTTTTCGAGACCGCCAAAAACTGACTTCGGATTCTTGTTCTACGACCCAAAATTAGGGTCTGTGCAAAATTTCATGAAAAAATTCGCTGTTTCCGGTAATCCGAATAATTACCATCCTTTTTAACATGAATAATTTTAAATCCGAAGTTATTTACACATCCGTTAGACAAGGAGTCTAAGACTATTCCTATTCCGCGTTCTGTCGATTTTAAATTTCAATACTGTTACACAAGCTGTTCCGAGGATCTCCAAGGGCGTGTACCGTTGTCAACTTCGGTTACGGTTTTGTGTCCCGTAAGTATCGGTAATCTGAAAAGTTGACAGATTGGAAACGCAATATCTGTCATTAATGTCACCGAAGAAACCGATGCGGTTAACCAGGTTTGACAACGGTACACAGCCAAAGTTCCAACTTGGGACTGTTAAAAAGTAACATGTTTTTGGAACTGTCCCGTAAGCGGAACAGGTACGCAACTGAACTGTTAATTGAAAAATAACAGTTTGTACCATCTCTATTGGAAACCACTATTGACCCACCGCCATCGGCCAGAAAATATAATTTTTCATCAAGATGGAGCACCCCCGCCCCCACTATCAATAGGTGTCTTCCTTTTACCCCAAGGAGGAGCTCCCGTACAGCTCCTGAGCAGCACACAGTTGTTCCATTCAACTGGGGCATCAAGCACCTGAACCGTTCGAGCCCTATCCCCCCCGGCCCTCTCGTGCATTACTTATGACTAGAGCTTAATGTCAAACTTGTCAATTGTTCCTTTCGGAACGGTGTCGAGTCGCTCCGGGGCGTCAGACACCTGAAAGGAATATTACTAATGCATTTCTTGTAGGTAGTATCTTGATGACCATTTTCTAGGAAGAAGTAACAGGTTTTTGGACCTGTTCCGTAAGCGGAACAGGTACGAAACGAAATTGTTATTAAAAAATAAGTTCGTACGACCTCTAGTTTAAACGCTGAAATATTTTGTTTAATTGGTTTAAATGGGCCGATCCCGGTGGTACTGCAATACCATGCCAACCCGTAATAGAGGTGGAGCAAGTAACGAATTGTATTATGTTATTTACGCCATCGGCCCCATCCGAACCCTGGAACACCCGGGCGTCGATTCTGAATGCGTCCCAGCATGCAGTACGATGTAGTAATAACCAAGCCGTAGAAAAGAAGATTAGGTATTGCGCCGGGCTGTCAATTACGTAACATAGATGTCTCTCTCCAACATTAACATTTAGAATATAGCTTTCTCGCTCGATTAAATTTTGCACTTGGGCTCGTAGGTAACCTTTACAGGCGGAGAGTAAAATTTTAGTGAATTTTACAATTTTTTTACACAAAAACATGCTTTCTAGGGCGGCAGTTTTATCTGGTAAGTAAAAGTACTTTTAAATGTCCCGTACGTATAAGTTTTACACAACATTGCTTTGCACATTTTTGTTAAAAATCGTTTATGTAATAGATGTCCCCGTCCATGACATTGACGTTAAATAATTTTTTAGGACAAAATTCCCGAGCTCTCCTTGCACTCAGCAGAGCTACTGGTACTTCTGCAGCTAATATTGCTGCCGCATCTGCAGATAGCCCCTCTTCAACTGCTCTCCGCCCCGTAAGTATGCTTCAGTGATTTTACCATTGTATAAGAGCTTGACCGACTAGTCACACAATCGAAATATTTCTTACCAATATTTTACTAAATGTTAAATTGGACCTCTTACCACATGAAGTTTAATTAATTGGCGATATAGGTATGCGATGGTTGATGTATTGTTTCTCGCATCAGTGCTGAAAGTGCATATAAGTAGGGAAAGTAGTTACGTTCCGCACACTCATAGAAAAATAAGTTTTGTGAGATTACCTTTACCTTGACCTTTGATTCCTAAATAGATCTTAGATTTGTATATTTCTAAGAAATACATTAGGTGTATATTTAATAGGTAAGACAAGAACCAGGCAAAGTCCGTTATGGCTTTATCCCAGAAGAATGGTTCACAATGTTCTACAATAAAACTGGAGTAACAGGTCCTTATGCATTTGCTTTTACTTTGTCCACATACTTACTTAGCAAAGAAATTTATGTCTTGGAACACGAATACTATTCTGGATTGTCTCTAGCAATCATTTGGATTGTCGGTATAAAGAAATTGGGTCCAAAACTAGCAGCATCCCTTGACAAACAAGTTGATGTAAGTATACATTTTAAGAAGTTAACCATTTTTTGCTTATGTTCATGCTATAAAGTTGCAATGTATATTACATGAATATGTTTTTAGATATACATATCTTATACATTAGGAAGTTAAGGAATAATGAAAGACCACTTATGACATGTGTTGTACAAATAGGCTATGTTAATTCATAGTAAAAATTTACAGACCACTCAAAATAAATCTTTTGTTCTTAAAGCTTTGTGCAGCTTCTTCTTATACTCATGTTTATTACACAAATTATTTTCCTAACATTTATTATTGTAATTTAAGGAATATGAAAAAGAATGGAATGAAGGTCGTGTACAAGAGAAGCAGTTACTTGAGGAGCAAATTTCTGATGAGGAGAAAGCACAGTGGAGTATGGAAGGTAATGAAAGCTATACTGATTCTTTAATATAATTTTTTTTGGTTAGTGATCTTCAGCATATTGAAATTTAGAGGCTGTCTGAATGGCGGACCTGCCCGTACCCGAAAAAACCAAGGCTAAATTTTTTTACCAGTATCAAACGACACTTTTAATATTTGATACTTTTCCAGGTCAGAACCTCCTTATCCAAGCCAAACGCGAGAATGTCGCTCTTCAACTCGAAGCCAATTACCGTGAACGTCTCTTAACAGCTTACCAAGCTGTCAAAAGCCGGCTTGACTATCAGGTTGAAAAGACCAATGCTGAACGTAGGATCGCCCAGAAGAACTTGGTTGAGTACGTTGTGGCCAGGGTAAAAGCCTCCATTACTCCAGATCAAGAAAAGCAAAACATTAACAAGTGTATTGCTGATCTAGCTGTCCTAGCTAAAGCCTAAGGTAATCGTTTAGAGAGCAATTTTACCCCCTTTTTTTAGGTGAAGAAAATTTACTTTTACTTTTTACAAATTATGTTTATTTACCATCCTATTTATTATTTTTAAGATTTAAAGTGTAAATAAAAATATACCCGTAATAAAATTGTCATGGAAAAGCAACTTTTTTAAGTTTACTCTTACACAGTACTGTTTGTTAGATATAATATAAATAAAAACATTAAAAAAATTGTTTTATATAATTATTCTTTACCTCTGCTACTGTCCATGCAAAATAACAAACCGGAGCAAACCCAATTAAAATTCCATCAAAAACGCCCCCCCCCCCCCCCCCTACTAGTTACGCCAAACAGAAGTGAATGAAACAAACATATCGTTTTCTACACAAAGATTTTAATAATACTGCATATTTTCATACAATCAACATTTAAATTAATAAATTACAATAGTACAAATTACAATTACGTAAATTTAAGAGGTACGTCCATAATAATATCATCAAGTTACACAAAAGTCTACTATTTCTAGGTGTATTATGTTATCAGAAAGTTTTTTGGTTTCATGTACATGTTTAGAAATTTTACTACTGATGCAATGTGAGGTTTGCTCGTTTTTTATTATTATTTTTATTTAGTTTTTATGTATATCAGAGGCTTTATTTTTAAAGACAACAGATGACCAGTGTCGCGAGAACTTTTTTTTATTTGGTACTATAGTCTGATTGAAAACGTACTAAATTTAATGAAAATGTACTAGATCTTTGCAAAACAACGAGGCATCTGCGTCTAATGCAGTTGCAAGAGGAGGTATATGCACCACAATTTTTAAAATATATGTATTTGGTATGAAAAAATGTAATTATTCCTAATTTTGAAAATGAATCAGTTATTTCCAAACTTTGAAAAATGCATAGTTCTAATCTACAGAATAACAAATTATAAGAAATACAAAATCTGTAAAATATATCCCTTAAAAATGTCAGATAACATTTCTTACTAGATTCGGACTCAAGTGTAAGAGTGTCAATAATTATGAGAGCCACAAAAAACTTTCTGATTTCTAGATTTTCAATGGCACAGCTCATAGTATTAAAAATGTTTTATTTTTGATATCACCATTAAATTGGCCGCGTCACAACTACTTTAGGGTTATTTTCACCATTATGAAAAATTGACTGAGGAAAAAGTACAACTGGTCAAAAAAATGTTGCGGTAAATGATCCTAAAAATCAATTTCAACTCTCGGTTACTGAGGTACGTGACATCACGCTAATAAAGCTATATATACGTCACCGCTTGGGTTGGTTGTATTTTTAAACAGTTTGTTCTCATCTACTTAATATCAGCTCCACATTATGTTGGTCATTCAAACAACAACGCAAATCGATACATTATTTTTTTAATATATAGACGGTCCTTTTTTAATATAAACTCATTATTAGCACTTTGCTCTGACATAGTCATAATATTTAAAATAACCCTAACTAACCGAATATAAATATTTACAGTACCTAGTCACTAGCTCTAACTAATAGTACTCTATAGTCAAATATATTAAAATTCTATATACAAAGTTTTTATAAATTCGTACAGTTCTTACGTTATCCACATCGAAGATTCTATACCGGTGATCTGCTATAGACGCTGAAGCAAGACTGTCGAAATTTCAATGGTTATAATGTCCCTTCATTATTTTTATTTTACTTTTTGGGTTAAGTTTGACTTTTATAGTCCCCATCAACTATAATTCATAAGGCCTGAAGAATGAAGAAAGGTGTGTGACAATATTTATATATATATATATATATATATATATATATATATATATATATATATATATATATATATATATATATATATATATATATATATATATATTCAAATTAAATCTAAACTTATTGCGTCTGTAGCAAATCAGGATTTTCATATCAAAAGCAATATACAACATAATTCTATCGACCACTTTACTTACAGATTATCTATGTTTTAAGTGAGTTTTTTGTTCATATTTATGATTAATCAGTAGACACTACTAAAAATAAATTCCGTAAGTAAAATATGAAATATACAGAATGTATAATTTAAGGTCTACCGCAAATTCCTTCTCTGGAACGGCAAGAGCTACGGTTGGGTTTTATACAAAGGCGATTCGCAACGATGCTTTAACAGTAAGGTCCAGTTGATATTAATTTTGGCATTGGGAAAAATGTAAAAATCAACGAAAACTAATTTTATAAATAACATATTGTTGGGGTTGGCGAAACCCAACCGTTCATTCAATTTCTATAACTCTATTTCCATTTCCAAATAAACATTAATAACCAAGCAAGTATCAAATCCCCTTTAAATAAAACAAGCTCAAACTTGTCTCCTTTGTAAATTTAACTTGCATGAAAATACGCAATCGCCGGCAAAATACAAATACTATTTCAGCTAAAATAACAAAAGAAAATCTTTCCTTTAATTTAGTTCTTCTATAGCACCGGCATGTTGTCGGCGACCGTCAAAGGCTTAGTTTCCTGTGAAGATTTTTATTTCTGAGTTTTATTACCGTAACGTTCTAAAAATATTACTAGCAAATGCAAAAAACGTCAGCAAAGATGGCTACCAACTTCAACCCCTCTATCTCTTCACTTCGTGGTATCAACGTATCGGTTCAACCCTTTCACCAATACGATAACATCTGCGTAAATATGATTCGTCAACGTCATCGCGAAGACGACTATTGCTGGTCGGGCGAAGCGCAAAAAAGGTGATCCATATCACTTCGACTGGTTTGCCGTCGGGAAGACATGATCATTCTAACAACTACCACAGAGACAGACTGTTGCGCCCCTTGGCGCAACAATCGTGAAGGTCTAGTAGACCGAAAGTTAATTAGTGCGGGAAAGACTCCCCCTTTTTCTTTACGGCATAGTCCTGTAAATGTAATTCAGTGCGGGAAACACTCCCATTTATCTTAGGCATAGTCCTACACTTTATTTTATAAAACAAGGAAAGTCATAATAAATATACGACAATAAAATCTCGTATCTCGTAATGACAGAATATGAAGAATACACGTCATGTTTTGTTAGTGTCAAGAATATTGGTTGTATATATTTACCAGAAATAAATACCGATTGTCGGATGATTTCAATAATCGGAAACTCGGCCTCCGAGTATTTTAATAATCGGATGATCATCCGAATAATAATCGCATCTGAGATGGCGACAACCAGGCGATGTTGCCGTGTTGCCGATTTATTAATACATACCTAAATAAAAAAATTTCTTTACAAGGGGGGTTAGTGATTACAAGCAACAACATATATGATGCCTATTACCTATAAAACTGTTTTTTTTTTCTTTAAAATTATGCTAGGGGAATAGATTTTTTGAATTTTTTCCTGCTCTCTGCTCTTTTTTTTTCAAAGCAAACAAATCAACTTTAAATGTGAGAATAAATAATATTTAATAATAAAATTTCTCCTTCGATTGGCAACATGGCATCATCTGTTAGGCTCCGTCCGTCCGTATCGGGTTTCGGGGAAGAACAGCGGACTTTCAGTCATTCTGTATTCCGTCTTTGAAATTAAGAAGGTAACAGCGTCTCTGTTTATTATTGTATTGCTATGGTTTGATCGTAAAAAGTGATTTATAATATTGTAATATTCGGAAAATTTAAAAAATTTGGCAACACTGCCCCGCAATCAGAAATCAAGAAAACATGAGGCTCAAGTTAGGTTTTAAATGCAATATTTTATGAATTCTAGAATGTTTCACAGGGTGTTGCGAATTTTGAGGAAAAATAGTAAAAACACAATATGTTTTTTACACCCGGGGTACAATGGCAATTAACTTTCTAACAAAAATTACGACTACAGTAATATTCCCAAAGAATGAGCCTATAATACGCAAAAAAATCATTCAAATCGAATAACAGATTTAGAAGAAATATAACATCAAAATTGTTGCAAATTTCTAGTGGTGCGTTACTATTGCTGGTCAGTGTATTAAATGCAATTTAACTGACCTTATAACTCTTAGGTTTCAAAGATAGCAGTAATGGTATGGTCAAATTAACATTCTGTATATTAATATAATATACTATAAACGTCAAACTTGTGGATTAAGGGCCAGTTTCACAAGTTATGGTGAACCACAATCTTAAGTTTAAACTTGAGAATGTTGAGTGGTCAGTCTTGCGGTTAAACTGAAGACTGGGGTTTAAACTATAGTTGTGAAATCCAGCCTAAAGAGAATACTTCGATTTTTTCACAAAAGATCAATTCTAAAATATAATGCTTATAAATAGAGAGTCTATGAGACAACTATATACAATATCTACTTGGACACGTTCAGTACATTAAGTAAAAATTACCACCTACTTTTTAAGTACATAATATTAAAATAACTTATATATAAGTACCACATAGCGCCATTAAATTTAAGGTAGAAAATTTCAGATCTTTATACATTTACGAGATACTAGTAATACATTAGGGTGCTTCGTTTTAGACAACTATTTTTTTTTTTTTGGTGCATTGACGGAATAATGTTATAAACATATAAAAAACAATTCTCACCAAAGATGAGCTCTTAATTTTAATTTTTAGTACTCGCGAAATGAATTTGAAAATTTCCCATTTAATTAACATGTAAATTTTATTTATTTTTTTTTCAATTATCTTTAGCTTTGCGACATTTCATGATATTTAATTGGCAATAGGTGGAAATTACAGAGGAACCTTTCCTCTTTAAAAGTGCCTTGTAGCCAATTTATCTTTTGTAACCGACCTCGCCATTGAAGCCAATTTTTTCTCGAATTTCATGTTTTTTTTTTATTTTTCTCGTAAACCACTAACTTTACAACAAAATTGTATGTAAGTTTTGTATAGGGAATGTAATTTCCTACAAAAAAAGTTATGTAAGCCATAACCGTGGAGCTAGTAGTTTTCGAGATAAATCCAATTAAACATTGATTACTTACCAATGTGTAATATATATTTTTATATTTCATTCTTATACATTATGTATTTTTTCAGCAATGATTTCATTAACAAGTACTAAAATCTTGGATAAAACAGCGATTTTTCACATTTTGAGATGTTGAATTGGATTTATCTCGAAAATTACTAGCTCCACAGTTATCGCTTACATAACTTTTTTTTGTAGGAAATTACATTCCCTATACAAAACTCACATACAATTTTGTTGCAAAGTTAGTGGTTTACGAGAAAAATAAAAAAAACCATGAAATTCGAGAAAAAATTGGCTTCAATGACGAGGTCGGTTACAAAACATAAATTGGCTACATGCACTTTTAAAGAGGAAAGATTCCTCTGTAATTTCCACCTATTGCCAATTAAATATCATGAAATGTCGCAAAGCTATAGATAATTGAAAAAAAAAATAAATAAAATTTACATGTTAATTAAATGGGAAATTTTCAAATTCATTTCGCGAGTACTAAAAATTAAAATTAAGAGCTCATCTTTGGTGAGAATTGTTTTTTATATGTTTATAACATTATTCCGTCAATGCACCAAAAAAAAAAAAAAAATAGTCGTCTAAAACGAAGCACCCTATACTAACAAATACTGAATTTTTGTTACATCGCATATCTATTTGACATTTAGAAATGCTTTTAAATGTCGTTTCTTACGTGTAGATAATTATAACCAGAAGCAAATAGTTTTGGTTAGTTGACACATTTAGGCAAGTTAGTCTCCAGTCTAAACATTATTTTATAAATAGTCAGAGATATGTAAAACATTATCATTAAGCTCTACACTCTTCTTTAGATCTGATAAGTACCTAATAAAATAATTTATAAAAAAAACTTATAAAACCTAAAATAAATAAAGCTTTAAGACTTTTATATCGAAAATGTGAGATTTAAACTGTAAAATTACGATCAAACAATACGTTTTGTTTAAAACAGTACAGTACAGTCATACTTTCATACACTCATACTTTACATTAGAAACGGTGTAACATTTTGTCTGTTGCCACTATATTTTTAATAAAAAATAGTTAAATACTTTATGCAGTTTGTAGAGATTTTTGGGTATCAGAACCCTCGTCGTTAGACAACATAACATGTATTCTATGATGAGTTGTCTGTCTAAGCGACGCGCAATGGAACGTTGTTTAAGACGAGATGTTTCTTTTGTAAAATCAAAATTTTCTGTATTTCTATTTCCATTGTGCAATTCGCTAACTATTGTTTTTTTGTCTAAAGAAGCCTGCCAATAATTGGAGAGATTGTTGTAGTTTTTTTCATACATATAAGGCAGGATCGTCAAATTCCGCACCGAGTATGAATCTCGTAGCCCTTGGTATATTAAGAACTAATTGGCGACACCTGGCGGTCAGTAGGGGAACTAAAGCATCCTGAGGTCAGTTGGTCATATTGACAATGTGAGTACTACAGCGCCGTGACATTTTATTTTAATGAAAAAAGTTGTCCAGAGTGAATTCTTGTTGAAATATGTTATGCTTGCTATAACAAATAACATATATCTATTAAAGTTATGTCATTGATTTTCTTGATAGTCTTGAAAATGTACCACGATTACCTACTTCACTTTGAGCTTCTGTCCACGTGTTTCGCGAAATAATAATTTTGGTTGCCGTAGAGCAACAATTGATGTTTTGTTTTACCGTAAAAACCCACAATCGCTAAAATTATAGCTAATAACAAAATGGGCTGCGGAATTTGGCAGCCTTACCTTAATCTATTTTTATTGCACAAGTTAGAACACGTTGACAAACTTAAGAGATCGTGGTCAAGGTTCTCTGATGCTACTACAGATGCTATACTTTACTAACCTTTAGAAATCTCACTAATTACTGTTTTCATATTAGGTCTGATTATAAAGTATGTGGGATTATAAACAGTTAAACCGGCCTTAGAGATGCAGTTTGCAAGGGCAGAGTTAACAGCTTTAATACTAGCATTAGGGTGAATTTTAGACCGCCAAATTTTTCTATTGTTTAAATCATTGATAACTAAACTTGGCCACCAGTAGCACCAAAATTGATAAGTATATTCTACGAGTTTACGTACCAGTCTGTTAGCTCAGGTTTGCAGTCTTAGATTAGAATGAAGTACCTATATATCTATTATCATATTTCGTATCAGTTACAGCATACTGTTTTGTTCTTTAGTGCATACTTTATCATCAGACCAAGTGCGGTTTAACAGTCATTTTTATCTATTTCGCCCGACTATTATTTCAATTACAAACATGCTCTTCTTTCCTCGATCGACACGTGCTACACACTACGTTACAGCACCACACAAATTCGCACTTGCATTTTTCTTCTACGTCTTTCACTCTCGTTTGGTAGCCTCTTCCACAGCATAAGAGAGGGCAACCATCGATGCCTTGGCTGGTGAGGTTACAGATGCGACCTCTGGTACCAAGAATGTTTAATCTGCAAAAATATAATGAAAGTTAAGATATATCTAAAGTTATAAAATTTGACGATTTTAAAAGTAAGCAAGATTACAAGTGTACTGGAGAAAAAGTAGTTGGTTCTTGTTTGGATTGCAGGCAGTTAAATAATTTTACTTAGACAGAAGAATACCCTCGTTATGACGATGTAACGGTATTTGACGACATAAGTAAAATTCTTCAACGACCTCTATTGAATTACTAAACGTAAATTCTGTTAAAGTGGTCCAAGTAGTTAAGTCCAGATAGTTAAATAATTTTACTTAACACAGGAAAATACCCCTGTTGTATCATTATGAGTATAAGGGTGTACCTACCGGTATTTGACTGCAAATCAGGTATTGCATATTTTGTTTCTGTCTCTATTTAAATGTGACCTTTTTTCTTATTTATGTTTTAGAGTGATATTAATAAAAAACAAGGTAAAACAGCAAAGCTAAATAGTAGCATTTCCTCGCCTTAACTAATAAATTACTTAACTTTAGACAGTGACACAACAGCTTTATAGATATTAATGTTCTTACGTTTCATTTTTCTCGCAGTAATCTGGAGAGTCTTCCAGATAGACGAGATCAGTTCTGTTTGGCTTCTTGAAATCAGGGTTAACAACTTTTAATTTCTTCCGTCGCCTTTCAACGTATTTGACGTGCGAAGCACCTTCATACCTAAAAATTGAGATAATAGTTCAGGCTTACAAAAGGTTCGTATCTTGAATATATTATACCTAAGTACTATATAAAATTTAAAAATACCTTTTATAGAGACCTTCTGCTACTTTTCTTAATGCTGGCAGTCGTCTCCAACAGATTTGCATACTGCAAGAGCCTGAGACTCCGTGACACTTGCACGTTCGTTGCATTCTCGATCTTACTGCCTAAAGGAAAACATTGTATATGTAAAAAAATCGGTCAAGTGCAAGCTATACTTGCACAATAAGGAGTAATAATATACTGATAATTCTAAACAACTTACTAACCCTCCTTCCAGCTTCGTTATTGTGTAGGTTCATGAGGCCAAGAGCTGTATTGGCATCTTCTTTTACATCTAAAAATTCTTTTGAGAATTTTTCTCCATATCTGATGTCGTCGGAACATCCACCCCATTTCCATTTCGTCGTTTTTCTCTGTCTAAATCAAATAAAGACATAAAATATGGCTTCTGAATAAAAAAATATTAAGGCATTTAAAGAAGATCCACATCAAAAATTGAAAGTCTAATTCTACAAAATTTCTTTGACGATATAGAAGTTTGTTCCTTTATTTAAGTCAAAACAAGAGTATTGTCGCACCCGCAAACGACTATTCGGCAGGGGCGGATTAAGGGGAGGCGCAGGGGACTCCCCTCCCCCCAAACCTTGTACAAAAAGGATTTAAATAGCGAATTTTACTAAAATAGATATTGTAACATAAACATTAATCATTCCTACATATTCTAAAAATATTATTATGCCGTCTATATACCTAAGGTCTTTGAATTATGGAATTATACCACAAAAGATGAATAATCGTGATCAATACTAATAGGTTATATGTTTGGCATTTTTGATTTACATGCTCTTAGATTCTTTTTGAAAACATTTCTTACACATCTCACTGCCATCTTATCAAAATTTGCGCCGGATAGCTTTGGCTTCTAAAGGAAAGTAATCTACACTGGTTTTATGTCTGCAGATAAGTAATCTACAGTGGTCTTGTGTATGCAGACTGATCACAAACGCTATCTTATCTTCCTTTTTATATCTCACTGTAACAGGTCTTATACGTTTATCCTTATTTCGTTAGTACCTGTTAAGTAGCAGCACTGTCGCTTGAAAGTGCGAATAGGCTATTAAATAAGGGATAATACTGTACCTTATTTTGTTGTCGCACGAACACCATTCTGCAAGTTCTCCTTTTGTGCAAGCTCGGGTAACCGCGTACGCCATCGACGCCGCTGAGATTGCGTTTAGATAGGCAGCTTCTCGACTTTCTGAAAAAAAATTGTAATTGATATTATTTCGAAGTGCGGAAAGAAAAGCAGCAGTTTTCTGATCCTCTGTGCAATTACGGACAAAAAACGTCAAACTAACTCACAATCTCAGTGACAAGAGTACTAGTTTGCTTAAAATGCGATTAGACTGTAATTGTACGCTTTCTTTATCAGTACTTCACTTAACACTATCAATTTTACTTGTACAAGCACGTACTTACTTATGGTGGCTACATTTCCAAATGTGTTATTTTTATCAGGAAAAGTTGTGCAGTTCCAGCGACTATACTCAAATTGGTTTTGGCATTCTTCTATTGCTAATTTCGCTCCATTGCCTATGATCTGAAATAAACAAAATCTGTTACAATAAAATAAGATATTTTCAAATTTATTGAATTTGTAGTAAGTTGCGTGTATAAATACAGAAAAGCGAAGGTAACTGTATTAATTCATGTAGTTGTAAAAGATTTATTATATCCTAAATACAAACTCTTAAACGGTTTTCTGCTAAGATATTTGGACATTGTTATGCGAGCTGAGTGGCTTTTAAAAGCCAGTTTATTAACACTTTACACTCTACCCAACAACAATTATCAATATTTGTTTTTCTTAAGCTGCAAACAAAAACAAATTGAGGTTTGTTGTATGTTTGCTGTACGTTCTATGTATTTTCTGTCTGGATTATACGTATAGGTGGTGTACTGTTTATTATAGGATGGTACTTATCTGCGAGACAAACATTTTACTAGAATTAGATTTAGACAAGAATTTATTAATGGGCTTGTCAGTCAATTTAAACAATTTTTCTGTATTTGTTAGATCGTTGTCTGTGGCTCATTATTACATTATTAGGATTATTTAGTTTTTAATAATTTAATAATTCCGTAACCGAAAGGCTAACTCAAAAAAAATTACACATAAGTAGTTTAACATATATAACAAAGAACCTAAAAATTATAAGATTAAATTAAATGAGAGATGTGTCCACCTTCTACTTCCAAACTTGTTCTCATTCACTCATTCTTCTTTTTACAGCATCAAGAACATTGGTGAGCACTTGGGGGGGGGGGGGGGGGGGGGGTTGAGTTTTTACGTGAATTAGTACGCCGACCTGCTGGAAGTAGCCTTGTCACCTCTCTTCATCGTCTAACGCGTTTACAAAATGTTCCAAAATTTCATTACGGTATCGCACCGAATTGAGAGCCCTTCAAAAAAAAAATCTGTCCAATTAACCTTCTTTTCGATATGGCCGCCCACACGCCAACTTTCTGTGAGTGCAGAGGCTTCTCTATAAATAAATGTGGATTTTCAGAACTGCACATTCTTAGTTGTTGAGAATTTATATAACCAGAGAGGTAAAACCATGCCTCGTCAGTAAAAAAGGTTTTTTCAAATACGTTATCATTATTATGTAAATTAAAAGTACTCATAAACCACTTTGAAAATTATTGCATTCGCTGCGGCTTGTCTTTTGTTAACAATTCTTGGACTGAGCTTAGACGATACACGTGCTTATATAGGTAAAGGTCACATTTCAGGATTGTTTTGCAGGTTCGGTAGGATACACTTACTTGCTGGCTTAAACGCCAAATAGGGGTCTGTAGGTGTTTCATTAACAATTTGTATGTATGCGCTCTTAATGTTTTCTTATTCTGGTGACTTACCAACAATAAAGCAAGGTGTATGGAATCAATCAATCAATAAAAAAATATAACCTTGTACTTACAGGTAATATTCTATCGTACTTCGCACACAGCTCCTTTTGCTTGTCCACAAAAAAATCTGTCTTCATACATCGTTCTTTGTGTTCCGTTGGGGTCAAATTCAACATTGTGGGCAACGTCGTAGGGAATCCTAACTGCCTACAACAATTTTTTGTCTTAGAAACTTTGGGTAAAAATTACTCATATTGAACCAGGGTTGGCCGCAAGCCGGCAGCCGCCCTGGTTGGGCTACTGACTGAATCAATACTCAGTAGGCTTTACAATCATACACAAATCTAACATAAATTTTCAGCTAATGATCAGTTTTCAAGGTTTACAGATGTTAGCTTTGGCTTTGAGATTATTCAACTATAACAGAAATTCTATTTATATTACAATAATATTTTTTATTACTAGTAAACTACAACAAAGAATAAAAGATTCCTTGTTTGCGGCTGTAAAAGGCAAATAACAATACGATTTATTATCGATGTGTAAATCAGCACAGCTGTGCGGACAGCAGCCAAGCCGATTCGATTGTTTCTTTTAGTGCCCCCATCGAGATTTCGACAGCTCTTTAGTTGGCCCTCAGCGCAAGGGATGGAGTTCTGTAAGGGAAGTAACTTATCGTTACTCTGCTGTTTTATACTTCCAAAATTACACAAATTTTAACGCATTCTAGAAAAGTACCTCAGGATTCATACTTGTCACGCGCAATAATTAGGAACTTTAAAATTTTTTTAATATAGATACGATCAAAACTTAAAAATTAATTAAAAATTAATATAAATTATTTGGTACTGAAGAACTTCAGTCGATGGCCATTTGGGAAACCAATTAATGTAATAATAATTATAAGAAAACATTCATTTAATATTTAATAGAACATAAAGATAAAATATAAGTTCTTATAAAGTTTTACCCCACGTGATGAGGTGATTATCCAGGGAGCAGTTAAGGTCGAAAAAGGCCACCTGAGACCCGATCAGAAACCAATTTCAGTGTCTGCGGTTGTTTCTGTTTTTATGCCATTCTTTATCGTCTGTTATCTAAAGAGCTTATTTTATGCTCCTCGTATTTGTTTTACATTTGTATACAAGTATACAAGTAATACTTTGGAAACAGATGAAATAAATTGTTAAACATTACTTTCTAAAATATCGACGTTCAGGGTAAACCGCTGGCCATAGAAACACCAAAATTGGAATATAGATACATTCCTTATTCTTTGTAGGCCTCCATTACGAATCGATTTTTCAAAATTTCACCCATAAGGGGGTGAAAACGATAAAGTAAGTGTTCATATTCATATTTTTAATTTTTAAAGTTAGCAGTTGTCAAATGTTACATATTAATTTAAGGCTCTACTAACTGTGCGCAAATTTATAGGACGTTTAACACCTTGTCGCTACTGTAGGATCCTGGAAAGGCTATTTGAAATACGTGTCAGGGCAAATTAAATTTTAGTAAAGGAATATTTTTATTTCTATGATATTATAGAGCAGCTTTTCTAAAAAAAAAAGAAAATTTATGAGAAAATTCTCACGGAAAGTACTTATTTTTATGCATTTTTCTAGGTTAACATCGTCGTTAATAGCTTTATGCCGTACAGCTTTCATGTCTTATCTTTACAATTCCAAAAATTGAGACATTGTAATTTCATAATACTTTTTTTTCTACATCCCACATAGACTACAAGCCTAAAAATACTTCTCCCCTTCCAACTTATACACTCTATATGTTTCCCAAATAAGACCTAACCTAGAGGACTGCTCCCACATCTGGGGAGCGGCATCGCCTTCGACACTTAAGATCCTTGATTCTATCCAAAAGAGAGCCATTCGACTTATCAATGACCCAGCCCTCACGAGAAAACTCCCTTCTCTCGCTCATCGCCGCGCTGTAGGGGATTTATCCCTTTTCTACCGCTACTTCCACGGATTTTGCTCTGAAGAACTAGCCGGTATTATTCCCCCCTTGAATGTCCCTAACAGAACAACAAGAGGCGCGTTACGTATGCATCCCTTTACTGTCCAGCTACAAAAGCCTAGAACAGACCACTTCTCTCGCTCATTCATACCTAGGGTTTCCAGATTATGGAACAAATTGCCTGCAGATGTTTTCCCTTCCCGTCCCAACCTCCAATCCTTCAAATCCCGTGTCAATAGACTACATTTCCCTTCTCTTCAGACACCCACGGTACGTTACTACTTAGGCTTGAAGCCTACGTGGGATGTCTTAGATAAAAAAAAGGACCGTGGGTGTCTGAAGAGAAG
The DNA here is from genome assembly GCA_963971165.1 of Philopedon plagiatum. NCBI lineage: Eukaryota > Metazoa > Arthropoda > Insecta > Coleoptera > Curculionidae > Philopedon > Philopedon plagiatum. The sequence continues at coordinate 7,861,278 of OZ020195.1, forward strand.
GGAAATGCAGTCTATTGACACGGGATTTGAAGGATTGGAGGTTGGGACGGGAAGGGAAAACATCTGCAGGCAATTTGTTCCATAATCTGGAGACCCTAGGTATAAATGAGCGAGAGAAGTGGTCTGTTCTAGGCTTTTGTAGCTGAACAGTAAAGGGATGCATACGTAACGCGCCTCTTGTTGTTCTGTTATGGACATTCAAGGGGGGAATAATACTGCAGTGGGACTCTGCGTCGTTATAGTAATCTACTATAGCTTTCTACTATAGAAATCTATTAGCGTTTTCTACTATCGTCAAATGTGCAACTCTGTTTAGTTGTAGACAATGATCGGGTATCTTCGGAACTCGCCAAAGGGTAACTGTCTGAGCTAAAAACATTCCGGAAATTCTAGGGATTTTTAATTTTATAACTAGAAGTTTTGGGCAGAAGAAAAAGTTTGGTTATATTTATGTTCAAAAGCATAGTAGAGTTGGGAGATATAGTGATTTTTCGATATCTGTTAGAACAAAGATGGTGATTTAAGAATAGCCGTTATTTTTAACGGTGATTTTTCACTACAGCGATTTTTATTTTTAAGGCGAAAAGGAGCAGCATAGTTGCTTTTACAAGACTGATATTCGATATAAATATTGAATAATGCAGCTACAATTGGAAGTAAAATTATAAGTTGATTTTGTTAGTAAGTTATTAGGGTAAAAATAGTATTTTTTCGAAACGCCCAGTGCCAGAAGCGTAGCGAATATTAATCGAAAATGGCCTTTATTCTTCATTTTTGCGCTAGATTAAGTTAAAAATATTACATTTTTTCCGAAATTAGAATTATAATGCTTTTGGTAATTTTGAGTATAGGTATACCTGAAAATGTTTTTATGACGCTGAATTTAAATACGACAATAAATTAATAAAATTATAATCTCTTAGATACTTTTCAGATTTGAAATTAACCATCTAAAACTGCAAAAAAAATCCAATTTAATAGCTTAAAATTGAGGACACACTGAGTCTAAAGGAGATTATAAAATACTTAATAACTCACAACATAAATAACAAAAGAATTATAAACAATAGTATCAGAAAATATAATAAAAAAAACATTCCCTTTTATATCTAGCTATGTCCTGCAGTGGGACTCTGCGTCGTTATAGAAAACTACTATTGCTTTCTACTATAGAAATCTATTCGCGTTTTCTACTAAAGAAAATTTGCAACTCTATTTAATTGTAGACTAATGATCGGGTATCTTCGGAACTCGCCAAAGGGATAACTATCGGAGCTAAAAACATTTGCGAAAATTCTAGGGATTTTAAATTTTATAACTAGAAGTTTTGGATAGAAAGAAAAGTTTGGTTATATTTAATGTTCAAGGTTCATGTTCAAAAGTATTTTACCCTTTACCTAAGTTAAATTTTTTCATTTTTTCCATGTGCCATCCAAAGCCCTTCTAGAACTAGTAACACCTAAGTATAGCTTATACAATAACACAGCTACCTAAGTAAGTTAAACAGGGGCGCACCCAGGATTTTGTCTCAGTAGTAGTTTGTAGGAGTGTTTCAGGGATCACGCGATTTGGTGGATTTTTTCAATTATTAGTGCACTTTTTTAATTTTTGTGTGTCTAGGATGTTAGTGTAGGGGGAACTGCCCCCCCCCCCCCCCTGGGTACGCCGCTGAAGTTAAACACCGCAACGGAAGTCGCAACGTCATCAGCCGAGAACTTACTGCCGCTGTCGACTGGTGACGTTGCGGTGTTGTAACTTAAAGAAGGTCCTCACCTCACGGGCAGAAGAAGCGGAACAGCGGACAGGAACTTCGTTTGTTAAACATGGCAGAATTCAACTAATCATATAACGAAGCGCCTCTCCGCTGTTCCGCTTCCTCCGCCCGTGAGGACCCACTTTTACGGCGTTACTAGTTCCAGCATCTTTGGCTATTTATTTGGATATTTTTATTTCTGGATGAGATTCAGCGAAGTTGATCAAATAAAGCCAGTGTTCACTTCTTACGCGCATTTTACTACAAAGATACTTTTTGTTGCTTATTTAAAACTATTTAGTAAAAAATGTATGTATTTCGATCTCAAAATTTTCAACTGAGTAATTTGTATCCAAATTATAAGCAAAGTGCATAAAAGCAAAGTAAGGAGCTTTTACTGGTCCTTTTTATTTTTTATAAGCTCTGCACTTAGGACAATTTGTGGTTATACCTAATGCCAGAGTGAAAATGCACAAAATTTTGAGACTCAGACTCATTAGGAATAATCTTAAACAGAAAAGGCAATAGTTCAAACATATGACCTCTAAAGCCTTCGTTCACCGAACATCGAACCGGCAGTGCTCTGATCCAAAAACATGTAAACAACTTGATCCATAACCTCACAAAACCGATAACTACAGCATTGGCGATGTCGTTTCAAGACGACAAGATGGCTGTCACATAATCGACTTCGAACCATACGCAGAGTACGAAACGATCGTTCCGTTTCTACAAATAGAATTCTATGACATCGTGGAGTCCCACTGCAGCGTTAGCGATGTCGCTTTCGTTTCAAGACGACAATATGGCTGCCACATAATCGACTTCGAAACCTACGCGGAGTACGAAACGATCGCTTTGTTTCTACAAATAGAATTCTACGACATCGCGGAGTCCCACTGCTGACTAGTTTTCTTCAGAGCAAAATCCGTGGAAGTAGCGGTAGAAAAGGGATAAGGTCCGCTATCTTGCAGCGCGCGGAGCATATTTCAAGTAGATTTTGGCGACATGCATTGCAGTTGTTTTACAGGTTCCTTATAATGACTCGAAAAGGACAAGCTACCTTTTATTGCGATTAGTAGTATACAGAGTGTTTCAAAAGGATGATTCCAGAAAGCAACTACACAAAACTGATAAATAATGAAGAGCGTCTTGAGCGTTATGGTAAATTAGACATGTCTCAACTGTCTCAACTCAACATCTTCGCTTGCTTGGTGATACACACGAAAATACTTAACCGATTTGGAATATTCGTTCATTGGTGAATAGATTGGACTACTTTGATTGTCTGCTGTGATCATTTATAAATAACTTGGGAATCCACGATCATTCTAAAATGAGCACTGCGAGGTAACCAAAGCTACGACACTTTTTATTACGTTATAATTAACGTTTATGCCTATAATAAAATGAAGTAATTATATTCTTTATCTCAGCAGCGATTTTACAAAAAGGAATTAGACGACAGCAGTTTTATCCAGCGACATACAATCTTTCACTTCAGTTAATTGCTGATTAAAGAGTCGATAGTAATACATTTTGTTCACTTTCAGCAGTAATTGCATACTACAGGTAATATTGTAATAGCCAGAAGTTACAAAGCATAAAAGGCTTTTTGTGGTACAGTGATTAATAGTTGTATAGTGTCTAAAAATAGGTAGGTATCATCTCGCAATATGGTGGCCAGGTCACTTGTCATTTATCCTGTTGAAGTCTGGTCTATTTTACGTTTAGAGGTTGGCTAAAAAGACAGGACCGGAGTTGTACTCACTGTTCAACTTAAATAATCAACACCAAAAAAATCTAGTTTCTGAAATCTATAAATTGCACAAGTAAAATGTTTAAAACTATACAAAAAACACTTACAGAAACACAAACATCACAAACACGAAAATCAAACGAAAATAAAACGACGCGTCCTGTCGTTTCCCACTATTGATTCACAAAAATAAATAAATATCCAGAAGGATAACTCTCGAGCGGCAAGGTTGTTTTAAGCCTCTAATGCCGAGGGACCTTGAGTCAGTGTTAAAGCAAAGTTTTATGATACTGCCATATGCGTACCTAGGAAATAATATGTTGTAATGTTAAATTAGTAAAAAAAATATGATTTAGTTAACAATGTGATTAATGGGTTGTCTTAGGTAGTGCGCAATGCCTTAAAATATACTGGGTATCTATATCCCAACGTATTTTGACGTATTTCACACAAATTGCTATTTTTATTAAGAGCGTAAAATAACCTTACTCTACCATACAACCTAATCAAAAAATTATTATTTATTAAAAGACGACTGTCTTGAACAACACCTGACATATAACTACATTCTTTACAACAACTTCTATCCTAGCTAAAATTAGGCTTCACCCCAAAAATGCGGAGCAGAAGGAGGTAGTTTACTCTTATTTGTAATTCGCCAGTCTTATAAAAATAACAATATGACAATTTGTCTAGACAAATAATAAAATTAAATGTTGTTCCTAATGGCACCAATAATAGCAAAAGCTTTGTAAAATGTAAATTTGACAACAGTCTGGGCAAAATTTCTAATATAAATAGGTAGTTTTTATTGTATTGTCCACACAAGAAGCAATTAAGTAGGTCATCAATGGTTGGAATATTTAGGCCGTATTGTTAGGATAATGTAATTTAAATATTGTTTGTTATTTCGGGGTTTTATGATAATGTAATAAAGTACATAATAAAAGATTATTTTTGAATTTTAAAACAACTAGATGTTTGAAGACAATTGTATAAAAGACAAAAATATTTTTGAGAGATTGTTAAAAAACTTACAATTTTACATTGTAACCAAGACTTGACCCAAATATAATTTTTTCCTGTCTTGTTCCGCTCCCATTGTTTATCACAGAACAGAGCCAATTATGAAATTACGCCCTAAATTGTTTTTTTGTTATTGAGCTCTTCCATTCAAGGTCTAACAAGACTAACTACAAAATAATGGAGCCCTTGTTCTGCGTACCATGCATAATGGCAGCCAATGGGGCGTAAGTGGCGCCCCTTTTCAATTGGCCGCCTCCGGCCAATCCCGGACTAATTAGCTGATGAGAGAAGCCGGAGAAAAGCACGGACTGTTTCCGGTTTTCGTATTAAGGACCATAATAATAGGGCCAATGGAGCATGGCATATCGGAGGGGTATTGGAATAAGACAATGCAACATGTTAGGCCATCTTTAATTCCTACAATATTTCATAAATAGAGGCTGCTAACTGCTGACTATTTGCTAACGACTAGCGGAATCTGTAAAACGTAAATTTAACTGAAATTTTACTATCTGGGTGAGTTTTTTAAAGTATTACCAGACCCCCAAATTAACCAAACCGGAATTATATAAAACTATTTAGAAAATAAATTTCGGTTTCCGACGCAATACAAGTTGGATGACCTGTTGGAACGACATGGTGTGTTACGTTTACCTCTTTATCACCCAGAACAAAACCCTATAGAAAAAATATGGGCATAAAATTTAGGGGTTTTAATAGTGAGCCCACTGGGAATGTTTTGGTAAAGAAAGAAAAACATTTTGTAATTTGCGAAAAAAGTTGAATTTTTGCATTGCTTCCACTGGAAAAAAAATGAACACGTCTAGGTATGATATTTATTATTTTTTCTAAACAAATTTTACATCCTTTTGTCGACAATATTTTAAGAGAAAAAAATGTGTTTGTAGAAAGTTACAGTCATTTGAATTTTTTTTGAAATTATATTTTAGGTTTCAAAAAATTCAAATGACTATAACTTTCTACAAACACATTTTTTTCTCGTAAAATTTAAAAATTGTCGACAAAATGATGTAAAATTTGTTTAGAAAAAATAATAAGTGTGGACAGCTTCACCCGGAGCGCGCATACAAACAGGCAAATAAATAATTTTGTAAGAAAAATTACCCTAACTTTTTTACTTTTTAATAACACAGTTAGGTAGAGATATTTTCCCTTTATAAAACAAAAATACAGAAGTTTTATTATTCAACTGTAAAAATATCACAATAATCACAGTTAAGTAGTTAGTTATTTTATAACCGTCTTCTTTTCACGTAGGTGTTGGTGTTAAAATTACTTAATGATATAAAACAAAGACCCAAATAAAAAACTGAACGTTTTAAAATATTGATGTAAAAGATATAAAAGTTTAGGTGCCATTTGATGGCTGAGGCACATGCTGATAGATACATTTTGTAGCCTCATACGTATATAAATTATAGGAAGTTTTATTTGCTTATGTAGACTTTGAATGACTTTGAAGAGATGTAATTCATGGAAATCTATTTTTTACGATCGAGACGCACCTAAAAAATTACAACCAGTATGTATATAAAAACTGATATAACGGTATTGAAACTTATATTTTTGCTTCGTTTCTAAGAAGGAAGCATTGTAATCATAAAAAATCACCTGTCGAGTCTTTTTCAGATATTCAGAAGTATTTTAAGTATAGACCACATAAAATTATGCCAGTTCGAAAGCTTAGTGCCGATCAAAAAGAAAGGATATATAGTTTTGTCACAAATATTAACGAAAGAATGCGGCAAGATCCTAATTTATTTCATACTATCGTTTGGACAGACGAAGCAACTTTCTCAACTGCGGGAATGTTTAATAGACGAAATGTTCATGTTTGGTCGGATGAAAATCCCTTTACCGTCGAAGATATTGCTTTTCAGGGGCGTAATTCAATCAACGTTTGGCGTGGGATATTACAGAATAAAATTCTAGGACCATTGTTTCTTCGGGGAGCATTAACTGGCCAACGCTATCTTAATTTTTTCGAAAATGAAATCGAAGATATTCCCGACGCCAGCCACTTGAAGAATGTCGACGTATTATATGGCAACAGGACGAAGCGCCTCCCCGTAATATAATTGAGGTTCACAATTTTTTAAACTCAGTATAACGAATGGATCGTTAGATATGGAACGCTACATTGGCCTGCAAGTAGCCCAGACCTCACACCTTTAGATACATTTCTTTGGGGTCATTTGAAGAATGTCATATATATAAACGGCTTTAACTTTTGTTAATATTTATCGGCTCTAAATTTTTCTTTCACAAATTAAGAAATAAATAGCAAAAATAATGTAGACGGTATTATTAAACTGGTCAATATGGATCCATACACAGCTGACGCTGACGCACGAGTTCGGCCAATCCGAATCACTCTAGCGGACTGAATAGCAGAATGGGGTCAACAACCCTTTAGCTTCGCTTCGGCTACATCAAGAACCACCACCTACTTTACTGCTTAGGCAACTATACAAACACGCGTGCATATTATCAATATATTTTCCTAAAGGAGTCCCTACACGATCATTATTACTGTCAGTATTTCACAAGTGGCCCATATTTTCCCATATTAAAAAAAACTGCTATTAAATTAAAACAGGTACCTACATATTTTTGGTAAAATGCGTTGGTGGAATTAAAAATAATTTGGATTATTTAAACCTAATAAAAAAATGAGATGCCAAGATAATATTTAAGTTTGGTAATGTCTCGGCTGGATCATTTATTTTTCCTTTATAATATTTAGAGCTTATGACGTCAGGCTCTTTAGAAGCGTCGGATACGGGGGGTTTAGGGTATTTTCTAAAATAAAACAAGTGTGGAGGGAAAAAGTATTGGGTGTCTGTGGACTACCCCAGGAGTCACAAATAACCAAAATCCAAGCAGCAACTGAACTACTTAAAATACAACAGTAACGAACGTTACACTGTACTACTTGATTAAAAAATGTCATGAGAAACAGGCTGTTCAACTCTAAACCGACTAAGCAATTAAAACCCTTTAAATTTCCTACGTGTTTTGTAAAAAGCTATTTATGCTAAACAGTTTTAATGGGAGTGTATAAACATAGTTTTGAGACGTAGAATATAGGTACTTCTGCGATGTGACTATAAGACGACTTCTCGAGTTTTATTTTTTCAAAAAAGTTAACAATATTAAAGAGTAAGAATGTCGATAATTTTACTTTTCCTTGCTCTATACAATGGCACATACATCAGACCTCCAAATATCAACTCTTTCCGCAAGAAGTAAACCTAATAACATGTTTGCATTTCCATTACCTTTTGTACAGCTTCAATCACGTTTCCCCTACTAGGCATCTGTTCCTAAGGATAATCCTGCATACCTTGCAGTAAAAAAACTTAATGACTTTATGTGTTTATTGGCTGCAAAACATTCTGACCACCCATGCAAGGAGGCCTCTGCCTTTATATTATCATTATTAATAAGTTTTTAAAGGTAAAAATGTTAACAAGCCAAGACCACCCTTTGCGTCGTCAGCTGGTCTTGAAAAGGTCACTGATGTGATCGTACCGTGTAATGTCGAACAAGAATTTTTTGAATATTAATAAATGCATTTTTTGCCTCGCATATATTAATAAATTAATGCATTTAGTGTAATATCTAATGCTTTACGAGTTGTAATAGTTTATGTTGCCTTTTAAGAAATATGAAAAATTCATTAAAACATTTAAAATTTTCAACAATTCCAAAGGTGTTTTCTGGCTGAATTTAGTTACAACAAAAGAAAATCACTGGAAAGTATGTATATACGTATTTATTACTGAAGTAAAATAAAAATAATGGTATATATTTCATTCGACATCAATGATTCCCAACCCAAGCAAACCCATAAGATATACTTAAAATTTGGTGACTTATCTTTACTAATAGCAAAGATATTTGCCCATACTAAGACTTTTCGGACACCCTGTATATTTTAGCCTGTGGTATTTACGATTGCAGATATTAATCTACAGTAATTTTATTATTTTAGTACAAAGTTTATCAATCTGAAAATATGCCTCATAACTGAAAGCCTGGTAACAGCCATTCCCAAATCGTAGGTGGGGAACCATGTAGTTGACCCATGGATTTATTAAGAATGGATACGGGATGATTTAACATTCTTTGAAGCCAAAACAAACCATTCTAAACGACATTGTAAACACAATTTGTAAACATTGGCCACATCTTATTTTACCTTGTATTTTTGTACAAAAAATACGTTAGAAGCATCACAAGATTTACTAAAAGTAATAAAAGCCCTAAAATATTTTATTTTTCTGCTAAATAATAACAAATTTAAGTTAAAAAGGATTTATTATTATAGGTTATGTTATTTCTAAAGGTGTTTATTTAAAGTCGCTCCGAGTCATTTATAAATCTATAAGTCGCACTTTTTCTTTTCTAGTTCATTAGACAAAGACGTACGTGTAATCGAGTGTTCAGACCGAGGTTCAGCCGTTTTCCTAAGCAACCAGCACAGAGAGCAACACTTCTGAGCTCCAACACTCCAATGCTATTTTATCTCTTTCTACTACCATTCTTGATTCAATTACGTATTTCCTTCAAGTTTGTAAACTGTTCCCCCAAGAGAATAACAAACAACAAATATAAGGGTTCACGTTCGATACACTCACAGTATACGGACATCGAATCCTTTCTTAATAAATCCATGAGTTGACCAGATTAAGAGTAGCCCTGGATCTCTGATTGTTTTAAAATGTAAACAATGGTATCTTCTCCTTGTTGCTAAATCTATGACTGCATCCGATCGCTGTGTTACTTGTTTACTTATTCAAATTTAACAATACATAGATTTATATTCAAATATATTATAATAATTCAAAATTTTTAAGTTAATTTTTTAAAGTCTGTTCTTTTTATTATTACATGTCTATACGTCTGCCAAATTTAATTATATATTTTTATCTACTAGACAGATTGATAGACATATTTTTCAAATATCGGATTTGTTTAAACTAATTTGATGAATTTAACATTTTACAAATTACGCAAATATTATTTATGTCGAGCTTTAAAATTTATAGAAACCACTAAATTTTCAGGAAAATTTATAAATGTTATTTTTGATGAATGAAATACTTATAAACGTTTAAATTTCGATCGTCTGTATTTAATCCATCAATCGAGCGAGCCTTGGCTGCATCACTTTGACACTAAAAATTTTACAGCTTTACACCCTGCCACTTTGTTTATTCCAGTTAAAAACAAATTCATCCGTTTTTACGATCTATAAAATATTATTTATAAATTTTGGTTTTAATTAGAAAAGTCGAATATTATAAGGTACATATAATCCGACTACTCCAGACGTTATTGTATTTAAATCTAATGTCTGTCTGTGTGTACCATGGATTTATTAGGACTGGATACGGGATGATTTCACATTCTTTGAAGCCAAAACAAACCATTCTAAGCGATACTGTAAACACAATTTGTAAACATTGGCCACATCTTATTTTACCTTGTATTTTTGTACAAAAAATACGTTAGAAGCATCATAAGATTTACTAAAAGTAATAAAAGCCCTAAAACACTTCATTTTCTGCTAAATAATAATAAATTTAAGTTAAAAAGGTTTTATTATTTATAGGTTGTTATTTCTAAAGGTGTTTATTTAAAGTCGCTCCTAGTCATTTATAAATCTATATAAATCTATACGTCGCACTTTTTCTTTTCTAGTTCATTAGACAAAGACGTACGTGTAACCGAGTGTTCAGACCGAGGTTCAGCCGTTTTCCTAAACAACCATAACAGACAGCAACACTTCTGAGCTCCAACACTCCAATGCTATTTAATCTCGTTCTACTACCATTCTTGATTAAATTACGTAGTAATTCGTAGTCTTGTCTATGCTCGTAGTTCGTGAGCTAACCCCCCCCCCCCCCCCCCCCCCCCCCAGAAGAATAACACGTTCGATATGCTCACAGTATACGGACATCGAATCCTTATTATAATAAATCCATGGTGTGTACGTATTTAATGGGCGCCTCACTGACGGCAGTGATTGTGTAGCTTGTGTAAGATTTAAAATAAAGTACCTATCTATTCCATTCCGTTGTTCAAAAAATCATCACCAGGACACATTTTATTTTCTTTTATGTAGGTATCCAAATTTGTGCTCGATTTTATGGCCATATCATATCATCAATATCCTTTTTTTCTGTCTGCTCCAATATATGTAATACGACAAGGGCGGTAAAACGAAAATAGGAATTCCGAAATCTATTGCCCCGCTTTAATAAGAATTTCCGATTCCCGCTGCTCTGGACACAGGCAAGGCGATCATATACTTGCAATAACCCCGGTTTCATAAACTACCCCAGGGCAGTTACTTTTTACGACCCCGAACGAAATATAATTTTGGAGACTCAGCGGGACAATGGCCAAAACAAATGACGTGTATTGAAAACCCATATAATAAAGTGTCGGGAGCATAAGTTTTCCTTTCTGGCCTTTCGGGTTTAATTTTCTAAAAGTTGGGTATTGCAGGGTTAAAGAAGTTTATGATTTTTGATTTATTAGATGCGTTTTGGACGACGTTTTTTTTGGAAGATTATTAACATTCTATCATAGGCCCCTGTGGTCTATTACCTTTGTCATTTTACGTACATAAATTCTTTCATTTATGCAATATAAGGGATGCATTAATAATACCAGAACCATCACGACTACACAGAAAAGATTTTATAGTCAAGAATAAAACACTCTAAAATACAGAGGTGGTTGGGTTTGATAATACGGGACCCACGTCAAGTTAAGGATTTTTAATAGTAATGCTACTAGGAATGTTTTGGTAGAGAAAAAAATATTTTGTAGTTCTTGCGTTACGTTTTTAACCCTGTATATCGACCATATTTATAATTTATATTAACGTCTAACAAAAAAATCAAACATAAAAAATATGTATTTCAAACACACGTATTCTATTTTTTCTTTTATGGGGGGTCACATCTTCTCTCTTCAAAAACCAACAGCAATCACCCATCATGGCTGGATCCCATCGTCCATGGTACCGAATTTCCATTGTCCGGATATATTGATGGAACCTTTCACCCTGCTCGTCGCTGACAGCGCCCAAATTCTCAGTTCATTAACTAGGTGTTCGTAGTTTGCATCCATATTGTTACGTAAAAATCCCCTTACTATCCTTACAAATGAGTTCCAAGCTCTGAGTTCTTGCGTGGTGAGCTTTTCTATAAAATTACCATCGTCCAGCAATTTTCTAATTTGTGGCCCAATAAAAACGCCTTCTTTTGATTTGGCGTCACTTAACTGGGGAAAGACTTGTCTTAGGTATAATAGCCTTCACAAAAGTTTTCATCAGTCCAAGTTTAATGTGAAGAGGAGGCAAAAGGACATTTATTGGGTCTACAAGGGTCACATACTTAACATTTTGAGATCCTGGTTGAAATTCACTCCTTTCCGGCCAAATTTTCGTTACATAATGTTCATTCACTGCACGACTGTCCCACAAGCAAGGAAAACAGAAGTATTTTGTAAATCCTCCCTGAAATCCCACTATAATTGCCATAAATTTTAAATCCCCACATATCTGTCATTTGTACCGGTTGTAGTTTATTTTATCTAAAAGGATGCGCATGTTTTCATAGGTTTCTTTCATTGTCACTGAATGGGCAACTGGTATAGATGGTTCTAAATTTCCACTATGTAATAACACAGTTTTTAAACTACTTATATTTCGATGAGTCTATGAACAAGCGCCACTCACAAGGAGAATGCTCGATATTGAGTTCCTGCAGTAAACCTGACCAGCGATATCAGTACACGCACCTAACGAATTTTCCATATTGTAAAATGCAGAAAACGTAGCATTTCTTTTCCTAAAAGTCGTAATTTTTGTTTCTTTTAAGTTCCACTCCTTAAGACGGGAACCAAGAAGTTCTGATTATTGCTTTGACAACCCCAAATCACGTACTAAATCATTTAGCTCACTTCGAACAATCAAATGTGGCTCGCAGGAATTGGGACCTGGAGTAAGAGTAGGGTCGGTACACTGTTCTTCGGAGCTACCGGATAATTCGTTATTATCTCCATTATCTACCAAAACAATATCTTGCCAATCTAAAGGCGCAGTCAGTACTGATAAGTCTGCATTGTGAGGAACAGGCAAATTCGGATATTCGATCTTGCGCTTTTCTTTTTTGGAATAACCTTCAGTCCTTGTCATGCAAAAATAGCAATCGTGAAAATGATTGGTGGGTTCTCGCCATACCATTGGAACTGCAAAAGATATACTTTTTCTCTTCCCTTTCATCCACAGCATCTCCGCAAATATAACAAAACTTGTCACGAGAAATTTTGCAACTGCGACGCGTTTCACTTGACATTTTCGTCGTTGGGAAAACTTTCTTAACTACCCAGAACCGCTCAATTCGGAATTCAAAAGAAGACTGAATATGAGAATAAGTTTAAGGTTATAACCAATCCATTTCGCAAAAATTCAACTTTTTTTCGCAAATTACTAAATATATTTCATTCCTAGTAGGCTCACTATTACCCTGAACTTGGCATGGGTCCCGGAAGTGATAACAGAGATATACAACTTCAACTAACGTTCTAAGCGGGCTGGCACTTAGACTGTGCATTAAAAGTACAATTTCTTGTCCACAGGTGTAGGTACATATACTCAGTGGAATATTTATTTATCAAAAATTTATAATTTACTCTTGAACGCATATGTATGTAATAAGTTCTTTTGTCTCAATACGCCGAAAGCGGTCTCTAGATAAAGACTATTTCAATTTATATTCTGGCCATAATTCATACCTACTTACAGAGAATTTTAATAGAATGTGGTAATAGGTAACCGATCCAAACACCTGGTATGATATTTAAAAAATAGAATAGCAGATATTGCGTGAGCGGAAGCTTTTAGCAATAATTATACAAAGCTTGATCGAAAAATTTCTGTAATTTTAAATTTAAGAGCAAAAAATATGTTAACGGTAATATCGCCTCTATGATGGTGTGATTTTGGTCATAATAACAGCACTCTACTGTAATTAAATTATTTAAAAATATATTTTTCCTGTTCCCTTTATTTGCTTTCATTACTTTTTAGATTAAGTGGTTATTCTGCATCATTTTTATGACTTTGTCTTCTTTGATTCCATCTCTTTTCAATGTTATATGGGTTAGACCTTCCTGGTTTCGCATTGACTCCATCCACTCCTCTTTGTCTTGTAAACCATCCGGGTTTTCTTCATCACAGCATTTGACAATTTCAGGTAACTCACAGGTGATTAACGCCTTTGAACTAAGTTTTCTTTTTTCTTGGCAACCCTGGAGCAATTTTCGTTTCGTATCCCTTGCTGATCGAGCAGTTTTAAAATACACATCAGAAAAGGGATCAATTTTGATTCCAAATTCTTTGAAATAATTCTCTCCGCACTCGACTGCTGACCGAACTCCGCTTCGCGTCGTTCGGTTAACTGCAGTCGCGTGCGGAAAAGCATCACTTTCCGCACTTGTTGGTAAACAGTCTTTTTTTAACTCGAAAAAGTTTAGGGAACCGGTGCTTTCCCGGTTCCATGTACTGCACACCCCTAATGTTTATAAAAAGTATTAAACTTATCACAAATCACCAGGTTCAGATAATTGTGAAGTTTGGGGTCGTTTCTGATAATAAATCGTAACCTCTTCTTTCATTTGCAATCTAAAAATTTTTGATTAGTCCTGATACAAAACTAAATAAAATTTTGTATTCAATACCACAAGCCAAGCGTGTATATTTACATATTCTTTAACCTGTTCGTGTAAAATAAAGTCTGTCAAAAGCAATTTATATGACTTTTTACGCGCTTTTTCTTCGTATACGAAGAGCGTATAAAACGCACTTGACTTATTCTTATACTAAGTCCTGTATAATAAGTTGATACCGCGTATGCCCATAACTCTTTTAATTTAATCGGCTAGTTTTCACAATATACACGTGTTACACTACAAGAAATAGCTTTAAATAATGTTACTCTTTTATTTTGCAAGTTCCCGTCAGTTGCACGAGGAAAACTGTATTACCTATGTATGAGAATTTCTTCCTAAGAACCGAGTGTTTACTTATAATTGCAGTAAAAACAATTAGATTATCTAAGAGTTTGCCTCTATTTTAAAAAGTTGATCTAAGAAAAGAGTACCCTTTATCAGTGGCGTAGCTAGCCCTGAATGTATCAAAATTTCTTGGGGGGCCTTCTTTGGAAAATAAACAAAAACGTAGTACGTATAATCATCAGCTAATACTGAATAAACTTAAAATCTAGAGTACTGTTACGGAATTTGCTCTGAAGAACTACCTGCTATAATTCCCCCCTTGCCTGTTCCTAACAGAACAACAATAGGCTCGTTCCGTATGTATCCCTTTACTGTCCAGCTACACAAGCCTAGAACACAACTTCTCCCATTCATTCATATCTACGGTCTCCATTATAGATCCCCACCCCCCTTTAAAGGCCTAAAGATTATACAATTTTTGTAAGCAAAACAGAAAAAGTATGTTTTCCTCAAGGTCCTTCATTACGAGTTGGGCTGTTACACTGGATTGAGGTACCCATTGCACAACCTTCATTTTGTTTATAAAATTTGTTTTCATACAAAAAATTGGTGGAATTAATGTTAATTCAACACCATGTAGAAATTCATTTAATGGAATATCAGTGAATTTCTTAATATTTCATCCCACTTTTTTATGATTATTTCTTTTGTTAACGCAGTGGGTATGTTTGTCTATAATATATTAAGATACGA
Source organism: Philopedon plagiatum (assembly GCA_963971165.1). Lineage (NCBI taxonomy): Eukaryota > Metazoa > Arthropoda > Insecta > Coleoptera > Curculionidae > Philopedon > Philopedon plagiatum. The sequence goes on from OZ020195.1 coordinate 7,876,628, forward strand.
CATCTAATGATAATATATATATATATATATATATATATATATATATATATATATATATATATATATATATATATATATATATATATAATATATATATAAACTATAAAAAAATACAAAACAGTTTAAAACAAAACAAAAGCCTGGCTAACAATAAAACACTTAAAATTGGGTGATCGGCAACGACAAAGAGTAATTATTATTTTTTCTTCAAATCTTTTAAATCAAAGAAAATAAACCTCAACATGACTTTCAAATATATATACGACTAGATTCTCTTTAGTATTTCTAAACAACTGGCGTATAAGCATCATCGAGTTATTGCTAACAGAGACGACAGAAATACAATACAATACAGAAATACAGATTATACAGCGAATCATAGTTCTTGGAATTACACCGGGCTGAAGTGGAATAATTTTCCGACGTTTCGCCTCGGAGTGCAAGGGACATCTTCAGGGATCTTGATAGTTTTCCTTTATCAGGTTGACTGTTCCATCTACCGTATGTAGCATATTTCTTTGGCAGGAAAAAATCCATAAATGTTTGGCCGAAATTTCTCAGGAACTAGCCATGAAATACCTATTATTCAGGCAGGAAATAAAAGTAGATCGGAGGAAAAACTTACTCGAACTTTGTACACCAGTGTATACCCAACAAAAAATCTCTAGAATAACAATAAAACGGCAATAAGTAATGGTATATTATACATTGTTGAAGGTATCTTACCTCAAAATATCTTTGAGAGTTTTTGAATCAAAACAGGCATTTCTTGACGAAAATACAGGAACTTGAAGGTAGATAAAGGCATATTCTAATGAAAGAACTGAATTAACATACCTGAATGAACAATGAAGGCATGGAGGAATATGACGAATATACACTCTTTACCTTTCAGCATCAGCACAGTGTCCAAAAAAACTTGTTAAAAAGGTAATAGAAACTGGCAAGACACGAAAGAACCATTTTATAATCAAAAACTTAAGATACAAAAGCCCATTTTAGGTAAGGGATGGTTCTCTTGTGTAAAACACCACACACGAAACACGGGCTCGCAGGAAGTGTCTCGAACCGCCCAGCAATAGGAAAAAAAGCCTTTTCGAAGGTCATGTCAACGAACTCGGAAGTGGTACCTTCAATATAAATTTATTCCAAGTTGAAAAAGGATAGAATTCAAAAACTACATTGTGTTAACATTACGCACTGCTTGTAGGAACAGCCCTATAATACTTTAGCTCTGTTGAGTAAAACCATCAAAAATCGGGCTATTTTGAAAGTAGCCTACAAATGTCCGAATCATGAGATCAGTCAAAATTTTGCAAATGTTTGTTCTAGTATAAAATTTCGTTTGCCCAGCCAGACCTATAGATTCTTACTTACACTTACAAAGCTAATTAGTGGCTCTGAAGTCTATTTTTACTTAAAAGCATACTTCCGACCAAATTTCACTCACTCGGTAATTTATTTTCATCTTAACACGTACCTACAGATAACAATTTGGTCTTTTCTTTAAAAAATATTATTATTATACCTATATCCTTATTGTGAAAGTGTTGTTTTAAATTATAAATTACAATAAATTATTTAGCCATTAATATTTAGGTCAATTTCTATATAAACAAGCAAAAATATTTAATTATTCATTTTGTTTTAACATAAGTGAATATTCTGTAAATGAAGAGGTATATATTATTAATATTAAACCTATGTACATCCTTATTGTCAAAGTATTCATATTTCAAATTATAAATTAAAATAAATTATTTGCCCAATAATATACATATAGCTTAATTTCCATGTACAGCGTGTGCGTTTTGCTTGCCAAATGAAAAACTTATTTATTATTAATTTTTGGGACAAAATAAAAAGTTTTGCTTTCAAAAATATAAGGATGACAAGCATTTATTTTTATTATTGTACAGTGTCTCAAAAAAAAACGATTAACTTAAATTTAAATGGGAAAAATCTTTATATCAGTTTGTATTACCCGGCAAGTAGAAGAGAGACAAAAGGGCATTAAATCGTCAATCGTAATTTGTAGTATACAGGGCAATGATAAAGTATTATTTGAATAGTTACTTAAAATTTTTGAAATAAAATATGGATGAATACCATCGCAGTATTCACTATTAAGCTGTAAATTGACTGTTTGCAGGTTAATTTAGTATTCAGAGTGATTAAAATATTTAGATCATCAACAACCTCATTGAAAATTTATGCTAAAATGCAATTATTTTTGGAAATTTTAACTTATTTAATTCTGTAAAAATGTTTCTAGAATATCCAGTGTTAACCCCCTTAAATCATATACATTTGAATATACAGTTAATTTTGTTCCTTATAAAAACGTGCTGAACATCTCTGCTCCCAGTATTTAAATTAAAGATTTATTGCTCTTATATTTTTTAATTTACAAATAAAGGGTTGGCTTTAAAAATCAGTTGCATGTGTTTTTGTTTAATGTCCTAATTTATATGCATTTTGCATATTTAGAGTAAGTTGTTCCATATTTTTATTAAAAAGGATGCATAATTATGTGCATATTTTGATTAAATTTAGATGCATATATTCCGCTCTCTAGTTATTAGTTAGTCAGTTCTCTCTGTAGAGGCAGTGCTGGGGCAGTATTCTCGCTCTTGCAAGAACTCTTCGCAGGAGACCGAGAATAAGGCCACTGGTTTATAACATTTAAGAAGCGTAGTAAATAATATATTAAAAATAAGTAAACGTCAGTGATGTCGACTTTATAGAGCTCTTTCTAATAAAACGTTAGTAAAAACTAGACGATCAGAAGTGGAGGATTCCTTTAACGACCTTCTCATAAACCAAATGGGTCCTAAAACAGCAGTTTGTTTAATATAGGTTTTACAATGTACAGTAAACTTTACGTTGAGCTGTTACAGAGGATATCAACCCTTAGAGCGCCATTAAGTATCGTGTAATATCCATCAGCTTTTATGAAACTATATAGTTTACTTTTTAGGATCAGCAGTGGTGGTCTTTGTCAGGAGCGTGATAGGACGTCCTAGAAGAAAATTCATTAAGGTTAAGGTCTTGTGAAAAGAGACAGATTTTTTTATTATTGAACAACAATAAAAAAATACAGTAATATACAAGCAAGGAAGAATTTCCCGCAATATAATCCCAAAAAACGCGCTAACTGTTAAGATACCTACTACTAATACATAGCCTAAATGTAGTGGATATAATTTAGTAACAATTTAGTGCAACGTGTAATATTCATCTGGACAACTCTTCTTCTGATCAAAATTCTGGACTCTTAGCTGAAACAAACCTTGAATTCTCATCGATATAATCGATCAATCTTCATACCCTTCTTGTTATCGTATCTAAAGATGGGCTTGTGGCCACCGCGTACAACCGGAGATAAAGTTCAGTAAGTATGTAAGTACTTGTATACGTAGTACAATAATAATATAGAAATTATTTTTAAACTGATTATCAAAATAGTCCCAAATTAACGCACCGAAAATAAACCAAGTGTCCATCCGTCATTGGCACCTCAAAATACAGAATAAAAAACCAGTAAACATAAGAATTATTATCTAAACATATAAAATTTGAAATTTCTCATGAATTTTAAAATGGATAAAATACACTATAAAACCGAATTGATGAAAGCCATATGTGTTTTATTCTCACTTTATGTTTAGAAGCGGATTTTGATAAAGATACGTTTTCTGAAAGATGAAATCATTGACTGCCACAATGGTAGTTTAGTTAGGTGTTTATGTGCAGGATATGCTTTAACTTTAAGTAATTAGCATTTTTGAACCAAAGTACCAGAATTCTGTAATAGTTTATCACTGTCAAATGTCATTTTTTGGCAATTAACTTCGTAACCACGTACTTCAGGATTCACGATGAATATTCTAAATTTAAATCTATTTTTGTATCTTTGTACAACGAAGGCCTAAGTAGTAATGTAATGTGGGTTGTATATAGTGTAAAGCCGACTCACACCAACACCACCTAAATGAGGTGGTGTTGCTCACACAGCAAGTGCTGGAAATATCCACGAAGATTTCACCGGCCCTTTTAAGAGGGTGTGTGGGGTGACTGACTAGAGATAAGCAATATTTTCATACTACTACTACTTCGGTTGTGGAGCTATTTAGTCTTATTTTACGTTTTATAAGATACAGGTAATAAATTTTCTGATCGACAAACACGATTTTTTTTTATAAAATGCTTCGTCATCACCTAGTTATATTAGCGGCAGGCTGTAGCCGCATCGCAGGTTCTAGTACTCGTGTTAATTACTTTATATCCATTACGTTTTCATAAATTTACATAAAAGTGCCGATCTAGAATATAAAACACATTTAATGCCTTTTAAAACATCAAAAAATGAGTTTTGGGCTTAAAAAATCTTCATCTTAAAATAGATTCTCTGAAGGCTTTATTATTTTAGTTTTTTTTATTATGATGTTCAAACTCCTCCCTAAAACTTACAGATTTTTACTTTTTTACTTTAACCGAAGAATGTAGCGTAATCGTAAAGAAATTATCTCACTGAGAAAAACACCGTTGAATTACAAAAAACATGATTTCCCATTTTTGTCGGGCTGTTTGTAGTCTGTCGCTCTGTTGGCACGAAAATTACTTGACAGAAAAAGGTAATATTTGGCAAAACAGCTAGGCTATAGAAGACTTAGAACTGGACACACTTTCAGGAAAGTAATTACTTAAGAAATATCCTTAAAATAGCCCTAATAATTTACCTATTTTTGTTTTAACTCAAAAAAGATTTGTTTTCAAAATCAATGTTGTGGTTGAAGTCGCAGCATTGACATAAACAAACGCATTACTAATCTCCTAGATACAGGATGGATAGTTTAAAAAATACATGTTCCTCTAACACAATGGTTTCCTGTGAACTACCTTAACGATATAGGGTACGAGTAGGTACACTCGCAGTAGATCATAGAGGGTGCACAACTTTAAAAAAATAAATTCTCATTGTTATTGTTTATTAATTCAAAAAAACTTAACATTGGATGGTTTTTTTCAATAAGTACCCCATATCCACCGTTTTAATGACAAAAAAAAATACTACAACCAAAGAAAATTATAGCTACGCATTTCCTTTGCTACAACTAACAACTATAAAATGACTTCTTTACTAAGTAAAGTTGTTCTAAACCCATTTTCAAATTAATTTTAGATTTCCGAGTACACTGCTGTATAGTAGTAGCCAATAAACGATATTTTAAAATTGTTTATTGTTTGTTTTACGATGTTTTGTGTTTACTGAATACCAGAAACAATTATTAAATCAGTTATAAAAATGTAATGGAGACCACCCTGTAAGTTTGAGATAGTTTCGCGTTTTATTGCCTATAAACAATCAATATTTATGCTTAAACTTAACTATAACCACTTATGCCAATGTAATCTTTTAAAGTGTCTACCAGCTGGGTATTTATTTATTTATAAGTATACTACTTAACATAAAAATTGTAACACCTGAATATAACACATATATTATCATAATGAAATTTTGTATTTTAATAAATAGCTTTAAATCATTTGAAATCAAGTTAAATCACTTTATATCATGTAAAATCGATTTAAATCACCATGAGTAATCAATAAATCACAAAAATCACCTAACATTCGTTAAATCATCATCACAATTTGGCATCACCGACAGTGCTGAGCGGCGCGTTACAGCATTTAAATCGTATTAAATCAGATTAAATCAATACTGATTTAAAATCGGTGTACACCTTTTTTGGGAGTTAGCCGCGCCTCGGCTATCTCTGAAATTAGGGAAAGAGGCAAAGCTATATTTGCGTTTGCATCGCGATTGATTTGCGGTGGTATCGCCCCTGTATCAATGCAATGCAAGTGTCCGTGTGCCTCCATTATATCTGTTTCGGGTTAAAATTCTTTAGTTATTCATGTCCACTTATTGTTACTGCTATTTTTCAATCTTTACAGGAGACCAAAATTACAAGTTAAAACATTCCTTCCGAAGCTATTTTTAACTCGGACAAATCTAAACAACAGAAAATGCCGCTTTAACAAGTCTTCTTTGGCAAATTAACAAACATATTAAAGTTCGAACCGAGAATGAGTGATGGTTCAATAAATTACCCGCCAAACGAAGAATTATCATTAAAACAACAATTATTTCATATCCATAAGCAAAGTTGGGGCTAAAAATAAACAACCTAGATTTACTGCTTTACATTGAAGTGCCGGCTTTGCTTGAGTTCAGTTAAAGAACTCATCTTGTTCGATTAGTCAAGGGTATTTTCTTCTTGCACTTTTTTTACTTTCCGAGCATAGCCTACATATAGTAATAGCTTTTACCCGCCGCTTCGCTCGCGTATAAGTTAAACCCTATACGACGTATATGCCACAAATGTCAGTTTTGATGATTTTTGCCCACCAATAGGCGGGGTAGAAATAATTTCGATATATGTTGCTTAGGTCGAAACCCTAACGAAAATCTAAATTTTTGACCTTAGGGGGGCCATTTTCCTTGGCAGATTGCGTATGAACAAATTACACTGTATTTTCGATTATTTCCACATCACAGTAATATTATATAGCAAAATTTATTTCAAAATACAGTAATTTTTCTTGTTGCATGAAACGCCGGAGGCGTAAATGCTGAAAATGCTGATGTGTTGATTGTTATGACAGCTATTTCCTTGAGCTCAAAATTTTATGCTGTTTCGGTCGTTGACAAAGACGTCGATGTTTTAGTTCTGCTAACAGCTTTAGTACCATCCCTTCGCAAACCTGGGAGAAGCAAAATTGCTGGATGGGTGAATGTTGTAAGGGCGAATCTTTTCCCTTTCAAATAAATTTTCAACTGACTAGTGACACACATTGTCGTCTAAGCCAAACTGTCGAAGTAATCGATTTGGATTATCTTGCAGGTCAGTTAAAATATCCAGAGCCTTATCACCACCAGTAGCTATTTTTGGTCTGCTTGATCTGTGTTTGTCTTTCACACTTCCCGTCTCGGTGAATTTCTTCACCAGTTTGCTTACACATGACTGGGTTATTGCAGGCCAATTAGGATAGGTCTGCGTAAATAAGTCACATACTTACTTTCTGTTGCGGTCACCGTATCCATCCATCATTAAAATCTCAATTTTTTCTCCTTCAGTTAAAGCTACTGAACTAATTTCTAGTTTTTGAATGCTTACGAATGAAGATTTCATGACTGTCTATTTGTCATCTGACAACACCTAGCTGATTCCAAAGTTGTCTCACCTTTCTTTCAAAAAATTAATGAATAATTTAATTTTTTTACATAAATCTATTATTTTGACAAATAAATCAATTAAATCCTATACCATTGAATTTGTCCTTTAAGGGACTATTTGAATCTTCAAAAATATACAGGACTTTCCATTTAAAATTAAAAAATTAGTATTCTTTTGACTAACCCCGTATAGTGACAGAAACGGTTTCATCCTTCCAAGGTATGCCGTTTTTAACTATATAGACGTGCCAATTTTCCACAATATATTTTCACTAGTTTTTGAAATATTTGCAATATTCCAGACTTTTTTGACACACCGTATTTACTTGTTTGTTTTGTAGGTATCCCGATTTTTGTGGAATTCATGGGGGGGGGGGTAATTACACTCCACCCCCCTCGAGTACGTATTTGGAATATTAGAAACAATTTTCGTAATGGGCCCCACTGGGCCACTGAATTAAAAATAAAAATACTAAAAAATATTGCGACTATAAAATGGCTGTAATAAAAGCAATAACCAAATAAGATTAAAGTATACCAGTATAAAATACTTGATAAAACTCCATTCGCCTGCAACCACGTTTCGTACGTTTCGTCTTATAAACCAGGTATAAAAAAACACCTAAAATCCATCTTTAATGTTGCAATTTCACCAAGATTCCATCTCCTAAAACCGAACATAGCTATAAAAACCGAAGACATAACGCCGTTTACATTCGGTAGTTAATATTTGCATTAAATGAACATTGTTAAGGTTTTATAGAGGCATAAATTTTTATCTTCTTCTCACACTCAGCACTTTCCAAAGTTATTAGCCGTTTTTATGATTCTATAAAGACAGGACTCATTAGTTATGTTAACAAAATGTTGTGTTGAGTCGTTTTTGTAACTATAATTATGTCTTAACATCTTTATAACTCTTGAACTGGCCCATGTTTGACATAGTAGACGTTGCAATGATTATTTAGAAAAATGTTCTGAAAATTTTGTAAATACGTGAAGAAACTGTTTTATTTAGTACCAGTAATACCCTCTATGCTGGGATTAATTGGGTACCTCTTTGATATTAACGATTTTTTAGTTAGAAATAGTAAATATTAGATATAGTTCATAAATAACATAAATTATAATGTTAAAGCTCTTTTCAAGCTCTGTCGCTGACCTATTGAATATTGAATTGAATATTAAATATTGAATTGAATAAACATTATTTTAATCAGTCGATTTTATTTTTTCAAAAATTATTTCGAATTTAAAACACTCCGACTCTGGCGCCTTTTGAGAATCTTGAAATATTTATATTTACATTTATTAAGGGACTTATCATTTTGTCAATAAGCAACGAAAGAGCTTAAAACGAGCTTTACCTTAAATTTCAAGGTCTAGGCTGCTTGTTTTCCTTTTTGTACTTTATTGAAGAGATACTCACCTGAAATCAAAAAATATAAATGTAACCATACTTACACCAATAAATTTACTAGTACCATCAGAACCATAAATATTAATATACTTAGTAATAATAACGCTCCATAAAAGTTGCTCTGTTCATTGGTCTGTAGGTATTACAAAAATTTCAGGAAGCTTTTGGTGCTTTGGTTCTATGGCATGGTTTCTTTTTTAACTACTGCCTCTGTTCTGTCACTGTCGCGTTTAGAATGATCTGTCACCAAGCATTACGGTAAAAATTACAAGTAGAAGTAAAGATACCAAGACAAAGGAGTGATTATGGGACGTTAAAGTCATTGACCCACTCTCCCCTAAAGACTACTGCTTTAAATTGGTATCTTTATAGATTGAAAAGGAATAAAATACAAAGCAAAATTATTATATGCCCATTTCCCGGACTTCAGCCTACTTCTTCTATTAATAAGTTGGACTGTGTTTAGCATCCGTAGAGTAACCACGAATTGCCTGAAGCATTTATTTAACAATAGATATTTCCAGCTATAATATAATAATTCACTGATGATGTATTGATAGAGTATACGGAAGTATATCTTCATAGAATCTATGGTCAAATGTAAGTATGCATTTTCCGCAATAACAGAACTCTATTCATATTAGGAACAAATTTCAAGATAAGGATCATTTGGAAAGCAAGCAAATCGTAGAAATAGCATAATAACTCGTTCTTAATGACGATTTATTAACAACAACAGGACAAAAACTTGTCAAAACATAACTGATCAACTAGAAGATCTAAATTTAAGTTATTATTACCCACTACCCAGTCTTAAACCCGCTTAGTATATCCCGAGGTAAAGGACCTGAGCTATAGGAGGTTCTTGGAAAATAGTCATTTAATATAGCTTACACTGTGGGCCAAATTAAACTTGCACAGTTTTAACCATTAATATATTTTTACCTATTGCACTTATTTAATTAGTTTTTGAAGGGCAGGTGGGCTGACATTTTCTTTCTAGGATGTCCAATTTTGGTTAAAAAAGTTTAGACAGGACTGGACTTACAGCACTTTTTATAAAATGCTGCATTTAACCTCGTTGCAAAAGAAATCGGATATACCTAAATTGAGCTAATATGTTTTTTCGGTAGAATTATGATTATTTTTGTTAAATGATGCGCAACATTTCAGATTTTAAAAAATTTAAATAATTATTATAAACTACTTAACGAATTCAAGAATTAGAGAAATTGTTTATAATGATGACCACCATTGTTATCCACAACCTCCTGCAGTCGTCTACGCCACTGATCAATATCTCTGTTAATCACCTGCTGGCTAAATGTACGCCAGCAAAAAAGGATTCTTTCTTTAAGCTGTTCCATTGTTGCGATTATTGTACCTTCGTAGACCATATTTTCAAATAGTCCCCATATTGAGTAATCCTGCTAGAAGGTATAATCTAATGAGATATCTTCTATTTCTGGGAGCATCTGCGAAAAAATCTCTCTTTGGTACACAGTCAATTTTTTCTCTAATATAAATAATTCTGGTTTTTCGCAGCATTGACACACCCAAGGAAACCATAACAAATTTTGAAAAATCCTTTCAATTAATAAATTTTCTAATGTCAAACTGATATTAATTATTTAATTTGTCATTAACAGTATCAACAATGACGTTCATACAGGTTGATTGCAGCCAAGCGCTAAAAATTTGCAAAAAAGCTGGGTATGTAACACAGGGTTCGTGATAATTTAACCAGGGTTCATTTATTTGACAAAAACTTAAACGCAAAACCATCGAAATTCAACAAACTTCAATTATTACAACTACAAAATGGAAAATTTCTCGAGAAATTTTAGAAAAGGCTGTGACAGAGCGATATTTATTATCATTCCCGAAAAATCCAGAAGAAGTTACAATAAAGAATTTCATGAATTTGAAGATTGGAGAAAAAATAAAGAAGTTCAAGATATCTACTAGCATATTTCCTAAACCTTAGTGAAAAATTAGCTCAATCATCGCTATGGACTAAGTATTCTAAGATAAAAACCACTCCGAAAGTTTACAAGCATCTAGCATCAAGCATCTCCAGATATGGAAAACTGATCGTTTTTCTGAAGTCCAAGTCTAAGAATTTTAAATCCAAAAAGTCCAAGATTTTGTAAAGAGAACAATAGAACAATTTTTGTGGGAAGCTTCTGAAGAACAACATCTTTTATCAAAGGTGGGCCCTCATTAGCATTACTTTAGGTTTAGGGTGCTGTTTTTTTTTTAATTTTATTTATAAATATCCCTGAGTTCGGTTATTTTTAAAAATTGTTACTCTATAATTTTACAAAAATAACACATTTTTTGGGAATCGTACGGTATTTATTTATCATTTATTTTTTAAGGTGACATTGCTACCGGAAGTCTCTGGTCCCTGTCGTTGCGATGAGTTGACCCACTTAAACATAGAAAATGTTCAAGGCCAAAGGGCAGTAACTATTTGCAACAATTCCAGATACGAAGACAAACATATCAAGAAGCTTTACTGTATTAAATGAAGGATTTTCATTAAACCCAATTTATTTAATTGCAAGATATATACAACTAAGGTCATACAATGTGCAAAATAAAAGTTTTTTTTTAATTATCAAAAAGAAAAATGCACAATAGATTGGCAAAAATTCCCAGTCTTGTTGCACAATTTTTAAGATTACCAGAATCAAATTTATATACTGGCCATAGCTTGCGTCGCTCTTCGGCGACCCTTTTGGCCTATGCTGGAGGCGACATTAATTACCGCCTTTAAAGGGCACGGTGCGGTGGATGGAAGTCATCTACTGTTGCTGAGGGTTATAGATAAGAATCGATTTCCAATAAAATCGAAATAGCTAAGAAAATACAAGGAGAGCAACATCAATCTCTTGGGGCTACCACGGACAAAGATGCAGTTTGTTCTGGAAGCATACACCAGAAAATTATTAATGACTCAAGCACTGCTTTTTCAATACATATTAACATAAGGAGATAGTATTGTTGTTTGTTTAACTTTCCGTTGTCAAATGTTTTATTATAAAAATGCTTTAAAAAACTAAACATCAGAATTTCTTTTAAAATAACCTTACTTATGGCTATAACCATGGATGAATTAGAAAGGATTCGGTGTTCCGTATACTGTGAGCGTATCGAACGTGTAGCCTGTTTATTTGTTGTTTGTTATGAAAACATTTACCCTAGAGGTGTAGTTTACGAACTTTAAGGAAATACGTAATTGAATCAAGAACGGTAGTAGAAAGAGATACAATAGCATTGGAGTGTTGGAGCTCAGAAGTATTGCTGTCTCTGCTGGTTGCTTAGGAAATACGTCTGAACACTCGGTTACACGTACGTCTTTGTCTAATGAACTAGAAAAGAAAAAGTGAGACTTATAGATTTATAAATGACTCGGAGCGACTTTAAATAAACCTTTAGAAATAATATAACCTATAAATAATAAAACCTTTTTAACTTAAATTTATTATTATTTAGCAGAAAAATAAAATATTTTGGGTCTTTTATTACTTTTAGTAAATCTTGTGATGCTTCTAACGTATTTTTTGTACAAAAATACAAGGTAAAATAAGATGTGGCCAATGTTTACAAATTGTGTTTACAGTGTCGCTTAGAATGGTTTGTTTTGGCTTCAAAGAATGTTAAATCATCCCGTATTCATTTTTAATAAATCCATGGCTATAACTCACTAATGAGTTATGAGTCATAACTCACTAGACAGTTATGAACAACTTTATAATTTTAAAATCTCATCAATAATATACTTTATATGAAAGTGTTGGACAAATAATTTAATGATAAAATCGAATTTGTAACAGGTTTTGTTGCCAAGGCAACAAAACCAGACTAAATTTTGTTACAAAAGCAGTAAGATATTACCAGGATATTACAATATTTTGTAACTAATGTGAAAAAATATTGTTATGCTGCCGCTGTTTCTTGAATTTCTTGTTATGAAAACAATTTATAAAATACGTTTCAAATACTTCAGTTATTTAAACAATGTTTCTGAAATCACTATTATTAGTTGGTTTATTACTATAGCAAAAGGAAGCTGGTGCTTTTCGAGAGTGAAATCAATTAAAAATTATTTATTATTTCTTGACTCAATTATCGAAGGCAAATATGGGTAGTTTCATGAATTTATTCGATGTCCGTATACGGTGAGCGTATCGAACGTGAAGCCTTATATTTGTTGTTTGTTATGAAAACATTTCCCTTGGGGGTAGAGTTTACGAACTTTAAGGAAATACGTAATTGAATCATGAATGGTAGTAGAAAGAGATAAAATAGCATTGGAGTGTTGGAGCTCAGAAGGGTTGCTGTCTCTGCTGGTTGCTTAGGAAAACAGTCTGAACACTCGGTTACACGTACGTCTTTGTCTAATGAACTAGAAAAGAAAAAGTGCGACTTATAGATTTATAAATGACTCGGAGCGACTTTAAATAAACCTTTAGAAATAATATAACCTATAAATAATAAAACCTTTTTAACTTAAATTTATTATTATTTAATAATAAAATAAAATATTTTAGGCCTTTTATTACTTTTAGTAAATCTTGTGATGCTTCTAACGTATTTTTTGTACAAAAATACAAGGTAAAATAAGATGTGGCCAATGTTTACAAATTGTGTTTACAGTGTCGTTTAGAATGGTTTGTTTTGACTTCAAAGAATGTTAAATCATCCCGTATCCATTCTTAATAAATCCATGGGTAGTTTAGATTTCAGTATATTAATTAAAAACTTTAAGGCTTTAAAAATGGGAAATATATAGATTTAAAAATTTACGAAGGTAAACATAAATGACATCCTTATTTTGCTACTGTAATGAAAATTATGTTGTTTACATACAGGGTGTCCGAAAAGTATTAGTATGGGCAAATATCTTTGCTATTAGTAAAGATAGAGAGACCACATATTAGGTGTGTCTTATTGGTTAATAAATCTACTTTTTTATGTTATTTAACTTTTTCAACCCCCTTGACGGGTGACGCTAGGGAGTTGAGGTCAAAAATTTTAAATGCAACCCTATGCCGTGTGGCACCTCATTTTAAAGGTCTTTAAAAACGAAACATTTTACCGCAAACCCGAGGTCCGTTTTTTAATTCGTTTTTAGATGTCAAGCCTTTGAAAATTAAAATTCGTGAAAAAAATTTAAAATTTAAATACTTTAAAAGTTGTTTAAAATGACCACTACGATCTTCTTGGCAGTAATAACGTCGATTTTGGAACTCAGTTCTCATATTTTCGAGATTGGCAGAGTTCCAAAAGTGAAAATGTATGAATATACGAGCATTACGTACCCGTTCTAGTTGCTTTCTCCGAACGGTGTGTAAGGTATTAATAATATGCAAGGCATTTCTAATTTTCTTACAAGCGCAGAAGCACCGCAAAATAGAGAAATTTTTTGTTTCTGGTCTGAGCCCCTTTCTGATATCGCGATTTCAGTGCCGTGGGCCAGGCTTTATACAGAGGGTAGCTAAAGAACAGATCACGATTAAGCTACAATCAAAAGAAATCCTTATGTCTGTAAGTTCTGAATGGGTAAGATAGTAAAATATACCAATTACTCCCAAAGGGCTTGCAAGCACTTTAAGAGGACTTGAAGCACTTTAAACGGACTTGAAGCAGTTTCAGAAGGCTTGAAGCACTTTAAGAGCTTATAAGCCATTTTTTCAATTATCAAAGAGCTTGCAAGCCTCCAAAAGTATTATATAGCAATTAAAGGGGACTTGATGCGTTTAGACTGATCATCAGCCTTCTCTAACATAAAACCTTATTGACCCATAATTTTCTTCATTCTTCAGGCTATATACCCGAATGAGTGACGTAGCGTCTACGTTGAGTGAAAAGAGCACAAAAGCTCCATAATAAAGACTGCCTTCCAGTTATGCTCGAATCATATTCATAATTAGAAAATATTATATTGCACGGAAATCCGAGAATAAGATTTCTATACACTGCACGGTGTATTCGTGGATTATATACACTGATTATTGTCAAAATTAGACAAGTTGGCGGAATATGTTTCAGATAAAAGTTCTAGGGTTTTTAAAAATCTATAATTTGAACGTTAGTTGGAATATACAGGGTTGCTCAAAAAGTTGTGACGCATTAAAGTTATATTTTCTTAAATGGAATACTCTATTATTTGCTTTAATTTTTAGTTCTGCTTAAAATCACAGGCTTATGTAAACTTTCTACATCCAAATATAATAATTAGGAAGATATTGCGATGTTTAAATACAATTAAATAAGCGTATTATTCTTAAATTATTTAGCATAAAATAAATTTTAAATATACAGGGTAGCCCAAAAAGGTAACGCTGACCAATGCTTATTTCTCTCATGAACAACACTCCTTTTTGTTACACTTTGCTACTGTATATTTAAATGAAAGAAACCCAAGTTTAAAACTGGTTTAAACTTTTGCTTTTTCCCGAAGTTATGTTTTCTATAAAGTATATTTTGTGGAATAATGCTCCTATTTAATTTTATACAGTCTTTGTGCGCTTAGTGTTTATGTTCGTGTACCAATTACTGGCAATTACATTGCTACTCTAGATGTTTATGACTTTTTTCTATGTGTTTTAGTACTCTAGATTAGTAGATTGTTACCGGCTTGCCGTTTTGATGCGTTTAGCGTCTCCTCAATAGAGGTCGCGCCTTGTACTAAAAGCCCAGAATAAATGGTCTTCTACATTCTGAGCTAAAAGTATCATTATTCGTAAAATAAAATTAGGAACGCTGCCGAAACTCCGTTTTCTTTAAAAAATACAATACTGGCGACTAGACACAGTAATACGATCTTTGTCTACGCACGTGCAGGCTGCCAGCTGTAGATTGTAGTATGCAACATAGGCCTATAATAATTTCATCTTAGGTAAGCAAGGAATTTTTAACTTCCTTGTCAATGCAGAAAAAGAACAAATTAAATACAGGACTATTTTATATTCTGTCATCGCAATTTTTCAACCCATACCCTGTGTTAGGCAGACTACCCTCAGGGTGACTGATATTAGGGACGAAACGGTGGACTAAATTTATATTTGGCATTTTGTCTTTTAAAAATATCCCAGATAATTCCTTTAGTTGGATCACCCTGTCCAACTAAAAAATCAAAACACTTGAGAGAAAATGTCCAAATAAAATAAAAAGTCATCCAAATAAGCGAAACATTCATAAATCTAATAAGTAAGTGGTAATAAGTCATAGTTGGTTAGCGCACGTCAAAATAACATTAATAAAGCTTCCTAGTATCTAAATAAACTGGGAAAAACTGATTTACGAGTTCTGTTTTTAAACAGTTTCTGCTCCTAAATGATAGAATTTTAAATGTGCAGACGTGTTTTATTTATTTATTCGTATATTTATGGATTGTATCCGATTATAGATTTATATATTTATAATTTTGTATTACCAACGACCAAAAATCTTGTAAAAATTCAATTATCACCATTCGAAATGAGTTTACCCAAAAAATTAGAATTTTTTTGATTACATTTTCCCTCAAAATAGCGATTAAACATCGATCATTATAAAACAGGAGATGTCCTCTGGAGTGGGACTCGGTAACTTTTTAAAATAGCGATAGCGAAGAGAAAGCGATCGTTTTGATCCTATATAAGTACTCTATAAGCATATCTTTATAGGCAAACCCAATAGTCCGTTTTAAGAACACAGTTTTTAACAAAAAAGAAGAGATTTCAGGTCTTAACCTCAATTTTTTAGGTATTGTTTCTAGTGACAAAAATAAAATTATTTTTATTAATATTTGATTTCGATTATTGTAATATGTTCCCTGCTTAAAGGTTTTTAATTAATAATTTTGAAAACGAATTACGAATTTACGAAAATAGCTTCACTACACGAGAGAAGATTTATCGAATTATTCCGTCTTAACAAGGACCTAGTGGTAAATCTATTTGAAAATTTAGTGGACCATTCACAGGCAGAAATAAAGTCAACTAGAATACTCAGGCTGTTTAATTGGGAAAATATTTCATGCCACAATATCATGTGATTTTCTCTTCCACTAATTCCTGTGAAATTGTGCGTTACCAATTCAGGACGACCAATTAAAAAAACATTTTACCGCTAACTCGAGGTACGTATCTTAATTCGTTTTTTAAAACCAAACTTATAAAAATTAAAAATCGTGAAAAAAATTTAATTACCTTTATTTCTCTTATTATTTTAAAAGCTATTCAAAATGACCACCATGAACGTCTTGGCAGTAATAAAGTCGATTTTGGAACTCTGTCAAGAACTAACACCTACCATTCTCGAACATGTAAGAAGTGATTTCCAAAATCGACTTTATTAGTGCCAAGAACATGGTGGTCATTTTGAACAACTTTTAAATTAATAAGAGAAATAAAGATATGTGAATTTTTAATTTTATCTTTTTACGATTTTTAATTTTTAAAGGCTTGTCATTTGAAAACGAATTTGATACGGACCTCGGGTATAATGTTTCGTTTTTGAAGAGCTTTAACATGAGGTACCACGCGGCATAGTGTTGCATTTAAAATTTTTGAGATCAACTGCCTAGCGTCACCTCTCAAGGGGGTTGGAAAAGTTACATTACATAAAAAAGTAGATTTATTAACCAATAAGATACACCTAAAATTTGGTGTCTCTATATTTACTAATATCAAAGATATTTGCAGATACTAAGAATATTTGGACACCCTGTGCCCTATATACGCAAGCGGAACCACATACATTTTTATATATTATTCTTGTCAACACCCGGTATAAGACTATAGGTAAATTTAGTGCAAGAAAATATACATACAAGTATTGGGCTATTATCTATATTATATTGTATAAAAATGAGGAAATTATAATGCAGGTTTTTAATTGTTGGATAGATAAGGTTTACATTAGCAGTAAAACCCTAATAAACTTAAAAAGAAAAAACACACATAATTATAGAATATAAATTAGATTTTAATAAAATGATCACGAAAGCTACAACATTTTCTATAAAAAATGGTAATAAACTTGGGCCCAAGTGACGGTAATTATATGCTTGGAATATTCTTTATTATTAATTTATTAAGGTAGTTATAAAGTTAATAACATCATCAACTATAAAAAATCATAATTAGGTTTGATATAGGGTGATCACATATGTTTTAATGAACTAAGTAGTTTGAATATACAGGGTGTTTCGTAACGAATCGGCCATACCTTAGCGGCGGCATCACTGGCTGAATTTAAGAAAATAATATGAATTTATCATCAAGTGATGAAAGTGTAATTAACCTGGCCCCTCCTGGCCAAGGCAGGAAAAGAGTTGGTGACCCAACAACATTTTTTTTATCAACCTAATTTTTAAAAACTTGCCTTATCCAATCTGTTATGTCAAAATTAGCTTTATGCCTTAAAATAATTCCGATTGTGGATTTAATAGGTTACGGTATAGGTACGCTTTTCTTTAATAGTGTAAAATCTTCTAACATGGATAAGACCAGTTTTGGAATCGACCGCCTCAAGTAGTTTCACAATTTTTAACTGTACATGTTGAAAGTCTTAGTTCCAGAAGGATAGATATTTTGTACTGGCACTGTGACCAGCTTTAAACTGAAACCAAACGTTTCTAGGGCACACTTCTCACTTCTTTCTCAATAACTAAAGAAATCTTCTGTGACGCCCTCTGTTCTCAACTTTGTATCGGGTCGGCGTTTTTGTTACTCATTCCTATAATGCCCGGTCCAAGTAATGTAAAGAAGAACAAATATCTACCTTGCGTAATATTTCAATAGTTGTTAGTCAGTCGCAGATTTACAGGACACAGGAATATAAGCTGCTAATAATTTATATAAACTTTTTAGGAATATTTTTACACTGCAAAAACAACTTATGGGACAGACTTGAAATAATATGTCATGTTTATGTTTCTCATAACCTAACTTTCTTCCAGTTCTAAAAATTTTACGAGTATAAGAGAGAAATAAGATGAGAGAGAAAAAAATGAGAGAGAGAGAGACATAATTGATCTCTCCGTTGTAAATTGAGTTTCCGTCGGAATGGTTCCGGTGATCATGTTACAAACTTCTAGGGTAGATAAAACACACGAAAATAAGAAAAAAAGTTCATGTGAACATGGGTCCGGAAACGCTTCTTTAGGGAGCTAGGGCCCTTTGAAGATGACCTTCAAAAACTACTCTTCGTTTTATAGCTTCGGTACTACTGCAGCTATCGCCACCAATTTTGGGACATGAAATCTACTTGGTAGGTTCATCAATTTGAGCCTGAACCTCATTTTCATATTTCAAGGTAATAATTGGTTTAAGACCAATAATTTATTATTGATTGGATTTAACCATTTTCCGAGGAAACGGTGACAGATAGCGACTTTTACTAAGAGTACCTTTTTTATGTAAAAGGCATTGGAAAATCATAATCAGATATAAAAATGGTAAGAAATTAAAGCCTAAGAGGAGTAGGGTCAAATTTACCCAAATACCCCCCTGGTTTGTACGCCCCTGGTTAAAGGTGACAAAATCCGGAAGGCTCAAATTGATGAACCTACCAAGTAGATTTCATGTCCCAAAATTGGTGGCGATAGCTGCAGTAGTACCGAAGCTATAAAACGAAGAGTAGTTTTTGAAGGTCATCTTCGAAGGGCCCTAGCTCCCTGAAGAAGCGTTTCCGGACCCATGTTCACATGAACTTTTTTTCTTATTTTCGTGTCTTTTATCTACCCTAGAAGTTTGTAACATGATCACCGGAACACCCTGTATATGTGAATCTAGAGGAATCTAGATATTTAAAATATTTAATATATTATTATAAATATTTATTTGTTTTGTTTGCATACTTTTTTGTTTTCTTCGTTAGTAATGAATTGTTACATTACTCTTTATTACCGTTCCCCCAAAAATATCTTTTAACTGTCTATGTGCCATTATTAAAAGATATAAAGTATGTATGGTATAATTATGCAAAAAACAATTTCATACTCACGTAATCTCCTTTAATTTAAACTGGTTTCATTTACGACTTCTTGTATTTTATAATGATACCCGCCCACTCACAAAGAATTATTATTTTTTCTTGAAATTAAGAACCCTTTACGCACGCAACAGTAAATTGAAACAATGCAAGTCACGATACAGGTATGGACTTAAAGATACTGCAGCACAAATAAAGCAAAACTAATTTGGTCAATGTTGTCAACTAAAGATAAGAAAACATTTCTTTTCTTGGATAACTCAACCTTGTGGTTCAATAATGATAATGAACTGGATAGTTAACTTCCATCCTGTTTCGCAAACATATATCCGAGAGAGATATAAATATCTACAGCTTGTCAAATATAGCTTTGCCTCTGAAAAATTTCATACTTGCGCGGACGAGGAAGTAAGATAGCATGGATAACAGAAATGGCAATATTAAGCGCCTTCTGCTTTGCTTTAAAGTACTGTCAGCGACAAAAATAAAATTACATAATTGTTTTATAATATTCGGTTTCACTGAAATAAGATTATCCTTCCTAGATATTAATTTAGCATAAATTAGTTTAAGACAGGTAGCAGTCAATACTAATTTTATTCCTGGATTCTGATAAATAGTAAAGACAAATTATTTTGTGTTAAAGGGGGTGCATTGTGATTAGGGGTGGTATCATAAATACTTTTCCGAAATTTTGGTAATAATTATTATATTTATAGTAGGTACTAATTACAACTCTAAATTCGATAAGTTACTTGATGTATATAATAAATTGCTACAAGTATTATTATTATTGTTATTATTAAAACGTGTCAATGATGATTTTCTTCTCTTTTTATAAAGAATTGAAATAAAGAGCCCTCGCAATTTTCCATTTTTCTTATGTCACTTACTACTGATCGAATTGTGCCATTAATACACACGCCGCGCCACCGGTAGCACTAAATCACGCCATTGAACTTTATTTAAGTCCTTGATGGGTTTGTTCGCTTCAGCTTCTTGGCGCATAAACTGAATAATATTTGCTACAATTTCACGATTTTGCACAGGTAACACTTTGCGTTTTGCTTTAGACACGAACTCCATACTGAAATGCACGTCCCCACGGTTAGACATTGTTGTTGCGGACTGTACCTAACCCCACTGATGCAACCGCTCCACTGGGCGGGGCTAATTCAGATGCAAAGCTATATTTGACAAGCTGTTCGAAATATTCGACACTCGCTAGATATCTGCATGATACAAATAACAGATGATTTGATCCCGCGCAGGTAGGCGTGGCCATTTACGTCACGCCGTGACCAATTCCGCGATATTTTGTCTTTTTTAAGATCGCGTTGTGTTTTCAACTATTTTTTGGTGTTTTTATATTACTTTTAGGAGTTTAATACTAAAAATGAGATGTGCTGTATATGGTTTTTATGTGGACAATCAATCAATCAATGTAATCAATGTATGTATTTATCCCTTTATTTATATGATTATTTTAAATGATATACTATAAAATTTGTATTATAAGCAGGAGGCAAAGTATATTGTCAATAGAATTTATATAAAATCGCCTTTAACTAACGTAAACTCTCTATTGCGCGTTATAAATTTCAAAAATAGAACACAGCGTGACGTCATGCGCGAACCCGGACGAATTTGACACGGTTTGGTATCATACCTTCTTTTATTTGTATCATGGATATCTGCTTTGGTCAGGTTAGACATCCAGATGATGTGGCGTACTTCGCAGATATTTTCGTCTCCCAGATATATATTTGCGAAGCAGGACGAAAGTTTACGCTCGCTAACACAAGTTAGCAACACTAATGAAATGTCATTGTTCAAAGTTATACTGAATTAGTGAATTGGATGTGTAAGACACTAAGACCCATCCTTATAATCTAAAATTTCTTATTTGTTTTCTTTTTAAATGAAATTGTATCAAAAGACATCCTTCTTAAAATATAGTGCTATTAATCTCCAAAAACCGAAACATTTCCTACAAAAATGCACCCTAAATATCGTTCCGTTGTCTCAAAAATCCAATATAAAAATAATGGGGGCAAAGCATCTGGCTTGTATTTAACCCATAAATCTATTTTGTGTGATACCTGTATCCAGAGGGTTTTCATGTTTAGTGAGTTTAACATGGCCGCTGCCGAAAGGCACTTGCGACTCGATAACATGCGGACAATAGAAGAAGAAAAATATACAAGGTGGAAGGCATAAGGCAAGGATCACCCGCACCAATAATAAAAGCATAATCTAAATTGGAACATGCCCGCAACATAAAATTGCTAAAATATGCAAGCAAATACGGGCAGAAAAAGCCTCAAATATAGCTTGGTGGAATACAGAATACAGGAAATGCATTATGGTGGCGCGCCCAGCGGTTGGTAGTTATCCTACACACGCACAACGTATGAATCAAACAAAAGGCTAGTTAGGAATGAACGGCTGCGGGGCTACGTCTCCTCTTGTCTTGTCTTGTTGTATTAAGCTTATCAAACTTTATTAATTTTGCACATTTTTATTGGCCAATAATTTTATTAGATACTTTTTTCCACAAAAAATAACTTTCGCACATCCACATAGATGTCATCTCTCCACTTACCTTAGAAAACCTTTAATATTTTGTTTAGTTTTTTGTGATTTGTGTTAAAAAATCCTTCCGACATAACC
Source organism: Philopedon plagiatum (assembly GCA_963971165.1). NCBI lineage: Eukaryota > Metazoa > Arthropoda > Insecta > Coleoptera > Curculionidae > Philopedon > Philopedon plagiatum. The sequence goes on from OZ020195.1 coordinate 7,898,959, forward strand.
GCATTATAAAGTACTTCAATGTCCTTAAAACTTTCTGACGTACAAATAGACAAACTCAAGCTTTGTTTTATTATTATTATGTAGTAAATATAAAACAACAAAGCCCTATTAAAGTCCTACACATGGTAAGTTGTATGCGACGAAAGGGCGAGGAAACAATAAACAAATAGGTGGGCGGAGCTTAAATACAAATCACCACTCAGTAAGCAGCTAGATATGCCATTATTATTGTAGACGCCAGCCTATTAACCTATCAACCGGAAGAACGATGCCACCTGTTAACAACGTTGCCTGTTTTCCAAAGATTCACATTATTTTAATCTTGACGAAGTTTCCGACTGGGGACTTCCGATGTTAAAATAGAATAATATTAGGGTACCCATAATAATTTGTTATCTAAACTGCTGGACACTCGAAACGCACCGATCGATTTTTCTTGCATTTTTTGATAGAAGATTTCGCACAAACTACACAATATTTTGAAATGCGCTTTTCAGTACTTTGAAGTCTTATCCCTTTGTGTTTCTGTCGAAGTCGCGGGAAATTTTAACACTTCATAAACAACTTATACAGGGTGGATAACAACAGATGGAAAATTTTGCTAATTTTCATTCTTAGCGCGAATTTTATTCAGCTGATATTTTTTTCAAATTTACTGACCATACGAATCCTTATTTTAAACGTCAAAAACAACTTTGCCAGATTTTACTTTTCTTCTCTGTTTTTGAAGATACAGGGTGATTTCTAATTTGTCGTCAATATTTGAATATGTGAGTGTCTGTGAACATCTGATGATTAATTTACAAGTTTTTTGATACTAAACGACTTAGTTTAGATCAGAAAACATAGGACGTTACGCACTTGATATTTAAGATATACAGGGTGTCTTCAATCGGTCATTTAGGTTTAAATTTCCAAAGGTAATGTTAATTTTTTATTTTCCGCTTTCGAACTGGCTGTATTGGATGATAAAACATCTATCCGTGATTTATGTATACTGGTACAATCATTAGGATTATATGCTGAAAGGGTTTTTTAAATTTTCTGATTCCTGAAAGTTTGTAGACGCTACAGGGTGCATGCATATTTTAGTATTGTTTGTGAGTTCTAATGACCAATAATAAGTGATGTATTCTTTTACTTTTTGGATTTGTATAATTTATTTAGGAAAATTCAGGTTCGTACTACATTTTATACAGGGTAATTCAAATTTGGTGGTCTTGAATTCACTAAAATGAAGTCAGGCTCACAATTTTCGGAAAACAGCTTCGGAAATTAGGCTGAAATTTGAATTACCCTGTATAAAATGTAGTACGAACCTGAATTTTCCTAAATAAATTATACAAATCCAAAAAGTAAAAGAATGCATCACTTATTATTGGTCATTAGAACTCACAAACAATACTAAAATATGTATCACCCTGTAGCGTCTACAAACTTTCAGGAATCAGAAAATTAAAAAAAACCTTTCAGTATATAATCCTAATGATTGTATCAGTATACATAAATCACGAATAGATATTTTATGATCCAATACAGCCAGTTCGAAACCGGAAAATAAAAAAGTAACATTACATTTGGAAATTTAAATCTAAATGGCCGATTGAAGACACCCTGTATATCTTAAATATCAAGTGCGTAACGTCCTATGTTTTTTGATCTAAACTAAGTCGTTTAGTATCAAAAAACTTGTAAATTAGTCATCAGATGTTAATTGACACTTACATATTCAAAATATTGACGACAAAATAGAAATCACCCTGTATCTTCAAAAACAGAGAAGAAAAGTAAAATCGGGCAAAGTTGTTTTTGACGTTTAAAATAAGGATTCGTATGGTTAGTAAATTTGAAAAAAATATCAGCTGAATAAAATTCGCGCTAAGAATGAAAATTAGCAAAATTTTCAATCAGTTATTATCCACCCTGTATAAGTTGTTTATGAAGTGTTAAAGTTTCCCGCGACTTCGACAGAAACACAAAGGGATAAGACTTCAAAGTACTGAAAACCGCATTTCAAAATATTGTGTAGTTTGTGCGAAATCTTCTATCAAAAAATGCAAGAAAAATCGATCGGTGCGTTTCGAGTGTCCAGCAGTTTATAATAAATATATATAATTATGGTTTTTATTATTGTTTTATATATTAAACCATATCGCTCAACGTTATTACGAAAAACAATTTTCAGTAACTTATTTACTATCGTTTTGTTTGTAAGTTTGGCAACAAACTAATTTTTTGCTGCATTCTTTTAGTGGTCGAGTTTTCGTGTGTCAAACTATAGTTCCGTTCCTAAACGAGTCTTGTGCCTATATACAAGTGGAGACGTAAAACATAGACACAACATTTTTGATCGATTTCAGAGACTAAAACTTTTACAAAACCATTGCCATCTGTTAAACCAAATACCGACCAGGGTAATTAATTAAATTAAACAAACTTTTTTGATTTTGAGGGTTTAGGGAGTGTGCGAGAGTTTTTTTTAATTTTAACAAACAACAATACATATTTTTAATAAGTGAACGAACTTTACTCATTTATGAACGTTTTCATTGGCTTTTAATTCCTTCTCAGATTTTTTTTTCGACATAAAAATAACGTTTGCACACCCACATGGATATCATCTTTGGACTGGCGTTAAAAAATTCAATGTTTGTTTTAGTTTTCTTGTAATTCGGTTTAACAAAACCGCTCAAAACGACGAAATTTTCTAGCGTTCCGGTCTTAAAATTGCGCGAGACGAACAATTAATTATGGCATTTTGTAGCTCAAATAGGGGAAAAATGGATCCCGCTGACAAAAAGGTAGCCATACATACCAAACAAAATTGATAAATTGTTAGGGTGAAAAGAAAACAGCTTACCGACTGGTTATTTAAGCTCCAAAATAATAAAAAATACCCTTTTCATAGTATTGGGGTATGTGAAGGAGGTAGTTGATTCACTAAATAACTATTTTATGTTGGCGCAATCCATACATTTGAAAACAAGATGAAATAGCCCGGGATTAATGAGATATTTTCAGGCAGTCGGCTTCACTTAAATCCGCCTGGAGTTAATTATAGTCGGGGGATGAACTTACCTGGGAGGGAGGGGCACGTAAACCTTTCAAGAAGAAAATAAATCTCGTTTGGCCTTGTAGGAATTTCATAATTTAATTTTTTTCCCCGAATAAAAATAATAATATTATGTATAAGAAACTTCGTTCCGGATGTATCTAGTTCTTGTTCCGCTTTTAATATATTATGCAACAAAATCTATTTTTTTTAGACACTGGCGGAACACAACTATACTATAGGGGATGAAGCATTGACCTTCAACAATAAGAGACGACACCATCCATCCATAACATAGAGGGGCATTGAGGCATAATTTTATTAGATATAATAATACACACCGTCATATCCTGACCCTCAGATTAGTGTTTCGACTCTTATACTCTATGTTGATTGAGAAACCGCCAGCAATCCTGGCTATATGATCAAATATACATTTTTTGGCTCCTTCGTGCCGTCTTTTGCTGGAAAAATGGCCAGAGGATAAAAACTAAAATCAGGCCCTCCCAGGCGAAAATTATAGTTACGCCTATGACTAAGACGTCCTGCTTCTGACAGGCTGTTAGTTCTAAGTTCGATTTGCAATAAATCCCATGCTTAACGAGAGCAAAGCCACGGGCACTTCTAGTTATAATATAACCAACGATATTACCGCGTCCCATAACTTTATGTCCTCTCCTGTAATTTTGCAGAATACTAAAAATAAGGAAGAGCAAAAATAAAGAACATTAACAGAAACATGTTGCCTCGTTAATTAGCGTATGTTTTCCAACAAAAACCCTTTTTCAGCCGTCAAGTGCCTCGGGAGAGCCATTCACAACGTGAATTGCCTCAGTCACTCCACAACTTTTTAATTGGCTTACTAATCTATTCTATCTATTATGAATGAGGCGCTTGTGCATTGTCACGTAGAAAGACGAATAGCAGGAAAAGAATCCTGATATGTTGTACCTGACTGGACGTAGATCAAAGCTTTTTTTGCCATATTCGCTAAAAAAAAGATTTTATAAATGCGATTGCTTTGTTGTCTAATAGTTTTAATGCAACCGATTCTTTTCTTAAGAAATTCTCTATACAGGATGGTCCATAAGTAATGGTACATAATGCAACAGCAGACTCCCTAGGTCAAAACAATGCGATTTTGTTAAATTTAGCCAATCCGAGGGTTGATGATAACCAAGACACGGTGTCAGAATTTTGATTTTGGATCGTACTGCTTTTTCTGATAAAACTGGATGATTATCCCCTCGGTATATTTTTGATATTAAGTGATATGTATCAGTTCGGCAAATAATTTCCACTAATTTTACAAAGGTGTTTTTAGCTGATAAAAAACTACTTCATTGTATAAGTCTAGCAGTGATTCCCATAAGGCCGTGAAAACTTTCAATCCAAACTAACTTCCGAGCAATTTCTTTTCTATACAAAATATAATCCCAGTATATAAACTCCGATTCCGATAATTCGTAGAATAAACGGCAACAAGTTTTATTGTCAATGTGTCCATTTAAAAAAAGCCCTTGTGGTCTATCAAACTAAATTATCCTACAAATCAGTTCTGCCAAAATAGGAAACAGTACCATCACACAGAAAAAATTAGTAAGATAAACTAAAATATTCATAATAAAGGAAATACAGAATGCTAGATGTGTTTACTTACTTTACTTACTTGTGGTCATTGTTAAACAGTCTTTTTAATGAAATGTAATGTTTTTTAACGACGAATGCTCCTAATCTTCGGGAAATTATATTGAAAATAATACATCACTAGAATTTACAGTACACCAGCCATAATAACACTTTTATTTACATGTAATGTGACGTCACAACCAATAGCATCGCGTTTTACAAGTTTCGAAATTGGTAAGAGAAAATCTTTTTTATTGTTAATACAATAAATAGAAGCAACCACCAAAAAAATTTAATTTATGTAGAACATACAACAAAACAAATATATTTCAGGTTATTGGCGACTGGAATTAAAAACGTAGAGTCCTCATCGATCGATTTGCTAACTACTATAGCAGAGAATGTTTTCGTTTCATCTTTGTTTTCATTATAGTGTTATTCGACTGTCAATTTTGTGGTCTAGTGAGTTAAAAATCAGCTGATTATAACTGGCTTCCTTAATTTGAATCGCTAATATGTATGTTTCTCATTGCCGCTGTAATTCAGTAACAATCGCACGTTTTTTATGGGAATTTTGCCACATAAAGGAATTAAGGGTATTAATTCAAAGTTAGTTCTTGACTTCATGGGTAAAATGCGAATGAAATGATATTTTTTTAAAGATACTTAATTTACATCGATTCTATACAAAATTAGGGACATGCTGATGCTATGAATCGCTCTGGCGATTTTAAAATACGTTTAAAAATAAACTTAAACATTTACCTGTAATCCATTAATCTTCGATAATCCAATAAATGCCATAATAATTTGGGATTGCAAAATGTAAATATATTTTAGCCCTGATAAGATTATTAAAATCTCATTAAGTAATCATTGACGGATTAGGAAACACAATGTAGGGTGAGAAAATGTGCTTTAACAAATAGATTTTTATTCGGTGACCGATTGAAAAAAGGATAGAAGACTGGAGCAAATATTTTGAGCAAATCACTTAATTCGTCACTATTACATCAAAATGATGTTGGGTATAATATGTCGATGGTATTTACTGATTATGGAGCACCGTACCTACTTTCTCCTAATCACTATTTATTTTATACTTATACTATCATCTTAAAAGCAGCTGTTTCGTAGACATTATGAGCATACTATGCGAAACACCCATCCTTAAACAAAGACTTCAAGGTATATACAGTAATTAATGTATTCCTTTAAATCCATCTTTGCTTTAGAGGTCATCCTGTTGCGGAATGGCTGCACCTGAAGGCCGGGCCACAGGCCAGTGGCACTACGGTCGGCCAATTAATTATTTTAATCCGATCGGAAACGGAAAAGTCGGTGATTTATCTCGTGCTTTTGACTTTTATAGTGCACCCAGCTAAGAGCAAAACCACTGTTGCGCTCGAGCGACTTTGCTAATTTTCTATTTATCATTTGTACTTGGACAAATGCAATAGCACTGATATTCCTACAGCTGTTTTACTATTTATTTCCTTCTAGCTTTGTCGGCTTCCCTTACTTATATATCTACAATTAAATAACAACGCACTACACATTGAAGACGGATTTACGAACAATTTTCAAAACACAATTTTTCGAAAATATAAATTTACATTCAGAGCGTCTTTTTCTTCTTGTAGTATTCAATCCTAGGATTGGTTGGACGCAACTTTCTATCTTTGGCAATCCTGTACTAAATCATTCGTTTCCCTACAGTTAACTAGCTAGTCTTTGACTCTTTGATCTAAATAATTTAGTCTAGGCCCGTTCTCAGTCTGTCTCTCCTTTTTTATGTTCTTCAAATATTCCTTTTTTCCACAACTGTAAACTTCGTGCTCGTTTTCTTAAAGGCATAATAGGATTTTCATCAACAGATTGCAAAATTAATACTATAGAAACATCTTTTTCGTCGTATCTTTTCTTGGTCTTGTTTAAATCACCAACAGATTTTTTAAAATGATTACTGATGCTGGGTTTACACTAGCATGGATTTAGTGGCGCCAGTTGTCACGCCAGTTTTATTTGCACACCAGTGAAGGTTTACACTAGATGTTCACAAATAGAGATTTTTGGCACGCCAGCTTCAGTTTTAAGGTGTTCACATTTTCAAATTTTATTTTACTGGCGTTTGAAACATTAATTGGTGCATACATGTTGGAAGGCTACCAACTTTTTTAATCTGTGCATGCACGCCAGTAAGTGTTTATATATGCATTTTGGGTTTGATGGCGCGCCGAATGCCACTGACCCCCTGGCATGTCGTGTGTAAACCCAGCATAACCTATATTTTGAGCTTCTGCATAATTGTACATTTTGAAACTTTTCTTGAAACTTCTCAATAACGTAGCGATAACAACAACAATCGCAATTTCTGTAATTTTGGATTCAATATTCTTTGATCTAAAGACATCTTTATTATTTTGACAAATACGTCACAGTTATCAAAGATGTAATCAAATAAAAAAGGTGACAATGAGCGTTTTTTAGAAATTTCCAGCCAGATTCTCCAACGCTAGTCCGGTCCAATTTGACAACCAAAAGTTTTAAACTGACAAGTGTAAGAATAAGACAACTAAGTTTTATACTATGAACTTATTTCTGAACTTTTTCGCAAATTTATCAAGAAAAGGACAATTTTAGTACGTACTTTCAACAATAATAGAACTAAATTCATTACAGCAACTCGATCCAAGATTAAAATCATTTGGAAACCAAGTAAATCGCTGAAATATCACAATAATTGTTGTCAAAACATAACTGATCAACTATAAGATCTTAATTTAAACCAGTACTAAATCTTAAATTTTCTTAGTGAATCTGAACGTTCAAGATTTTACTTGAACATCTGGAATAAGAATTCTTTTAAAATTTAAAACAACTTTTTTATTTAAAGTTTTACATTAATATTTTAAAAAAGGCAACTTTACTCATAACCAAATTTTACGTCCTTGAATTTTTTGCATACCCTGTAGAAATGAACAAATTTTTGCCATCCTGGATCTTATTTTTAAAGCGACCAAAAAATGGCACTTTTTCGTATCTTTTACTTTCTGGTCCAATAATTGTCCTACCGTGGACATACTGTACTATAGGGCTGTTAAGGTAATAAACACAGCCAGTCGGCAATATTCTTAATACATAAAAAGAGAAGCACGATTGTAATTAATTTTTAACCTGTACTGCCATTAATTGTACTCCAGTTACAAAACGTTTGTAACCGGCTTAAATATAATACCGGCTCTCGGGTTTTATTACAACTTTTTTGCTATAATTACGCAGAAAGCAGCTTTCGATAGCTTTTTCGGTCATATTTTTTAACCGGTACTATAATTAATTTCGTAAGCAATTAAGTACCTTTATTGCATATTAATAGTGAGCTGAAATGTCGGCAGACTTTTATTGCATTTTACTGTTGCGGAAGTACAGGAGTGGGGGCATTAAATTAAAATATGTACACTGTCTAAAGATTTTTTGTAACTTTTTGATCGACGTTTATAGAAGGCGAAACGGTCTTGGAAGCCCATTTGTATGTATACGCCTCAGATCCCACGCTATATATCGCGGGAACGCCAAATGATTTTGCGTTACATTACTGTTAAAACTTCGTTTAAACGTATACTACTTAAGGGGTTACGCCACCCTGAAATTTTCAAAAAATCGATTTTCTTTTTGGCTAGATAAATTGTTTATACGTTAACATTAGAAGACCCCATGTACGGTCCAGGTATCGCAGACTGAAGAAAATTAAAAAATATATTTGATTTTCAGACGCTGACGTCATACTTTTTTTTCTTTTGCGTTTTCTCGAAACTACTTTTTTCAAAACGGTGTACACGATATCTCAAGATTTACTCAACCGATTTGGCTCAAATTTAAAACACTTTTTCTTTAACATATTATCTACGATGTGATGTAGGATTTTTCGATTGGATGTCTTGTTCAAAAGTTATGAATTTCTTAAACTCAAAATTTCGATGCGAATTTCAAGTTTTTTTTTCAAACAGCTGTCATTTCAACAAAAAAAATTTAAACTTTTTTCCCTAGGTCACATTTTAGCTATTGCCCTTTTAAATAAGAAAAAAATATTTTGTTACGTTTGAGACAATGCCTAACAGCCAGCACCACCAGCAAGGATTTTCAAAAGAGGGTCCTACTTATCGGCTCACATCTTCGCCATTTTTTAATTTTTTTAAAACGTTAATATTGCAAATTGTTCATAAAACTACTATGTATATGCGTGAAATAAAGATTTTTTTAATTATTTTTATAAATTCTGTAATTTTCTTTCTAATTATAAAACGTGTCATTAATGTAATTAACGGATATTATAAAGCTTTTACTGTCCCATTAGCTTTGATACAATCGGAAAAGCTGCTAGTCAGTGTAATTACAAGAAATTTACTTTATCTGGTTATGGTGTGAATAATTCTGATCAGCTTGTGGATTAGCATTTATCTTTCTAGTGAATCGATTATGATATGACTCAAAATGTAAATTAAATTATTTATTTTGGAAATGTTCTGTTCAGTATCAAACGAAGAATAAGTGAAGAAAAGTTAAATATTAAAATGTGAAAATTAGCTATAGGAATTGTAATAAAAATATTTTCAACAAACAAGAAGATCTAGTTTATACATTACTATCTTCCACCCGCGACTTCGTTCGCGGTATAACGATTTTACTCCATTACCAACTTTGACACCCCGTTTCACCCCCTTAGGGGCTGATTTATTAAAAACGTAAAACACATGCTTAAAAATAATTGAGTAAAAAATAGCTATTTGTGGGCGGTATTATACAAATTAAAATATATTTTATTAAACGCACAAGAACTACAGTTTAAATATAAAATCTAAAAATTAAGTGAATAATCATCATCGCAATTAAAATAAACACTCCTATAAAATATATAAGGTATTAGAGAAATAATAAAAAATATTAATTCAATGGGTTATATTGTTGGCTGAAATATTACTCCTATTGCTCGCGGACACCCTCTGGAGGGGTTAAAATTATTTTGGTATTTGTTCGTTGAATCCTCGTTTCAGCTTGCAGCCTGTTTGTTTATTGCGTTATCATTTTGTGTGTTGGTTTGTACAACTAAGTATACCTCCAAAAATGATAGGTCTTTTGCAAGATTGGGGACTGGAGCAACTCATTCCAGTGTTTTATGGTAAATAAAACAAATCTAAAACGCTTTGCAATAACAACGTGTGTTTTTTATTTGTAAATCTCTCTTGACTAGTCTGTTATAAGACCGTTTACTCAGCCGATACGATACAATTAATTGTTGTATTTGTATTTTTTAGACATGTCATTGTTTTCCACCAAATCTAGCTGTAAATAGTGTAAATTTAGGAGATTGAAATGCAGCGATAAGCGTCAAATTTGTTCCATCTTGCATCCTGTACTCATATAAGCCAAAAGTAGACAGATTTTCCTAGAAGCTGATCCTATATTTTGAGTGAAATAAATATACAAAGTTTACCGTGTTCGCGTCAAAATGTTAATAAAATGTCGTTCTTTTATATTTAAATATTTATAGAATGTCTAAACAATGTATGTTAACTAGTACTAAAAAAATTATTTTAAAATAATAAAACGTGGTTCATTTGTTTTAAATATTAATATAATTGATGTATAGAAATTATTCATGTTAAATAAAAGTGTATTGTTCTTCAAAACACATTCATATATACGATTAAAATTACCCAAAAAGGTTTTTGTTCTATTAGAAGTGACAATAAATTAATAATTACTGTTGTAATTGAAACAATAATAATATGTATGGTCTTCAGTTGAGGGGCATATTCTTACAAATAAACTTTTACTAAAACCAATTAGTATTAAATTTAGAATAGGGTATGGCATCAAATATCAAATAATTGTTATATTTAAAAGATCTATTAAAAACCAATGAGAACATATTATTTAAGCAATCTTATAACCTATTTATTGGTTAACAATGATAAACTAATATAATTGAAAGAAACCGAATTTGTATTGTGCAACACGGAATAGAGTGTGCAAAAAGAGACGAAAAATTGCAAGTTATAGGACGAACAATATTAGAAGAGTGTAATACGTATATAGTTTTAATATTTTAACATACTACTGATCCTAATTAAATTAAAAAATTAGCAGCCATAAACCGCAGAGATTAAATCTGCGTTAATCATTTAATAGACCAGCAGAAGCAACAACAAGGGAAAGGCAAATTTATTGGCTATTTTATTTGAGAAGACACGGGCATTAGGGTGAGGGTAACTTTCATATTAAATAAGGGTCACTTTTCACTGAGCTTGATTTAATAGAGTACAAGAAGTGCAATGTACTCTAAAAATAGTCCGATCTTTTGCTTTTTTACCTTACTAATTTAGACAGAATGAACTATAAACGCATAGGTATACAGTGCTTTTTTATTCTCTATAAAATGACAATGATAATTCAAATAAATCTGAAATATATTTTTTTGTATTCTCTACATAACAATAATTATTTGTGGCGGTTACTTTTATGTACTTGATTTGGTTTTTATTAAGAACACATTTTTTTCTCTTCAAATTTAAAAAATTTTCGGCAAAATTAAGCGGACTTACTTGGATGGGAGCTGAGAGGGAGTTAGAGCCAACTCTTTTGGAATCTTAGATTTATGTCTCACCAAGCATCTATTCCATGCACCAGAATACGATTCCCTTGTCAAAATAATGCCAGGATATTCTCTGAATACTTTATTCATTCTCAAACTTTTCAATTTCAGCGGTGGTTTGAGAGTCTTTAGAAAAAATAATGGTTCAACTGCTTTTTGAATATTAAACAAGTTTGACTGGTCAACATTAATCAAGTTAAAAGTTGAAGGCTTTGAGCGGCAGGTCTTAGCAACTTCATCCCATTCTTGAGGGGTTTCTATTGTGGACTTTTCCTTTATCTTGCTTATCATAGAAAAATCTTGATCATTCGGCAAGAAAGAATAACCTCTCACCGGAAAAAATATGAATGATGGTTTTGAATATTTTTAGAACACGAACGACGAAATTTGTTTAGAAAAAATAATAAATTAAATACCTAAACGTGTTCATTCTTTTCCTAGGGGGGCTCCGCAAAAATCAACTTTTTTTTCTGTACCAAAACATTAGTAGACTCACTATTAGGTAAACCTGAGCAAACCTAAACTTGGCATGGGTCCTGTAAGTAGCAACAGAGATATACTACTTTAAAATTTCACCAGCCGCCACTCGTCAGACCTTCGGTAGTGTTCACATGAGTTTCTCACGGAGTTCATTGAAATATACAAGAGCTTCACAACAAATCGTTGCAGTCTAGACACGCCCTGTGTGCAACGTTTTGTCGACGCAAACATATCGAACTATAAGATGTTGCGTGTGGACCACCCTTTAAACAATAAAAAAGTAAAAATGTAAACGAAAATTTCAAGCAATTCCTGATTTCGTTCAAGCCAAACTTATTTTTGAATGTAGTAACAAAATCTGCCGATTTGTCGACACTAACACTTCCACTTATACAACATCTGTTTGCGCAAGCAAATTGATACACTAGCCTTTTGTTTTCTTTCATATATTGTCCGTGTGTAGGACAAAGAAAGAGGAGAGAGAGAACGCTAAACATTCGACCAAACCGAGAAAAAAATTATGGATAAAGTCATTTTAAGAAAAACCAAAATTTATTTAAAATTTACATACAACACATATATTTCGACCTATCAGAAAAGTTACACACAAAATACTACGCCTTGACAACTGTTTAAGCCAAGAATGAACAGGAAATAATTGTATCTCCTCCATGGTTCTAAATCTACATATGTTTCTAACACATCCATTATGTCATGGGGCTTGGGGAAAATTGTAAAATTTGACAACGCTTGTCTTATTAGTGAAAATGTGATGACTTTTTAAATGTCCTTAATAAAGATTTATCTCTAACTATCATAACTTTATGACAGCCATTAACTGATGGTTAGCCTCATAACAACCCGTCAGGGATAGTGTAATTCTTTGTGTAATACCACATTACCTACTGTGCAAGTTGATATTTACAAATGATAGGGATCTTTATGGGGTAGTGCGTGTGCCGAAGGTATTTATATTTAATTTTTGTACTTCAGCCACCCCAAAAACGACTTCTGTGATGACTAGACCTTTAGGAAATATGGCGAGATCAGATATTTTAAATATCCTGAACCTAAAGATAAATTATTACAAACTTTACAACACAAATTTAAGTTTTAAATTAATAATCGGGTTTGTATATTTTATATATTATTTTATCAGCAATTTTTTAACATTTCAATAGTTGAATTTATTCAAGTAGTTTTTTCCTGGTACGTGAAATGAACTATGTGAAACCCATACGCGTAAAAAGAAGTAGAATACCGACTAGGTTTCAAAAATGGCACACGCATGCTTGGACGGACTTTTGGAGTATTTAATTTTTATTATTATCTAAATGGGAGAATATAGAAACAGGGGTGTTAAAATTTTTTAAAAACTATTTAATCAAAATAATTTTTCTTTCCTGTGCACCCACAATAAGAGTTTCATCGGCCTCTCTTTAGACAGACGTTCTGTTTATTCAGGGTAGCAGCTCAACAAGCCGGTTGTTTAATCGGATAATACATTATTCACCGAGTCAGCTATAATTTCCCTGATTATCGCTAATTATTTTTGTCAGCGAGGCGAACGTAAAACGCAAATATTGAATCTGAAGAGTGAAATTTATCGATGGCGATGTTTGACAATGTTAATAGTTGTGTATTTTGCGTTTATTAATTCTATATTCTTGTTTCAGTCTCCCTTGTTATTTATTTATAATTACAAATTGGTTAAAAGTCTTTCTGTAACAGGGTGTGTGTGTTAGGTTAATGACTCTGGTTGGCACCAAATGGCCAGCTCTCTTTTTGTTATTTTTAAGAAAGAAAACGAATTAAGGTGCCTTACTATTTATCTACTTTAGAATTACATGTCCACTCTCTATCATTTTTTTAAACATATCTACAACTATTTAGTGACTTTTATTACTTCGTTTTGTTTCTTATTTTTTCTTCTCTCATCTTATTTATTTTTTACTGTTTCTTAATTTTCTTGTTCCTTTGTTTTTGACGTTTCCTTTCTTTCTTTTTTATTATTATTATTTGGCTGTTATGCTTCGATTTCATTACCTATAATAAATTTATGCAATGCACTTCTGATTTATTAAATGAAATACGATAACTTAGATTAAATGGATGATTTACTATTTCTTTTGGATTGTCGATTAATGAAGGTAAATTATTCTCTAGTTTATTACATTGTTTATGTAACAAATATTTTCATAAATAATATTTGTTCCATTTTTGTCGTTATTTTTTTCTCAAAGTAAGATGTATTTATTGTCAAAATGCGAGTGGTAAATTTTTAGAGCCTTATATCTTTGACAAAATGCAAGATTACTTTTTAAAATAATACATCTCCAGAAGCAACTAGAACGTTGGTGTAATATTATTCCCTGTCTACGCTGTGGGGTAATTTTATGGCCAAACTTTGATTTTACGATCCTCTTCAATTATTAATAGTATGACTCAACGTGGAAATTCAGGTGACACGGCTTTAAGAAAAGCAGGGTCGAAAAATTGTCTTATATCACGGGGGGTTACGAGGAATAGCAAAATTGGAACACGTAAAACGAATGGGCTTTTATAAAAATTGCATCAGTCTCAGCCAAAATTTGTATACATGTTTATATTACAGCACTAGTAAAATTCATTCGGGTTTCAAGGTAGTCCGACAACAAATGAAAACTTTCGTGGCTTTGAACGACAAAGGAACACCACTTTACTCACGAAAAGTGAGTCGACCTGCTTCCTGGCTAAATTTTTTTTTGTTTCTGAATTGTTGTGTTTTGTTCCTTATATTTACCATACAACAAGAGTTTGTACATTTAAAAAAGATTTGTTTGGGCATAAAATAACTAAGCAAAATTTAAAATATATCTAATAAATATTCAGTAACCTAGTTACATTATGGATTATATGAATTTCGAAACAGCCAAGAAACTAATAGAAAATTGTGCTAAAAACCTTAATAGCACAATCATTATTATTTTAACATAAAATTTGTTTAATACTTCGAAGAAATGTCCATAGTAGCGATGGGATATCTCGAATGAAAAATAATCGATCATTCGATTATTCAAATCACTCGAGATATCTCGAGAAGTCAGCGCGATCATTCGAATGATTTAGCCGAAAGATTATAATATAATAATAATCGCCTTTCGCCGCTTCGAATGACGAGACGAAATACGAAATGATACCGCCGCCGACTCGGCACTCGACGTTGCGTTACGATGCGATTGTCTCGGA
Source organism: Philopedon plagiatum (assembly GCA_963971165.1). Classification (NCBI taxonomy): domain Eukaryota; kingdom Metazoa; phylum Arthropoda; class Insecta; order Coleoptera; family Curculionidae; genus Philopedon; species Philopedon plagiatum. The sequence goes on from OZ020195.1 coordinate 7,914,000, forward strand.
TGTGTTTTTCATTCGAATGATTATTTATTTCGAATGATCCTTCGATATCGCTCGAGCATTATTTCATCTCTCGACAACGCATAGCATGTTTTTAATATTGTCTGGGTCTCGGATGATTTTTTCATTCGAATGGTTGTTTATTTCGAATGATCCTTCGATATCGATCGAGCATTATTTCATCTCTCGACAACGCATAGTGTTATTGCATGTTTTTATGATATATACAGGGTGTTAGTAAAGTATGTGGCCAATAAACTTGAGGGTATTATTCCTTACTTAATTTTAAGACAAAACCCCAGGACAAAACATAGGTCCATAGGTCCTAAAAGACTTTGTTTTTAATACACAGGGTGTGGAATTTTTGTAAAAGGTTTTTCCTAAATAACTAGAGGACGCAAATTAGTATAAAGTTGAAATTTGGTTACAATTTTTAATGCATAAATGGGAGTCATGCTAATTTGTTTAAAGAAGTGTTTTTGTTTTCATGGATCTCTTACTTTTTTGTTTTTTTAACAAATTATACTAATAAATAATGTTATGTATAACTTTATATTTTTTTGTTTTTATCCAAAACGGCCAATCCAAGCAAAAAAAATTCAAGAGATGATTTTTGTGTGGTTTTATTTGCTATATTTTTTTGATTCGAATGATTATTTCGAATGATCATTCGATTATTAAAATCATTCGAGAGCTAATATTTCGATTATTTAATTCATTCGATTATTCCCAACACTAGTCCATAGGTTATAATCCGCAACGACCGGGACTGTTTCAGCTGCTCATCTACGTCGAGTCATTTTCCGTTAAATTTCACAAAACCCATAAAAAAGCTATAAAAGGCATAAGAATTCCAATTAAATGTTATAAAAATCCCCGATTTAACACATCACTCACATCAGACCCGTCTAATAGAGTTGAAATGATGGGCTGCAGCGCTCAAATCTTTCAACTTGTTTATGTTAGTTCGGGCTCTCGTGAAAAGTGTGGAATGATAAGCATCACTCCCGAATGTTGTATACAATAATTCTATCCTTGTCTAAAAGTAGGAAGGTCGTATGCAATGTATGTAATGTATGGTTATAACGTTGTTGCCAAAATTAAATTACTTAGGCTGAAAGCCAGTTTTAATATAAAAAACAATTCGAAATTTCTTGAAGCAACAGGCAATATGCAAATTATGGAACAAATTGTCTGCAGGCGTTTTCCCTTCCCCTCTGAATCTCCAATCCGTCAAATCCCGTGTCAACAGATTGCATTCCCCTTCTCTTCAGACGCCCACGGCACGTTAGTACTTAGGCTTGGTCTACGTAGGCTGTCACAGATAAAAAACCGTCTGCCGACGCTAGTACCCGACTACAAAAAAGGTGGTCTATGTTAGTAAATCAGCAACTTTGAAAATGGCAGCTGTATAAACAGGTGAATCATTATTCATGTGCCATTCCATCCGTTCCGAGTTCCGGAAAGCCAAACCTATCCTGACTGAGCCGTTCATATGATCCGAAAAGAAACCTGGCAACATTGTAACCTGGTGTTAATTCCAAAATCTATTCTTAATCTGGTGTTTATTTTTAAGGCACAATTGGCTGGGTGGAATAAAAGATTTACGGGAGATTCACCGGTTTATTAAGAGTGTCCGATAATGTACCTAGATAAATGAACTCTTCAAATTTTGATATTTTGGGACAGAATATGATATGTATAACGAATAATAATAAAAAGTGAAGTGTACCTATGTATAGAAGGAAGTAAAAGTGCGAAAATAAGTTGAATTTTGCCCTGCACACCCTGGGAAAAAGATTAACACGTTTAGGTATTTTAATTATTATTTTTTCTAAACAAATTTTACATTATTTTGTCGACAATTTTAAGAGAAAAGAATGTGTTAGTAGAAAGTTATATAGTCATTTGAATTTTTTTAAACCTAAAATATAATTTTAAAAAAATTCAAATGACTATAAATTTCTACTAACACATTTTGTCCCTTGAAATTAAAACAATTTCGACAAAATGATGTAAAATTTGTCTAGAAAAAATAATAAATATAATACCTAAATGGGTTCATTTTTTTCCCAGGGTGTGCCAGGGCAAAATTCAACTTTTTTCGCAAAATTTCAAAATATTTTTTTTACTAAAACATTCTTAATAGGCTCACTATCAAAACCTCTAAACTTGGCATGGGTCCCGTAAGTAGCAACAGAGATATACAACTTTAAAATTTCACGGGCCGCGCCTGACACCAGGTCCGCAACAACACTGTACATACAAATTATGCATATCAAAAGAAAACTCGCACTTTATTTTACAACTAGTGCTACCACTGACCATAAAAAGAACTTTTCATTGTAGCTATTTTTAAGACTTTCGGAACTAAACTGATCGAAATAAATTAAGGATAATGTGACTCCTCTGAGAAAAAATATCCCAAAAAGAAAAAACTGAGAGCTCACGTTGAAAAGAAACATCCAGGTACCTACATTTCTGTTATGCAATAACTAGTGTTTCTATCGTAAATATTTTTTTTTTGAGATAAACTGGATATAATTGCACCAATAACTAGAAATCCATTTGGCTCTGGTACCTAATTATAATTAGGTACCAGAGCCAAATGGATTTCTAGTTATTGGTAATAATTATTATTATTCATATAGAGAATGTAGTAAATGCTTTGTAAGTTTTGGTAATCTAGGGTTTCATAGGTATTGTAGTAACTACAGTACCTATTTTATGTTTTTTGAGGTGTTTATTTGTAGGTAAATAATTTCTTGGCAAAACTAGGCACTTTATTAAAAAACCTTTTTTTATTAAAAAAGTATATTTTGCTTGTTGCGTTCATATCACTAGTTGCCCACAAAATTTTGACCCACCTGTTAAAAAGCTCATGGGCCGCGCCTGCTGAACAACTTCACATGTGGACAGAATACATTTGTGTTTATTATATCGGCCAACTGTATCCATACTGAGTCCGTAAAAAAAGATATAGTCGGCCGACAATGTTGTCACCAATTCTGTCCAAATCTTGTGTCCAAGCTTAAGAATCATTTAAAAACCAAGTAGATCATAGAATAATAGAATAACTCATGAATTTTTACTAAGGACTTACTATTAACAACAACAACTACTTGTCTAAACTAACGGATCAGCTAGAAGCTTCAAACATAAACCGGATTCAAATCTTAAACTGTTTTTTTAAACTAACGTTCCTCGAACAAAGTTCTCACACCGATTTCTATTAACAAAATGATTACTTTAGATAACAATAAATCATTATTTACGTAGATAACTGCCTCATTGTCCATCACAACTATCACTAAATCGGAACTTCCATCAAAGAAAATAAAAGTCTCTTCTTTTCGTGAAGGCTGTTTCACCGTAACCAATTGACCAATATTGTACCTGATTTATTGCCACCGAGTCGATTGTTATATCGGTTCGAAAGAATGAAAAATGATCGTTATTCACAGGCATGATGTTGCGTGGAATCGCGGACCCGTAGCTAATTTAGCAGTTATGTGTTTGACCACTAACTTTGACCATCGTTCATCGATGACTTTTGTTCAACCAAGGATATATAAAAGGTTTTTATGGGCAAAGATGCGTTTTTATTTTTGGTAAACAGGCAATGTAAAACTAAATTTTGTTTGAAACATTTATAAATTATAGACCAATTCCGAAGCTCAACCTTTTACGAATGTCATTTTAAAATGTGATTATCCCTTTATAAGATAAGAAAAATTGGGCAAAAATTAGGTAGGAAAAAATACAGAATGATTCAAATGCACCGATGACGATGGCAAAAAAAGTCAAAAAATCGAAATTTAATCGACGATTGCTCCCTTCCTATAAAGAATGAAGAAACTAAAAAATTCGAATACCATGTATTTCGACGAGCTCTTTCCGATGACGTATATGGGATGTTAATTTGAACCATTTTGACCCCACAAAAAATTAAAAACCGTGAAATATTTGGGTCCAAAATCGAAATTTCCAGTGTTTTCCCCACTATATCCATTTTCCAGTGATTTTAGGTTTAGATAAATGTATTGCAAAAAATAAGTAATTAAGATTTTTAAAGTTTCGCACTGGTACGAGGTTGGGAAGAAAAGAATAACGTGAACAACTAAGCTTGAAGAAATATCTAAGAAAATACAGAGAAGAAGTTAAGGTAACAGTGGGTCAGGCATCTGATGGAAAGAAATAATGATTATGTCGGCATAAACATTATGACAATCATATACATAAACGGTAGTTGCAATGTAAGTGTACGAGATAAAATGTAGACGAACAGGGAGAGGAATATTTCCAACTAAGCGAAGATGAAAATAATTTCAAGAAAATAAATGTCGAACGAAACGAATTTCTCTATTTCAAAGTATGAGTTGTCTAACTGAGAACTGTCAAGAGTATTATTATAAAATTATTTAAAGATATAATTAAATCGAATTTATTTATAGGAATACTAATACTAAATATAAATATAATCAATTGATACTTAGGAGTGTCAAGTATACGGCATCTAATAAATAATTTATTAAAGTCTTAAAAACTAATTTCTATCAGCTATCTAGTGGGCAGATTAAAAGCCTTAACCTTAACATATGCCTACATATACCTACGTCCGCGGACGATAAAACTCGTTACAGTTAATAGCAAAAGTAACCATTCTATCCTTAACACTAAACGTCTTGAATGCAACCTACAGATTTTTTTCTGGTATATCAATAACAAAATAAGATAAGACCTAACGGTACTTAGAAGAGGAACTCATACCACATACATACATCAGTTGAATTTATGGCCTAATAGTGTAAAAAAGTAAGTAAACAATTTAACAGGAGAGATTTTCCCAAGTCTTTTTAATACACCAACGCGCAAAAGCTCGTAATATAGGTATCTTAAAATTCCAAACATAAATTGATTTAAAATATTCACACAGATAATAAATCAAGATAAAGCGTTGGGTGGGCATCGCGAGGTCAACAGGGTTCCTGCAGAATGATCTAGTTTATGTTAAATCAACTCTATACAGGCCCTTATATGATATAACGTATTATTCTTTAGGACGCTTGCGGATAAGTGACGTTAAGGGAAGGTAACACGATATGTTTTCAAATATGCATTTAACTTGATAAATGCTGCCGTCCTATATCTATTGCAACTTACATAGGATAATTCCAAAGATATTTTTTATATTACTTGTCGCAGTGCCAAAGAGGAAATAGTTATTTTCCTAAAAAGTGCGCAAAGTGATATTTCTTCGCACGCAACTGCTGTTGCACGAACGACCAGGGACGTGCCTATGGGGGAATTGGGGGAGCGTCCCCCCAATGCTGACCCAGTTGGGAAAGTTGGAAAAAGTAAGGTCTATCTGAAAAAAGTCCCGGGCCAGGCAAAGAAAATTCCGAAAATAACGTTGCCAAACTCTTAGTGCTGCAGTTGCGATTTACGAGTTGACTCAGTTGGGAAATTTTTCTGCTCCCCTCCCCCCTAATTATAATGCTGTCGGTCGTCCCTGCGAACGACATGAAGCGGAGTTCGGGCAAGCGGTCAAGTGCGGAAAAAGCAATTTGCGCATGCCTTAGGAACAATATTATTTTTATTTGGATTATTTTTTGAAGAATATATATTCATACCTATATATATATATATATATATATATATATATATATATATATATATATATATATATATATATATATATATATATATATATATGAAGTTACGTTCGTCAGACAAATTCTGAAACATATTTTTTTTCCGACGGGGTAGCTAAACAAACGTTGTTAATTAGCAACACTTTAAGTAGCATTTCATGGTTACCTAAATTGTGTAGGGGTACCTTTTAACATTGTTTTAGCGCTAGTTGCTTCTTGAATTGACAAATGTTATTTGCGAATTATTATTAAGCTTTTTATGGTTTTTGCATTGTTGGTTTAAAGATTTAGTATATTAATTCTTGCCATCAAAAATGCAAATATTGATACGTTAATATTTAACGAAAGTCCTTGGTCAACAAAATAAAAAAGGTACATTGCAATTTGTTAATCTGATCAGAGATTATCCCTGAGCCTGAACCTACGTAGGCGTAGCATTTTGTGTGTAACATTTTTGACAGGTTGACAGGTTCAAAAAGAAAAAGTTGGCAACCCTCTTTCTTTGTCCCACACACGCACAATGTATAAAACAAAACAAAAGGTTAGTTATTATGAATGAATGGTATCGTCTCCCCTTGTTGAAGGTCAGTAGTATACTCGATTTGAAATTGGTTGATAGTAATAAATCATTTTTAGCAGCCGATTCCATAGGCGCACCTACCTGACGTGCCGGTTTGAACCCTATTTACTTATCCGAATAATTTAGTAATCATTATTGTCATAACAGGTAAAAATAATTATGCCGAGAATTCCGGGAACAATTAATACACAATGTTACTTTTCAGGTAGTTACGAAAAATTAGGTACCTCTACTTATTGGTATAAAACTGTGAGTCATTTTAAGAGCGAACAAACCTAATGCGAGTATTCTAGGACACACATTTGGGTAATTTTTGAAAATGGAGAGTCTTTCAGGATTTATTCCAGTTAAGCGAGCTGCGAAATCAGCGCTAAGCATTAGTGAAAAGATTATTGTGCTTAATGTATTTAATGCACTTAGATATCAAAAAAGTGCAATAAGTATCGATTCTGCAGTGGAACTTTGTTCAAAGATGACAGGTATTGGAAAAGCAACCATCTACAGGCTGATGCGGGAAGAAAAGACAGGAACCGTGACGCCACCAAAACCATCTCCAGGAAGGCGAACAATACCGATCGATGAGGACGAAAAGGCCATCATAAGACGAAAGGTGCATTCATTCTATTTCAATAAGGAGATCCCTACTTTGGATAGAGTTTTAGGGGCAGTAAAAGAAGACTTTCCTGCAATCAAGAGAGATAAACTATGGAAAGTTCTAAGAGAAATGAATTTTAGATGGGAAAAACATAGTCGGAAGTCTCATTTGCTCGAAAAAGATGAAATAGTATGTTGGAGACGTAATTATTTGAGAAAAATAAGAAAATTTCGCAATGAAAACAAAACAATTTTCTATTTGGACGAAACATGGCTGAACGAAGGCTACACAGTTGGAAAAATATGGACAGACAAAAATGTGACTTCTCACCGGCAAGCATTTTTAGACGGTCTATCAACAGGAATAAATCCGCCCTCTGGAAAAGGAAAACGATTAATTATAACTCACATCGGTAGCTCCAATGGATTTTTAGAAGGTGGACTATTATCATTCCAATCAGTTCGTACAGGCGATTACCACGAGGATATGAATGCTGATGTTTTTGAGGAGTATTTCGAACAAATGATAGAGCTGATTCCACCTGGCTCCGTCATTGTGTTAGATAACGCTCCGTATCACTCCAGAAGATTGGAGAAGATGCCTACAACTGCTTGGCGAAAAGCAAAAATTATCGAGTGGCTTGTGGAGAAACAAATACAATTTGAGGACAATATGGTTAAAAAGGAGTTGCTATCAATTGTAAACACCCATAAACATCGGTTTCAAAAATATGTTGTTGACGAAATGGCCAAAAAACAAAATATAATAGTGCTTCGGCTCCCCCCCTACCATTGCGAATTAAATCCGATCGAACTGGTATGGGCTCATGTGAAAGGTTATGTGGCTAGAAAAAATACCACTTATAAAATGAGTGATGTTCAAAAACTCTTTGAAGAAGCGCTTCAAGAAGTCAACGCGGGGAAGTGGCAAAGATGTATAGAGCATGTACTAAAGGAGGAGGAAAAAATGTGGCAATTGGATAGTTTACTGGAGAAAACGGTCGAACCACTTATTATCAATTTAGGGGAAGAAGACAGTCCCTCAGATATTTCATTTTCTGATGATGATTAATTTAAAGCGAAGAACTGTAATGACTTACTATAAATTTTATAGAATTTCAAATAGAAACATTTTTCCAAATTTACTTGTTTATTAGTTGCTTTATTGTTATTAGTATTATATTTATTCAAATACAAGGGTAACAAATTATGCCACACATCCGAATGTTCACTAAATTATATAATTATTGTGTTTAATATAAACTTAAACCCACCCGAAAGCACGTGCATGAGTGCAAAACATCACAGGTAGAATACTACCGCTTATTGTTCGAGCCTCGGGTTAAGCTTTGTATTCGACGCCCTTATCAGATCTATAGGAATGGAAAGTTTAATAAATGCAAAAGGGTCTAGACTTTCAATGTATATACTATTTAAAACTTGGCAATTTAGGTGGACCACTCTGTGTACGTGTTTGACGGATTTTAATGATTTATTACTATCAACCAATTTCAAATCGAGTATAGTCACTATACGGGTCTACGAATACTCAGTCCAACTGTTGTTTACCAACAAAAGTATATTCACTACCACTGAATATCTTATATGATCCAAGATCCTGTGTGGTTTATAGCCAAAAAAATGTCGCTTTAAACTAATTAACACTTATTACGACACCCAACTAACTTTTAAAATATTCCGTTTAATTTAATGTGGACGTACGTCTCTAATAAAATTTTCTCTTAAAAATATTATTGTGAAATAGCGAAATACAATCTCATACAATTGCAAGACGATGCATAAAATCATCTTTAGGAACTGGGCAATAAAAGACCTTTTGTTCAATATCTATAAAAGAGATTCAGCGATTTTCGTGATATTTCCAACGGCTGCTGACTATTCAAAGATATCCCATTCGGAGAATGATAGGAATATCATTTCCTTTTAAAAATCATTTTACACTTAATATCTTCATAGTAGCATTTTCTTTTAATTGGAAACACACTATCAATTTTGCGGTTTTAGCAATCCCATAACGCAAAAATTTAAGTACTGGTTGGTCCTGAAAACAAGCTCGTTTGTTTGGAAAAAGTGCTTTTATTCTTAAACCCGATATGTACATAATATGTTTACAACATTGTATGTCAACGTTTCGAGGTTCTTGTATTTTAAAGCTCATACTACACACCACTACCACAACCCACAACTCTCAAGTGTTGATAATTTAATCTTATGGAGAAATTAAAACTTCCATGCAAAGTGGAATAAACCAATCTCATTATTTATTATTTGGCCTATTTTATTTGAAACCTTATTAAAGACTAGCGAATACCCGCGGCTTTGCTTGCGTTCATATTACTAGAACTACCCGTATTTGTAACAAACTCCGTGACGCATCTCGGCGACATTCCCTACTACACTATTTTTTTATGTTAAAAGAAATCTCAATCGTATGTTACCCTGCTTATACAGGGTGTTTCAAAAAACATGTGTGATTACTTGAAATAAACTAAGGCAAAGAGTACATATGCACATGGGTCCGCAGATGCTTTGTTTCAAAAATACAGGGTGTTAAAAGTTTTTAATTTTTTTCAGTTTTTAGTGCCCATGTCTAATAATTCAAAATTAAAAAGGGCCGACACCCCTTTCAGAAAACGTTATTATTTACATATTTATATTTCCCCGCGTTTCTTCATCTTGCCGAATATGCCGAAAATATCGTTACGTTATTCGTATTCGTTACGTTTATCGTTACTTTAGTTATAAAAACAACCAATGAATAGTAGTTTAAAGTTTTAAAACATTGAGTAACTATAAAAATCTAAGGAATAGGTACAAAAGTAACGGGTATTTCGAAACAGAAAATCGGTACTTTGTGTATTGGGCAAATACCCGTTACTTATTAACGGGTAGGTACTTTTTTACATCACTATTAAGAAGTCAAGCAGTCTTGTAACCATGAACTTGTCATATTCTCTGATCAAAATACGTTATAAGGCGCTAAACATTTTTATTTGAAGAATAACATAAAAGCCGTAAGTGCACTATTGGGCCGGTAATATTTGGCAACACACAAAACAAACATTGCCAAATATTCCGGTATTTTACGATTCTAGACGGGGATTTTACGACATCCGTCCAGGAGATTTGATTGCTAATACCGCCGTTTATTGCAAGTGCATAAATCTTTGGACCCTCCGGCCACTGTGGACAGAAACTGTCGTGTTATTAGCTACTCCTGATCGATAAATGGCATGTTGTGGTTGCGTTTGGTGATGCTTTCTTGATAAAATAAAAGCTTTAATAGCGAAAGTAGATTCTAATTTATAAAAATCGAACGTGTGAGCTAGGAGAAAGGAGCCTACATTTTTATCTCGATATATATATATATGTGTATATATATATATATATATATATATATATATATATATATATATATATATATATATATATATATATATATATATATATATACATATATAGGGTTGCAGAAGAAAAATTAATTAAATTGAGATTAGGTTGGTGTTAAATTTTAATACACCACGGATATGGGCAATTGAAAGCGGTTCCATTGTCTTTTCGCTTCATCTCCCTCTTCCAATGTTTGGTTAAAGTGGGGTTTGAACAGAAATAATTTATTTTCCTTTAAAATCATCTGAATATGAGTTTTTTTCACAGCTTTTAGAAGATATTTAACATAGAATTTTTTCTTTGTCTTTTCTAATTGTTATATATTTAGTAATTTTTGCGTAAAAGCCAAAAAATATGTTCTAACTGATATTTAGCACGATTTCTAAGGGATATCACAGGAGTTTTTCTAACAGACTGAAGAACTAAAACTGTGGCAGCATCGTTTTGGACATATTTCTTCTTCTTCTTCTTCTTCTTGAGATTTAAAACTAAACCAGTTCTTTGGAACTTTTTTATTGTGTTGCAGATTCCTACAAATTTCTCGCCAAATTGTTCCATGATGTAGCGGTATGATACTTGGTTTACTTGGCCACAATGGACTACAAAAATCCTTTGTTCAGCAGATATCAATTTGATGAGAAGTATTTTAAATTAAATAATTGCTTCATTTTATAAAGACATTGACAAACAGGTCCAGGTGTCATTATTGTTTAATATGTAGAAATTAGTACTCTGGTTCAAGGTGTGAGAGAGAATAGCTGGGGCCTGATAATCTGATAAAACTCGTTACATCTAATATTTAAATTTTTAAATGAAATGTTGTATTTCGGATTAGGGTTTAATTTAAAACATATTTCATTTGGTCTTTTGGTAACGTTCTTTGATTCGTACTTTTTAGGGCCCTGTATTAAAAATTAAATTTTTCATAACGTGAATCTTATTTATTTTATAAGCAAAATTTTTTTATTAGGATTGATATTTTTACGTATCTTGCAAAATTTTCTCCACTGGTTTGCTCAGGTTTGTTAAGTTTTACCCAGGATCTTTTTCTGTCTTTTTATTAACATTTTTTAACTAATGGAGTTTTACCTTAATTTAATCTTAGAAAAACCGCATTCTCAAAAATGCCTTATAAAAAAGTGGATTTTAGAAATTTTTCGTGTATCTAATGATAAGCAATTAGTTTTACTAACAAGTAAGGCACACCAACGCAACAAATTACTATCTTACCAATTAAAGTCGTAATTAAAAACTACACAATAAATCAAACGAAAATTTCTACTTTAGGCTAATGCATCCAAGTTCTTTATAGACCTTTCAGAGTTTAGTACCATAAACATGATACAAGGACCAAGATAATTATAGTGTGGGGGTATTTTATAGCTAGCTATGTAATTAATAGAAGACTTCCAGCAGCGATGGAGAATTGGCACGCAAAAATCATACTAATCACAATTTTTGTCCATGCTCGCTTGCTATTGCTTGACAAATTATAGTATAATTTTTTTAAACAATGTTCCACCTATTCGAGCTTTGTGTAATTTTTTTATGTTATTACTAGAGAATAAACGATTATACTATTTTTTTTAGTTGGTGTCACTCCGGGGTAAGTATAATAAACCACCCCTAAAAATTAAACATCTTGTTTTTTACCATTTATTAATGAGATAAAAATCTGAAAAAATTATATTATATAAACCTTATAAATAACTATGCGCAGTTAAAATTTCATTGAGATATCTCAAACAGTTTTAAAGATAATGAATTTTTAAGTTAAGGTTTGCCACCCCCATAACTCCCTCATTACTGAGAGGAGGGGTTTAAAATTTGGTGTAAAAATGTTTCTGTCAAAGAACAATAATTTACGAGGTAAGAACAGGGAAACGACGTTGGGGCACTTTTCATAATGGTTAACCGGCTAGACCCTTTTGCAAGATAAGTAAAAATGTCACTCCTAATAAAAGTTTTTGCTGGTAAAATAAATAAGATTCGTTATGAAAAATTTAATTTTTAATACAGGGATTATAAAAAATACAAAAACGGTATTTTGCGTGAAAGTAAACATACTTTGTTTATCATTTTCTACCAAAAGAACAAAATATTAAATATGTTTTAAATTAAACCCTAAGCCAAAGTACAAGATTTCATTAAAAAAATTAAATATTAAAATCACCGAGTTTTATCACATTATTTTTATAAGTTCCAACTATTCTGTCTCCCACCTTAAACAAGATTACTAGTTTCTACATATTAAACAATAATGACACCTATGGACATGTTTCTCAATATCTTTATTAGATGAAGCAATTATTGAATTCAAAATACTTTTTATTCAAGTGCATTTTTTAGATAATACGAATTTAAACTCAAAAAAATATGATATAAACTTAGTAATACGATAAAGATATCAAAATTCAAAAACTTCACCCCCATATTCAACACATTTTTCTAATTGCTTTCTTATCTGCAGGAATTTCTGTTTTCTTCCTGAAATATTGAACGAACAGCCTGGGTTATTCTGCCTTTTAGCAAGCGCGACCCGTGAAATTTTAGATGGGTTAGATTGTTGACATAAGTACTCAAGTACTAGTACTACACAAAGGACACAACACAAATATCAAATAATATCCAAACAAAACACACAGTAAAATCAGGTCGAACCGAAACACTTCAACTTAACAAACCAGCGGACTAATAATGTTGAACGATAAACAAGAGCTTGACGGTGGCAGCATCACAAATGCAATTCTAACATATCAAAGGGTCGCGTGCTGTGTTGCCAAATTACTGTCAAAGTTATAGTCAAAGACGTAATTACTGTAGATTTTAATATTTTATAGGCACAGTTACAATTATTATTAGTAATTACCTAAATATCTTCAAATAAAATTAGGTAAGCTTATATTAAATGTACAAATGTATCTCGAATATTGTTCTAATAATAAATTGGTCAGCTTTACATTTGTGAGCCAGAATTTGCGACAACCCGACATCCGGCGCTGCGGCGTTGACGGTCACGCGCGCTCCGAAAGTGATATTATTGGTGGGCCGTCGACAAATTTTGTCTCTTTTTAACTTCCTCAAGCGCGTATGTTTGTACGTATGTATGTACGATTTGCTCAATTCGAAGACTTTTGGGGATATCACATTGAAGCTTAGCATGGCAGAATAGTCAGCCATGTTTCTCATATTCTACAGTCACGATAGAAGCAGAAATTTTTGCAAGATAACGTTTATTACCGTTTATCTACGATAAACTGATTTTAGTTCTTGTGCGTTTTTTAAAAATAACAATCAAATTCAATCTGTAACAGGTATAGAATACAAATATTTACATTTACATCTTAAAAACAGGATACTTATTCTACATTCACTCAGTCGGTTTATAATATAGAACATCTATATCATACACCTAAGGACATAACGGTATTTTCGATAGTGATAAGTAGGGCTGAGCAATATTAAAAATTAAGTATTGAAAATCGATAATAGGATTTGACCTATAATATCAGTGTATCGAATATACCCTTTAATATAGCCACAAATCCTAGTTATTTAATTCGTTTCCAATTTAGGATAAAAAAATCATTTAATCGACGGCGACGCAACGTATCGATTTCAGACGTACCTAGTAGAATTAGATCTCAAAACTTTAAATATAAATAAAAATAAGTGCTTAATTGTCAGCTGTTAAGAGTTACATCGCTATTCGATATAATATCGATATCACCGTAATATCGATATACTTTCACCGCTGCATTCCATAAAATATAGGGCTTCCGGGGTCTATTAATTTCAAAATTCCATGAAATGATTTGTAATATTGGCTTTTATTAATAATAGCTAAATAAAATATGTTAATGATAATAAATAGAGGATATACAACTTACTATACGGTATATTAAGTAGTTTTGGTGCCACCCAGTTTACCTGCACAGTGCACCGTCCAGTGTGATAAGTAGAGCAGTGCAAATACGAGTAATTTCAGTAGCGCTACCATTTTATTTATTGGTTTGCTCTCAGAATTGTTAGGATATTAAGTTTGAACTGCAGACTTTCTAAAAAATGGCGAATATCGACTTTTGTGCGATTATTAAATTTCTAACAAACAGGAGAAAAGTGTAACTATTGTGGGGACACCCGCCTTGGTAAAACCCTGATTTATAAGTGGTACGTTTACTTAAACAAGGCAGAAAATCTTGACGATGAACGCCCTGGAAGACCAAGTGATGCGACAACACATGAAACGGTGATGAAAGTTGAACTTGCCATTATGGTCGACTAAAACTGAAGGCGATCGCAAAAATGTTCAAACTTTCCGAAACAACTGCGTTTAAAATTCTTCATGAACGCCTTGGGCTGTCAAAGGTTAGGGCGCGATGGGTTCCCCGAAATCTCACACCTCATCCAAAACAATATCGCGTTGATTGTTGTAAACAATTTTTAGAACTCTGTGGGGACAATCAGGCAGAAGTTATCGACAGGATTGTGTCTGGAGATGAATTTGGATTAATTTTAATGATCTTGAATCAAAAGAAGAGTCGAGACAGTGGGCATGTAAAGGGTGGCCCAGCCCCAAAGAAATTCAAAGTGCAGTCATCGGCATCGGCTGGAAAAGTGATGACAACAATTTTTGGGACTCAGGAAATTCTGCTTGTAGATTACTAACCTAAGGGAGAGACCATTACAGGAGCATACTAAGCGAAGATGCTAACCAATTAACCCCCAGAATCAAAATTCAACTTTTTATACTTCACGTCGATAATTTTTTTTAGTGTCTTTAGAACAACGATGTTTTATTCTTCTAATACACACACAGACAGACAGATCGGTTTAAAATTTTGAACCTGATAGATTCTAAATTTTTTTTATTTCATAGTATAGTTGCTTATCTCGAAATGTTTTCAAATTCTTTAATCTTAATAAGAACCAACAAGATCCCAAAATAACCATAAACAAGCATGACGTCTTTTAATGAGACGTAGTGGTAGCTAATGGGCTTCGTACTCACTGGAGTATAACGAGATGTCAAGATATTCCTAATTTTCTGAAATTTCTTTTTGGTTTTCTTATTGTTACTTATTTATAATTTGAATTTTACACGGTTAAAATAGAGAGGATAAGTTTAAATTTGTTCTAGAACGACTCTAGTTAGTCACTAGTAGAAAATCCATGTTTTTCAACGGAGCAATAAACGGTTAGTCAAGTCAGTTCAAAAGTTTTTATTAGCGCAAAAATTTTACACAGCTTATAGAAACTAATAAACTAAATAGATATATGTCATGGAAAAACTAAAAATATTCAACGAAAAGTGATTTTTATCGGCAATTTCGGAAATAGCTAAAGTTCAGCGTCTCTCCCCTGCTGTGAGGAGAGGTGCCGCACAAAGTGGGTAAAGATGCCGCACCTAGTTTTTCTTTATCTGATATATTACTCTTTCGTAATTCTTCCCTTTTGCAAATATTGCAAATACCACCATATAACGTGCAGTCTGGGTAACATCATCTATTGACCGACAGCTGTACTCCCGTAAAGTGCGGCGTCTCTCCCGACGCGGCAACTCTCCCGCACTTACCCCTAAACCATATTAGCATTAATTTAATTTATTTTCTGCATGCAATCCTAGAATTTCGAGGAATCCATATATTTTAGCTCTCCCCGGCCGGGCGGCCGTAAAAAAATAAAGAATGAATATTATCGGTAGAGGTGTACTTAAGACAAGATGCCTAACAGGTTTTTCCAATTAACAAGTTTAGTTTTCAGTAAAACAAAAGGTCAAATACTTTAACCATAAGTGCTAGTATATTTTTATAGACAGACGACAGACCATTACACTATTACATGTTCTAGTGGATTAACGCTTTTCGTGAATAGGAAAAGCAAATAAAATATATTCAATAAGATGATCATTATGCTGATAACAGTTTTATAAAACTGATTTACTATACTAAACAAACGTTCTGAAGATTAGTATTCAGCGCAGTTTAGCGCAAGTTATAGGCATTTGCATTTTTTTTTAAATTATATTTTAAATTTAAAAAATTATTATATTGTAATTAATAAAAGCTCATTGTTTAAACTAAAGATTTAAAAAACCCAAATTACTACTGTAACAGCCAATATTAAAACTTTTAAGCCTATGTCTTCCGGTAATTTGTAATCGACAAATTGTGGCCATAAACAAAACATTTTACATGAAATTTGTTTACTATTGCCTAATTTTAGACTGAGAGATCTATATCAAGTTCATGATCTAATTACGTTGATGTAATGTGTAGTAGAAACGGAATACATTGACCTCCATGATTTTCAGACGTGTAATTTATGGTGTTATAAAGCATTAAATGTATTATTAATTTATAGTAAGTCATTTCAAGATTGTAGTATTGCAGATACATATTTGATGACAACAATTTATGATGAGTAGAAAATATTTACTTGTGTTTTTAAAGCTTTACTTAGAATTTTTTATTGATGTGTCTGCCAGTGAAACTCACTGACCTTTATCAAAAGGAGACGACAACATTCATTCATAATTAGCTTATTGTTTTGTTTCATACATGTGGGTGTGTAGGACAAAGCAAGAGGAGAGGGAGATCCCTAAACATCCGACTTCGTGCGCCGTCGCTATTGGTGACTCAAATTAAGGAAGCCGGCTGCAATCAGCTGATTTTTAATAAATTAAAATATAAAACTTCTAGGTTAAGGTTTTGCAAACTGGCGCCAAATTTAAATCTCGAACTATCTATTGGGACACTCTTTACATATATGTTTGAAATATATCGACCTACCGGCTAATTTGCAATTTTTTTATGCACAGGCATCACAGGCTTCATCTGAATAACCACCGCTAAACTAAAACATTCGCAATTAAGAGGGGCATCTTTAGTAGCCTTTCTTCATGACAACCTTTCATTAATTTACTTCCAAAAATTTACGAGTTGGCCATGGGTCATGGGCCGCTGGACACGAATAAGAAAAAAAGAAGGACCTCTGGTACAACAAATGCCTTACAAGGGATTCCACTTAGTCTCTGCTTACGGACCTCCATGATTTATAAATATTTGTTTGTGGCTCGTTTGATACTAGAGGAGCGATTTGGAAAGATATTTTTATTGCGTTTTTAAAAAGAACTTATACGAATAGGAGGAAAGATAAATTAGTGCTAGGTAGTGATAAAAGTTTTATAAAATTATTTTTAAGAGGGAGTAGGGAGGAAAGTAGGTTATTTTATTCCCAATAATAATGATTTCTTTGAGTTTAAGTTTGATGCGATCGATTATTAAAGAAAACTTGGTGGTGCAACAACAGGTATTCAGCTTCTAGTCTATATACTTTGTTAGCCTGTTTGAAAGTAGTGTGTGTACAACTCACGTTCATTGTTCTTGTCCCAACAGTTTTACCCGTTCGAGTAAATCGGCGTTAAAAGAACGTAATGTGTGGGCCCCTTAACTGTCAACACCCCGATATTATTCTTGTCAATTTAATATCTCAGCGATTAATAAAAAAAAACTTGGAAGATGTCTTACATCTTTTCCCATCCACCAATATATCACGATATTTATCTAATTAATATTAAAAGAAAAAGTCAGCCTGGTACACGAGATTAAATTAAAAGGAAACCGGTGTCAATGGCGCGTTATCGCGGCCACAAAAGGTCTAATCAGTGCTTAAAGTGGGGCCTCGCTAACGACAATTAAGACTGGCCGGGCCCCCGGGGAGGTTATTAATCAGATACACCCCCTTATTGCAGGCAGCTGCACTGTAGCAGAGGGGTGGCTTTTTTAAATAGGGCATACTTTCCTCGGACGGTGGTTAGAAAATTTAAGGAAGTTTCAAGTGTTTTAATTAGAGCTTTGTTTAAGTTTATTTTTAATAAGGTCGTCGACACCATGTGGATCATGGGGAAGTGCATGCTTTATATTTAGGTGCTTAAAGTTAGTTGAGTGCCTAAAAAGGGACATTCGAAAGAATCGCACCTATATAACGTATGTGACAAAAGTTTTGAGACAAAAAGGTAGACAATGCCGTTTATTTCCTTTTAATCTTCAAGAGAACAACAAGAGGCGCATTACGTATGCATCCCTTTACTGCCCAGCTACAACAGCCTAGCCTAGATCATCCTACTTCTCTCGCTCATTCATACCTCCATCACCATATTATGGAACAAATTACCTGCAGATGTTTTCCCTTCCCCTCCCAACCTCCAATCCTTAAAATCATGTGTTAATAGATTACATTTATTTCCCTTCTCTTCAGATGCCCACGGTACGTTAGTACTTAGGTTTGAAGTCGGCTGTGGACGGGGGCTGTCTCAGATGAAAAAAATATATCGATTACTCAAGCAAATCAGGGAAAACAAAGTAGAAGGACAAAGGAACCCCAGGAAGAATCTTTTGGTTGGCCAATTTAAAATACTGGCATGAAGTATCATCTATTAACCGTGCTGTCTCAGACAGAAAAAAAACGATATTTTTATTTGCTTTTTCAGTACTTTGTTGTTAATTTCCTGAAACGTAACCCCTTCTTTTTCGTTTTACTGCGATTTCCAAAAAAATTATGAAAAGTCGGCCTCTTTGCCTTTACTTAAATAAAATCGGCCTGATACCAACTTTAAACTATTCTTTTCACGGTTATTCCTCTATATAAACAAGAAAAAGCAATAATAATATTATTTCGTAATTATTTCATCATCAAATTTCAATTCCAATTTATTCAGACTTGCGTACCCACTTGCCCAATATACAACAATGTAAAATTATGTTAGAACATCTGATACTATAATAAATATACTGTTTCTTTCACAATCAAGATTCCGAAGAAACCGACACGGTACGGTTAAAAGAACCAAAAAAGACGATCCAATGCGGCTCGAAAGCATAATTGGTACCGACAAGTAAAAGAATCGAAATAATCGACACATGTAATCTGGTCAGTCGTTATGAGATGCCTAATAATTTTTGTAAGAAATTGGTATCGGGTTTCAGTGTGGTATTCATAAGACACTGCGATATTCAGATAAAAGGACGCGGCTGTGTACATTTGGAAACTTGAAGAAATAGGATTTTTCTTTGTATTCATTGTGCATTTTCTCTAATATCTTAGTCAAGCGTTTTCGACTTTACAGTCACCATCAGTGCTAACTGAAATAAGTAAACGAAAGACATTAATAAATTAGACACAATAATTTATAGTATGCAAAATATTGTAATGTAAAAATTCCATTATTCTTACATACAAACTTAGCAACAAATCCACTGAAACTGAAGACTCAGTCAGCGACCTTGGCGTTATCTTCGACAGACAATTATTATCATTGAATCAACATGTTGACAGTATTGTTCTCAAGGGCTTCAGGATGCTTGGATTCATGAAACGAAACACCAAATATATCTACGACACGAAAGCTCTTATGTGTCTGTACAACCGTCTCGTTCAGACTATCCTTGAATACTGTTCACTGTTCAGTAATCTGGATTCCGAGTTACACCATTTATTAGAATATACTTAAGAGGGCTCAGAACAAATTTACGAAATACTTATTATACAAGCATAGAGACCTGATGCTGTGTGGGATGAAGAACCTTGAGCACAGACGAAGAGGCGCACTTCTTATTCTCTTGTACAAACTTTTAAATAATCAGATTGATTGTGACAGATTGTTAGAGCTAGTTTCATTATTGGTTAGACGCACGAGGCAGCAACAACTCTTTCATGAAGTCTATTAAATTAAAAACGAACTAAGTAATAACAGTATAAAAAATAATTAATAAACGATATATGAATTTTCTGATTAAATTCTTCGGTATTTTAATATCATAAGTGCATTTTCCAAAAATCCTCGCAATGTTTTTTAGCAAATGGCATGGGTGCTGGTGGCTATAAAAATCTGAATCTCAGACAAGGATTTTTGACACCTGCACGAATGCTATTTGCTAAAAAAATTCATTTGCATGAATTTTTTGGAATGTTTCTCGAGGAACAATTAGATGCACGAATAGTATTTGATAAGACTATTTCTTGAGTAAAACATACCCTCACAAAAAAAAAATGCAATAAATTACAGGCGCAGGGCGCTCTAGAGATCAAGAATATATTATTCGTCAGTCCAAGATATTTATTAAAATCCCTGAAAAGTAGGGCAAAGAACTATTTTTTAATAGGTAGACACTAAATCCTTTTTATTGGCAAATTTCATAGACCTGTACCACTTGTAACCAAACAGTCGCCGACTTCTTTGTTCCTAACCGCCCTTTAACATAACAAAGGTATCTTTTCCACACTTATAGGGCATTACACGGACAGGTAGACAAAAGGTCGCTTTTTGTATCGTTATACTACAGCTACTAAATAGCTGGTGAGATTCTTATTTGGCAGATACCGAGTCACAGTGGCGTACAGAAATATAGTATACTGTTCACTCTTATTGTATTTGGGTAATTCTTAAAACATGTTTAAAGCTCAGAGTAAATTTTGGAGCCTTCTCACACTGGAAGCGACTTCATCGTGCGACTGCGTGCATTTAGTTCAGACCTGCGACTTGATCCCGACGGGCTTGAATTTTCGTGCGATATTGTGCAATTTATATTGAAGGAGTAACAGGGCTTTTTGATTTTTTGTTGAACGAGTTCAAACTCATTCGGAAGTAGTCAAAGAATTTCTCAGAATCTTGCTTCAAATCATCCATTAAATGGTGTAACTCGCCATACTCTTCCCTCTTCAGGAATATCTCGTTAACCCATTTCGTTCGTCTCTTTCGCCTCATCAGCAAACCACTACTTTCAACCAAGTAAAACAACTCACTGGTCTTTTCAAAATATTCGAATACGAAAAAACTGAATTAAATTTCACGGCAACCACCACACAACAGCCGCCTGTGAAAGACAAAGGACACCCACTAAACATAGTATGCTCCAATGTGAGAGCTCAAGTCGTACGACCGAGTCGGCGTCTAGTCGTCCATAGTCGCAATTGCAAATTTTTTAAAAATTATATTTTAGGTTTCAAAAAATTCAAATGACTCTAACTCTCTACTAACACATATTTTTCTCTTAAAATTTAAAAAATGTCGAGAAAATGATGACCCTGGGGAAATTATTTTTTTGCTGCTCTAAATCCCAATTGCAAGGAAAAATTATCCTGTTGTTTGGAACTAAACTGTCGTCGTTTTCTTTTTTATAAATGGTCCCGATTTGCCGCTCCTCTAATCCTGCTGCCCTGTGCGATTGCCCACATCGTCCTTGGTATCGAGCAGCCTTCATGTGACGTAAGAATTCTCAATAATAATTGTATTATGGCATACGCAACATATAATATTTTTTAATAGCTGAACGCGACAACCGAAGATCTACACCACTGGTAGTCGAGATGTGTGCCGTCGATCCCTAATGATAATAGAGGATAACAACTTTTAAGGTAAAATCACACAGGAATGCCGACAGGTATCTATATATAAAGTACCGTAAAAATATATAATAAAACGTAAACCTCTACTATGAAGGGGTACCTGCTTTATAACACCCTGGAAGGAAATACAGAATAGATATTTATTTTTTATTTTGGATAATATATATATATATATATATATATATATATATTCGAATTTTCTTCGGTCAATATATTTAATATATATCGGTAAATGCAAAACACAAGACCGTAAAATGACAAATAAAATAAAGTAGGACTATTCTTTTTGATTCTGATCTGGGTGTCCTTCTGCTATCGCGATTTCTGGGCCATTACCCTTCATCAGGCAGGCTCAGGTTGGGTTGGGTTTGATTGGGTCTGGGCTACTGGGCTACGTGGTGGCCAGTCTAAGTATTCTGGAACAGCTCTTGCAATGCGAGGACGAGCATTATCTTGCATCAACATAAAGTTGTTTCCTATAAAGGGTGCAAAAGGACTGATATGTGGTGCTATAATGCCAGGAATATATCGATCAGCCGCCATGGTTCCCCCATCAACCATTACCAAGTCAGCTCGAGCTTCCATATTTATGCCACCCCATACCATTACAGAGCACCCACCTTAGGCAAAACTTTGACTCGGAAAATAATATTTTACTCAATTCCTCGAAGCCCCAATTTTGATGTTTCCAAGCAAATCGGAGACGTCCTGTCCTATAGTTTCTAGTCAACTCTGGACCAGTTGCGGGTTGTCTAGCACGTAAACCTACCTCCTTTAATCATCTCGGAATAGTTATTACATTTACGTTTATCTGTCGTGCCTCTTCCCAACGATTTCTAGCCATAAGAGCAGTACAATTTCTATCGCGTAACACAGTTAGAGTTGAAAAACGATCATCTTGGGAAATTGTACATCGTTTTCTGTCAGATCATATTCTCCTCGTATTGCCGCTTTCATTGAAACGTTCCGCAGCTTTCCGCTTTTTGAACGCTAGGTACTTCCCAGTACTCTAGAAGCATACTAAGACCTTCCATCATTTATTAGAGCCATGGCTCTTGCTGCATTAGTAGGCGAGAGAACCATAATTTCCAGCTGAAACTTTAAAATTTAAACATGGCAGAATAATAATTATTACCATAACTGTCAAGATGTGGCTTAATTTACAAAGCCATACCACCCTTAGTTTTAAGTTACAATAATTAAAATTAAAGACTTTGATCACATGTGCAGTGTTTTCTTTAAGAATTCATATCTCTTGAAAGCAGAAAGATATCGTGGTGAGTAAAAAAGCAAAATGTTAAGAATAAATCAGACTCCACAGAAAAGCATTGTCAGTAGAGTTAAGATTGTAAAATTACTCTACAGGGTGTTACAAACTTAAGTAAAAAACATATATTTTTATTTCCCTGTAACATGTATACCCTTTTCTAGAAAACTGAAAAAAATTAATTGACACCAATATATTTATCTACAATTTAGAATAAAAATCATTTAAATCGGACTATAGAAAAAAGTTATCATACATTAAATTCGATCAAAATTTTGGATGGATCGAATTTAATGTCGGTGAGTGTATTTAACGTTTTGCATTAAAAGATAAAAAAGGCAACTTTACTCAATCAAATTTTACGTTTGCGTATTTTTGCATACCCTGTACAAAAAACAATTGTTGGCATAGATGATCTTATTTGTAAAGACAGATTTTTTTTTTATAAAGAATGACATTTTTATCTTTTTTATTTTTATTTTTATCTTTCACTTTTTGGTCCATTTCTCCTCTTGTCTACCCCATTCGTGGAGATACTGTATATATGGATCCTCTTGCACTATCTGATATACCCAATAAGATCAAAACTAATATTAATAAAAACTAAATAATCATCGTATTTTAAAATATTGTGAAGCTTTAAAATATGTGTATCATACTTTAAAAAATAGAGTCAGTAACGTTTGAATTAACCCAGTTGCGACTATTCTAGATTGCAACCACGCCCAACAAAGGCTCTTGGGCTGATCGTAAAAATTTTCATGGAAAGTGCACTTAAAAGGTTTACGAAGAGCGGTTAAAGGACGATGCAGAATCTTCCAGATTTTCCTCCCTTCCACCTGGTCATACAGGGGGAGGCGAGAATGGGTCTCTATCGACTCCAAAACACACTGCCCTCTTCCCTATGGAAAGGGGCGGGACACGAACTCATAAGAGAGAAAATTGGAGGTTTCGATTTAGTAATGAGATCAGACTACATGACTCCAAAACTCCAATATAACATTCCCTTCGAGGCAATAATAGCAGATCGAAGTGAATGGACAGCAAACAACCCGGAGTTTCCTCCTGGGGCATTGATATGGTACACCGACGGATCAAAAACCGAAGTGGGAACCGGTGCAGAGGTACATGGGGTCAGACCGAGAAAAGACATGTCTTCTTCTTTGGGGAAATATCCCACGGTAGTCCAAGCCGAAACCTACGCCATTCTACAATGCGCGCTGGAGAACAATAGAAGGGCTTACTCCAATAAGCGGATCTATATCTGCTCGGACAGTCAAGCCGCTCTGAGGGCACTCTCATGCCAGAAGGTTAAGTGGGGACTGGTATGGGAGTGTATGGACGATCTTGACGTGCTTGCTGCCAGAAACTCAGTCAAGCTCTTGTGGGTACCGGAATACAAAGGCATCACTGGCAACGAAAAAGCCGACGAATTTGCCAGACAGGGATCGGCTACACCATATATTGGCCCAGAACCGTCTCTCGGGATACTTAAGTGCGCGGTACGAGAAGCGGTAAAAAGATGGATCAAATATCAACATAAAGTCCACTGGAACAAAGTACAGGAACTAAACCACCGCAAAGCTGTCATAGGAAATCCTAGTCCTAAACTCACTGGGCAACTGCTAAAGCTCAGCAGGATCCAGTTGAGGACAATTGTAGGAGCTGTAAAGGACCTCCTTAACAAAATGAAACTGTACCAGGGCCAACTCAGCTGCAGACGATGCGGAAGGGTAAGGGAAACAGTTCAGCACATCATCTGTAATTGCGAATCTCTAGATCGCAAGCGCCACCAACTATTCGGGCAACCAAAGCTATTTTCAAATTTATTGGGTAGGCACAATAGGCCTCAAATGGCCGCGAATGGAGCGAAGTTTTTCGCAGTTTAGCACGCGCAGTTTAGTTCGCGTTCTCTTCGCTTAGCTTAGTTTCGTTTCGCTCCCAGTGGCCGCCCGCCTTAATACACATTTTTACTGGAATAATAATTTTGTGGAAGTCTTTACATAAATTACCTATCTGTATAGTTTGCTTAGTTTTGTAATTATTTCACACAGTTTTAAAAAAAGTTACCCAAGTTCTACCGAACGCAAGTTTGTGTGAAGTAAGCCTTGCTTACAGTGTAACCAAAAAGAAAAAAGTGTTAACATAACATTACTTTTTACTGTTTTTCGCCTCAATTCCTCGCTCGGGTTATTTAACAAAAAGGGAAGGAAACCTATATAAAGCTCGTCTTGACTTGTAAAAAAAAATTGCCCGAGTATGATTTACTAAGTAAATGCAATTTTATAAATGAAATGGGGGGGGGGGGCGTCTCAGTTATTGGCTGCTTAGAAAACCAATACTTAATTTGAAAAAGCATTCATTAAAAAATTTCGCCATTAATAAAGCGCTTCTACACTTACATCGTTATCATATTTTCGTAAAAATTTTACGTAGGTACATTAATCATTAATCTGATATTTTACTAAATATTCTATTTATTTTTTACGGAAATAATTTACTTAATTTACCTAATATTTAACTAAGATAATCAAATTGTGTGTTTTATCTAACTCATAAAAACAATTTCCTTCTAAAATTAACACTTATTACGCACTATTTACTACGACATTATTGCTAGTAAAATGTATTTTTAAGCTAGTCAAGCACACGCAACACTGGAATAATAGAGAGCATCAGCATCAGCGTTATTTGATTTTTGAGAGACTTGGAAGGTAGCCTAACATGAGTCAACTCTTTATTTTAAAACATCTGACGTGTTAAGGTAAAGCCCATAAAGATACGATTTACGATTTTTTCCATTTTCTATAATTATTAATATCAAAAACTATCATTTTTGAAGTAAATTTACATCATGCAAAGATCATTGATTTGTTTACAAAATATTTAGCAATACGTTCGTGCGTATTCTTTTAAAAAACAATTCAATTTTTAAGACAAAGTCAGAGTAAGGTCACATAAAAGTTTATGATTTGTAGAACAAATTACCCCTAGATATCAAAATCCTTGATTCATTTGAGTGAACTCATTAATTCTCTTTATAATAAATGTACTTATCTGCCTGTCCCAGATTTTCTTATTTTAAACACCAGTAATTTTTTTATATGATACGCTGACTTTGAATTTGTAAATCCTTACAATTAAATTATATTAACAATATAAACTATAAACGTAAATATACTTTCATAAATCTCGGTGCTAAAACACTTACCCACTGCACTGGCTAAATCACCCGTCCTGATACTGAGGTCTCAATAACTCGAGAAACCAGAAAGAGGTGGGAATTTAGACCATCTAATTGGTCATTTCAGAGAGCGTCCAGCCAATCACTTGCGGCTGTATCTACGGGGTCAATTTAAGACAAAAACGTACGCAATATGCATTAGATTTTAGCGCTGTAAAGCCTGATATCTAGTTAACTCGGTATACGTTGATCCCGAATGGATTTTCAAGGTCACTCAATTAAAATTAGAAGTTCTATACCAAGAATGTTACTCAACAGTGTTGCCATATACTCCTTAAAGATGTACTTTACCTCTTTGTACTTCTACGGCCAGTGCAGCCCCCAGTTACGCCTATGATCGAAAAGTCATTGGTTGGTCAACCACATTGTTAAATCACGAATAGTAGGGATGATTATTCGTATTATGAACTACCCTAATAAACCTAAGCGAAGACGCGAATAAAGACTTGTACTGGTCAAATATATTGGTTTCCGTTTAATACCGTAAGTTTTGTGAATTAAGTGAATAGTGTTTTGTATGTTTAAATTCTCTATTATTTAACGTTCAGTATTTAGGTAGCATGTAACAAATTATAAAAAGTGCATATAACTAGTTTATTTAATGAAATTATCGCTAAAAGTTATTGCCAAAACAAACAGGTTCAATACACTTCACTTGCGTGCTCCGTTGTCCATTCATAAAAATGTTCCGCCAGCACAGCCCACTACGATAAATATGAACTGATCTTATCGCATTTTGGCATAGTTATTGCGTCTAACCTTGGGGATATTACACAGTTTTATTTGCATAATAATAATGAAACATTCAGGTGCAAAAAGTACATAAATCCTAGGTAAATAATGGATTTAAATACAGGGTGGTTTAAGCAGTTTTCAAAGGTTCTAAACTTGTACATATAGTTATTACTTTAATCCTAATAAAGGCAAAAAAATCAGCTTTGAGATACCTGGTTCAAATTTGATATCTGAACTTCTATTGATATTACAAACATCTTTTCCCCGTAACATTTTTAACTTTCTTTCAATTACAGGTACTTTATTATTGTCTTATTTTCACTTTTCTCGTTTTCTAAGGACCCTGTATGTTAATTTGAAATTTTAAATATGGCTGTGGACTTTTTAACATTGGCAAATTTTTTTTATGAATAATGACTTTCTCTTCTCAAATGCAAAATAAGAAGTTTACAAGTATAGTTTGGTCCATCCGGGGACACTATATAATACATATTATTAACGAAATAAAATCAGCCCACGGGCGGCGCTGTTTGCGACGTTGCCATTTGTACTTCATGGCTCGAGAGTTGAAGACGGTTGTGGTACAGTTTATCAGTTTGAACATATGCCATATAACTGAAAGCCCAACCCAACCCAACCTGGCAACAGCCGTTCTCAAAAAGTAGGTGGGAGACCATATAGTTGGCAGCAACCCAGGAATTTTTGATTAAAGAAATGTTCAAAATATACCGTTGGCTTTTACTGCCATAAATCAACTACCTGATTGAACCCCATTGTGTTGATCTCAACATCTTTAAACGGCAATGAATGGGCGCAGGGGTGGATTTTGTTTTTAGGTATATGCATACATATTCTCTTATATATATATTCATTATTCTCCTTAGGCTTGATATGCTGCATGAAATATTTGTTTCGTCTTTTGCTAGCCTAATTTTTAATGATTTTAATGTGGGTACAGATTGTTCTTCATACATAGCATAAATTTTTCTTCTTAATAGGTCCTTATCACTCTCGTCTATACTTCTTAATTGGCCAACGTCGTTTCGTTGTTTTCTTGCATTAATAGGTTTCATTGTTATGTCCTTTATCGAAGTTAAGGGAATTTTAGCTAAAGCACTAGTTTCTGATAAAGCAGCATTTTTATTCAAACCCCTTCTTAGTAAAGATGAATATACATTTTTGACTATTTCTTTCGCATCGGGTGATAAATGCTTTCTTTTTAAAGATACACTACTAGCTGCACCATCAGCATGAGTCCATGGACGCCACATTATACTTAAAAAATAGTTTAACTAAGCAAACTAAATAGTTAAAATAAAAAGACAAAATTAGCGCACACAACTCGCACCTCACACAGGAAAGCTAAAAAGGTGACTGAAGGTGCCTTAATAAAATATCATTATATATTATTAATATTAAGTGCTTAAGTTACAGGTAATTAATTTAATTACCTGTAAAAATTTAATTTTAACCATTTTTTCCTAAAATGAATTGGAAAATAATAATCTTAACAATTGGTATAATTCATGTCGCAGGTAAAATATTAAGGGCCAGCCCTGTCTGAAAGGGATGGACATTTATGAGCTTTTATAGCCTAAGACATCATTAAGGATTTATTGCAGTCAAAAAGCCAACGGTATATTTTGAACATTTTTTTTTTTTTTTTTTTTTTTTTACTTTAAAATATAATTATTGTTATCATCTCATCCTTGTTTCTAAACTTATGGTTTATTCTGTGTGCCGTGTCACATCACCGTAAATTCCATATCGTCACTATCCATTAAAACGTAATTATTAAAGATTGTGTTCTTCCACATGAATTATTGTAAAACGCTATGAGGGAATGCACGTATACAGGTAATTTTTCGTATAATTAATTTTTATTGCTATTACTCTTACACGTTCTCCTAATTAACAAATAGCTTTTTGGGAAATTGTATTACGCGTTAAGCGTCTGATCGTAGGAACTCTCAATTTCGAAAAATCCATAATAAATTATGACGCCGCAGGTATCAGACACAGGGAGCTTATTACGATAATTAGCCAATCAAATTTATATTTGAAACGATAGTGGACAATAGATATTTATGTAATCAGTTAGGAAATGCTTTACTTTATTTAACGGGTGTAATGTGTGAGGGACGAGCGAAGCGAGATTTCTCAAAATTATATCAGACTATTTTATATGAGTCTCTAATAATTTAATAAAAAATTCGGAAATAAAAGCCATTAATAAATTAGTTCTTAGCATTATAGAGGCTCCTTTTGAAAAAATTTCACCCTGTTCACATAAGGAACCCCCATCACAGTCTTTACAGAAATTACTACATTTTACGTTTAAAAATAGTACAGGTCTTTATGACCTTTTATGGTACTATAGCAGCTGTTTCAGATCTAGACGAAATAGCCTCGGATATAAAATTTGACGGCCTTAACAATAAAATTTCTACAATGGCCGACGCAAGCACCACATTTTGAGCACAAACTGAGTTAAATTAAGTTTATTGTTGAACTACAATAGTAAAACTATCGTAAAATAAAATGCCGCACTAAAATCGATTGTAGAATGGACTTAACAATAACAATTTAATTCAATAGAGGTTATGGGTTTGAGGGTTATTCTTTGAGTTGCGCTTAAAATTATATTTTTATTTCCTTCGCTCGTAAAAAAATTAAATTTCCAGGCCTTCATGTTTTGGGGTCCCTGCTGCACATATACATATGTGCAGCTTGCATCGGTTAAAGAACAAATTAATTTAATCGATTGTTGCTTTAAATTAAAAACGATACATTTTACCAATAATCCAGCACAATAATAAGCACACACAACAGAAAGAAACAAATAATTTTTGCGTATAGATTTGGCGTTCGAAATACTTTAGGTAACAGCCTAAAACGTTAACCTCGTCGATTTCTCGATTTTCCTTATTATAGAATTTTGGTCTTGGCTGCATTAACGCACCATAATTAACTAATTTTTTTTTTAATTCTAGAAAATATATCGGGAAAAGATTGCATTCTGTCTGGATATTTAGAATGAATATAGAAAAAAGCCAAAGATAAATTTATAATGGATATAAAATCTTACTACCCGTCAGTGCCGGCTTAAGGTTGTTTACTGCCAGGGGCTATTCAAAGCTGGCCGCCCCCCCCCCCCCCCCCTACAAATAAAATTTGCAAATTTTTATTTCCACTAGGTATTATCCATTTGAATAAAACGAACGTAAAAAGACAAAGATGTAAAGGAAAGTCGCCTAATATTGGATAGTTGCCCAATTTTGGATACTACATCATCTCAAAACTTGTTAATAGTTTTCTGTAATTGAATCCACAAAACGAAAGATATTTCACATAGAATGAGCCTGTGTGGAGTACACAGTTTGGCTGTTCAGTGTTCACTACTAGGCCATTTTTTCATTGACATTTTCTAAGCCAGTAGAGTTCATAATTTAAATTTAAAAAAACTATGTTTCCTAAACAATATATTTTCAAAAACGTATTTTTGGAAGATTCTTAAAGAAAATATTTTCGAGAATATTTTGTAGATCCATTTTCGAAAAAGCATCTTTCCGAAGGAAACCTGATCAAACCCAAAAAGGTGCGTTTAGGTTTGTTCAGGATCTTTCTTTGTATTATTTTCATTAACATTTTCCAAGCTACTAGAGTTCATAATTTAATTTTCTAAATACTGTTTTCGAAAAAACACAATTTCGCAAAATGTAGGGGAGACCGGTGACAATTGTAACAAGTGTCAATTGTAACATTCAGTATATTCCCGCCCTCCGCCGGATTATCGCGAACCGAGTTACACATGTTCAACGGTTGTTGACAGATCTTTCTTTAGAGTGTTCGTTGCTTTAAGAATTCTGATGAATACTGTTGTTACGATCTGAAACGTGACTTTCAACACAAAAAGTAAGTATTTATTTTTATTTTCTTTTGTAAATAATTTCTTAACCATATTTTCAATACATATTTAAAATATACCACTGAAATATGGATTATATTGACTATATAATCTTATAATAAGAACACTTTAGGAATTAGATTACATAGTTTAATAAAGCAAACAAATCATATATTATGTCCTTTGGTGTCAATTGTAACATGAATAAATGTGACGATTGTAAAATGTTACAAGTGAAACCAATGTAAAAAGTGTGTATCATCATAATGTATTTCTTTATAGAACGCTTTACAATATAAAACCAAACATTTGTGGAGACCTCATACCGTGCATACGGAAGAAAAAATACTCGTATAATATTAACTTAAAATTAATAATTTGTAAATTTTTCCCATAAGGGTCTAAGCCAAAAATTTTGAGTTAAAACAGTCTTCTTCCGCACGAACGATATACTTAACTCAGGTGAAGAGTAAGGTATTTTAGTAATGTTAACATACCCACGTTCTTATCTAACATCTTTCATTTTAAAAGAATATTTTACTTTGCATTTGTATATTTTCAAATATTGTTATTTATATTTTAATAGAAGTTACTAATACAGATTGTTACGAATTTGTCGTGTTTTTTTTTGGTATATTTTTGTCGACTTTAACAACAGAAAAAAACTACTTTTTTATTTGTGTAACTCTTTGTTTATTTTTTAATGGTATTATTTGTATTCAAATAGGATATTTAAAATAAAATATAATATGTTTGTACGTACTGTTACTACTGACACCTGTGTCCGTTACAATTGCCACCAGTCGGGTGTCAATTGAAACACTTGTCATTGACTTGAATTATATGATCTAAACAAGAAACTAGATATTTTTTCTACATTCTGAATTTATTAGGTTACTTACAAAGCTCGGGAACATCCTCAAAAAAAAAATCAATAAATTATAACTGACAGGTAAGGTTGTAAAAAATCACATGTGTTTTTTGTTACAATTGTCACCGGTCTCCCCTACCTATTTTTTAAAAATCACTTTTTAATGATATTTTTGAAAAAATATACGTGTACATTCGAAATACGTGTTTTCGAGAAAATATTTCATAAATCCGTTTTCAAAAAAAACTATTTGGTTATTTGTTTTCTTTATAAGTCAAAACGACCCGGCGCAAATTTTGATAAAATCGCACTGAGTTGTGTAAAGAATATTTTCAGAAACAATCAAAGAATACGTAAATCAAAAATTCCTAAAAAAATACTTTCATTTTTTAGACGACATATTAGTATTGATCTATATTGATATCTTTGTGGTATAATTCATTTTAAGTGATTTTTGGTTTTAACAAAAGAACTTTATCCATTAACTTAAAAAAAGGTGTGTCAGTGCCGGGTATCTGGAAAATTGATTGTTTTCATCTACATGGTATATTATCTACATGCAGCATATCTAATGATAATGAAGAACCATTATTTTTTTGCTTATAATTTACCATAAATGTCTCAATTAGTAAACGAACATGACGACACTAATGACACACAATTACTATCCGAGATTAAAAAAAACTCGTTTCCCAGGCGAGGTAATCAAAATGTATAAACCTCCCCGTTTAATCTCCATAAACAAATGGACTTTTATGGTATGTTGCATTTGCATAATGGCAGCAAATATTTGTAAACACAAAACCGAAACATTTAGTATGTCAATGACATTAAAATCGCTTACCTTAGGATATTTGGATAGGTGGCTTAATCTAACACCACCAGACCATTTCCTGGGCTTTTAAACAATAATTAAATGGACAGTGTAAATTAAAATGAAATCCAATATTTGGTAGGCGTACAATACAGGGTGTCCCACTTATGATGGGAACACCTAAATCTTAAGTCCTATAAAAACACCAAAAAGAGAGAAATAATTTCTTTTTTCAAAGAATGAAGCAACTTCAAATAAAGCACTGAAAAGTACTAAATAATTTAATCTACGAGCGTGCGGAAAGTATCTATTTTCTGCACTTAAGTATATGCGTGCTGAAAATATTTTCAGCACTTAGTGCTAAAAATTTGCACTGGTTGGGTTGACATTCTCGAAGAAGCGAAGAATGTGAACGTCAAACTATTACCAGAAAAATCAAAATTCCGCTATGCCAAAGAATTGCACAGATTTATACCGTATCCATTTAATTTTGAGAATGATGACAGTTGACAGAAATCCCTTTTACAACGGAATTATGTCTCTCTCTCTCTCTCTCTCATGTTCTCTCTCTCTCATGTTCTTTCTCTCTCATTTTTTCTCTCGCCTTCTTTCTCTCTTATACTCGTAAAATTTTTACAGCTGGTAGAAAGTTAGGTTATGAGAAAGATAAACATGACATATTATTTGAAGCCTGTCCCATAATATAAGTTGTTTTTGCAGTGTAAAAATATACTTAAAAATTTTATATAAATTAGCAGCTTAAATTCCTGTCTTCTATAAATCTGGGGCTGACTAACAACTATTGAAATATTACGCAAGGTACATATTTGTTCTTCTTTACATTACTTGGACCGGGCGTTATGGGAATGAGTAACAGGAACGCTGACCCGATATAAAGTCGAGAATAGTGGGCATTACAGAAGATTTCTTTAGTTGTTGAGAAAGTAGTGAAAATTGCGCCCCAGAAACGTTTGGTTTCAGTTTAAAGCTGAAGTCACAGTGCCATTCCTTCTGGAAATAAGACTCAACATTTACAGTTAAAAATTGTGAAACTACTTGATATATTCGATTAAACAATTTTTATCGCGTCTTTAACATACACAAACGTTACTGTTCGCAGGTAGGCTGTATTAAAGATCCATATTCATTATATATCGGAGAATAGGAAATATTTCTTAACTTTATTATAAATTGTTTATCTTAATAAAAATATTTACTCATTTTTGCAATTTCTTTGTATTTATTTAAAAACATTTCCTCCGATCCCTTTATTGCAAATTATTGGTTAGAGGGAGTATTGTTACTTGGGTTGGAAACAATTTTAAGTAGTATAAACTAAGAAGGTTAATCTGGCTATGCTGCCACTCTTTTTGCTTAATAAAAACGAGATTTTTGCAAATGCTGTTGGTGTTCAGTAAAAACAAAGGTATTTTGCTATAAAATCATAAAACTTACGTAAGTATTTTGTTAGGTTAGAAATTTATTTTTTATGATAATTGCGATTAAACTTTCACAATAGACAACCAGAAATACTTGCACAAACAAAGCCGACTGTGATAAAATGTTTGATTACTCTTTTTTACTGGCAACAACATCGTTTTTATTTGTCAAAAACTTGCCATCCATCCACGTTATGGTCAGATTTATTATGGCCTTTCTCAGGAAAAGAAATATTGGATTTCAGATTTTTGGATTTAGATTTTTTCAAAGACTTCTTTTACTAAAAATGTGTCTTTTAATTTATAGAATAAATAGCAGTATAGTAAATAGGCAAAGAAATAACAAACCAGAACTATTCGAAATGTGGTCTGAAGATTGATGAAGTAAACTGGGTAGATAGTGGGTGTTGACAGATATAGGGTAAAAAAAAAGACAAACTCAATGATATTTAGAAAAAAACAATGAATAGTAGGATCTTAAGACACAATGGCCTTAGGCAGGTGACCGATTAAGAAATTGTCAATATAAAAGAACTAAAGCATGAGCGGTGTGGCACGGTAATAATTGTAGGATTGCAAGCTTTATCTAACAATAATCAAAAAACTGTGTGATAAAATCGATCTTTTCAAAACTTTAATTACTGGAAAAGTCCTTGCAAATATGAGAAGAGTAGGTTGGATGCCTGATGTGAACAATGATGAATAGCTTGTTTCTCATTGTATCTGAATGTAGTTCGTGAAAAAATACGGCGAATGCTATCCAACAATTTTAATAATTAATAACTAGAGAATTGAAAAGGCTACTTGTTGTTTAAATGAAAGGTATATTTGTTTTTTATTTACTCA
This sequence comes from Philopedon plagiatum, assembly GCA_963971165.1. Classification (NCBI taxonomy): domain Eukaryota; kingdom Metazoa; phylum Arthropoda; class Insecta; order Coleoptera; family Curculionidae; genus Philopedon; species Philopedon plagiatum. Next base: position 7,948,765 of record OZ020195.1, read on the forward strand.
CTACTTTTTTCATTATTTTTCATGCTTTCTATTTCCTTCGAATTAACAGTTAGTATATTTACTTACGTTATACAGTTATCGGTAACTATTGATATTTAGTTATTAAATTTAAAATATATATACATATTAATTTTTAATCGTTTTCCTGTTTTCACTTATGTCTTAATTAACGGAATGAAATATAACAAAATTATTCGGATTACGAAAATAATTTATTTTTAATTTGAATAAAAACTTGCTTGAATATACGCTGATGGTAATACTTAAAATACATGTATGTATATGCATAATAAGCATCTTTAAATTTTAAATAATTCTCAACAAACTAGAATGTTGAAAGCTTACAAAGATACAATACAATATTTCTATTTCTTATCATGCTTTCCATCTTGGATTTTAGAGATCTGAAAATAGAATCCTAACAAAATGTTAGTGTAAAACGGAGTTGATTTTTTGTGACTGTTCGGCCGTAAAAAGTAGTGAGATCTGGTGTTGAGCCAAGTTCAACATCAACATCATTGTTAGTTACTGGTTACGCATTTCAAGTAATAGTCACAGCCATGGCACTTTTCTGTCTCTAATCTGACTCTCTTCATTATAACTTATAACTTACACATAAATTTCACAGTCGCAACGCTTGCATTTTGCATTGGGTGTAATATTTTTTCTTTCTAAAATATGATCCAACTTCACGAAAAGTATGAAATAATATTTTTACGTATCTATGTACACTCTACACAGTATGTCCGCGGATGAAGTTTAGAAAAGGCAAATCGACCAAATTTTGCAAGATAGGTACGTAAAAATGTCACTCCTAATAAAAATTTTTGTTTGTAAAATAAATAAGATTCACTTTATGAAAAATTAAATTTTTTATACAGGAAGCATAAAAAATACGAAGACGTTATTTTGCGTATGAGAATGTAGGACAAATGGCATGCGAAATTATATTATGTGAATAAATGTTTTAAAAAGAAAAGTTGTTGAAACTAAATTTTTTGGCGAAAATTTCGCAAACTTAATTTTGTTTAAATTTAGGTAACTTGTACACCGAAGTTCAAAACTTTGGAGTCGGCGCAAATTTAAAGCATAATAGGAATCCTTAATGATAATACATTAATAAACTTTTAATAGGCAGCTAATTTTTAGTTATTTATTACTGAGCCTAATGGTAAGCCTAATTGTGTTCGACTTTGTAATGATTTTTTTATCTAAGGCATCCCACGTAGACTTCAAGTCTAAGTACTAACGTACCGTGGGCGTCTGAAGGGAAGGAAAATTTAGTCTATTGACACGGAATTTGAAGGATTGGATGTTGGGACGGGAAGGGAAAACATCTGCTGGCAATTTGTTCCATAATCTGGAGACCCTAGGTATGAATGAGCGAGAGAAGTGGTCTGTTCTAGGCTTTTGTAGCTGGACAGTACAGGGATGCATACGCAACGCGCCTCTTGTTGTTCTGTTAGGAACAGTCAAAGGGGGAATAATACCGAATAGTTCTTCAGAGCAAAATCCGTGGAAGTAGCGGTAGAAAAGGGATAAATCCCCAACAGTGCGGCGATGAGCGAGAGAAGGGAGTTTTCTCGTGAGGGCTGGGTCATTGATAAATCGAATGACTCTTTTGGATAGAATCAAGGATGTTGTGTCGAAGGTGATGCCACTCCCCAGACGTGGGAGCAGTACTCTAGGTTAGGTCTTATTTGGGAAACATAGAGAGTGTATAAGTTGGAAGGAGAGAAGTATTTTCTAGCTCGAAAGAGAAAACCAAGCTTTTTAGCTGCCGATGTGTCTACTGAAGTATTGTGCGCAAAAGTTCTATTCATTATAAATTGTTTATGAATTATCATTACGGATCTTTATAATGTGATATTGCGCCGACTTCAAAGTTCAGAACTTCGGTGTACAAGTTACAAGTTGAATAAAACTAAGTTTACCATTAGCTGCAGAAATAAATACATACAAATATTATTTCATACTTTTCAGTGCTTTTCGCGGAGAAAAATTGAAATTGGTCACCTCATTCCGAAGTATATACACAAAATTTGTCGATCGTCACGAGTTTTTTTCAACTTTTTATAATTAGGTTAGGTTTCCTCTCACTTTAGCTAAAATGGGACCATTCGAGAGAACTCATCTACAAAACAAATCATCGAAATCGGAGAGTCCGTTCAAGAATTATGCGTAGACATTCATAGAAAACCGTACATACGGGTCAAATTAATAACCTCGCTTATGAAGTCGGTTAAAAATTAACTGTTTTGTGAGAATCACCCAACAATAAAAAGCAGCTAATTAAGTTAAAATTTAGTAGATTTTAATAGCAGAGAATGTGTGTGGCTTAAATTACACATTAAAAACAATAGTTCATTGTATGTGAATCGATTTTGATAAATAAATAGTAAAATAATTATATTACAAACAAGCAAGGCAGCATTGCGTTTTTCAAAATAGTGGAAATTAATTACACAGAAGGTTGCCAAATAATAAAAATCCATCCAAAAACGATCAGCCCCATCGACCTCCACCAAGAGGAGACGCAGTCAGGGCCGTAGGTAAGGGGGATTTAGGGGGTTTAACCCCCATGACAAATCAAAAAACCTCTTCCACCGCTTTAGTAGAGAATATTTTAATCATGAAATAAAATGTTTCAAAACTAAGAAGCTTTTTTCCTACCTAAAACCCCATGGCCAACGCCTATCTACGGTCCGGGACGCAGCCGTTCATTCATAGCCTTTTGTTTGATTCATATATTGTGCGTGTGTAGGACGAAGACAGACGCAAAATTATTAATTTTAATTATTGTATCAAAACATCTAAGTATGCACCAGACGAAGAAATTTTTATTTCGTCTAGTAGGTACCGAGTAGACAGTTGTATGGGTTGTCATGATGTCCTTTTGAAGCCGTAAAGAAGTACGCGTCACAAATTAATTTTTTTCTTTTAAAAATATTGGTAACATGTCCTATTCCGAGATCCCAAGTGATATTGACGAGGCAGCTCAAAAGGCGTTATCTATCTGTCTTCTATTGTACCCGAGAAGTCAAGAGACAAATACCAAATATTTATATTTTTGTTTTTCATTTTTTCACAACTAGTTATGAAATTAATAGTCTTTTACCAGTTAGAAAAAATTTTACTTTTCGTAACTAGTTACGAAAAGTAAGATGTTTCAAACTGGTTTTGAAAAGTGTCAGTTTATATGTCAAACTTAAAAAACATTTATATTTATATAAATTAAAAGCTGTTTTGTGAATTCGCCGGAAAATTTTAACTTTCATGGTAAGTAAAATCGTGGTTATTGAAGTCGATATTAATTCCTGAGATTTTAAAAATTTCTCATTTGCTTCACAAGTAAAAAAGTGTATTACCTTTCCTGCAAGACACAACTTTTTTAAACAGAATAAAAAATCTAGATTATGTAGAATGGTTTAACAGCAACAAAGATCCTATGTCATACATATATTTTGATTTATTTACTGTAATAATCGCAGACTGATAATGTCTTTTTTAATTTTATGAATTTATGTTTCTTATTTTATGTAATCTTTATTTATTGCCATTACAACTCAATTTTTTATATTTTAATATGCTTCATTATAAAATTACTATGCTGTTTGTACAGCGTGTCCAGAAACCATCTTAACAGATGGGAAACTTTTTTATTTTTGACTACGGAAAAAAGTTCTTCTTCATAAAAAGTTCTGCTTGTTAAGAAAATAACACTTAAATCAAAAATTTTGAATTTGAAAATTATTTTAATTTTAATAATTGTAAAGTACAATAACGTAAGTAAGTTCAGACTAAAAAGTAATCGAATATGAAATTTCATAATATGTCATTCATATTCTTTGATTTTTTTTAAATGGTTTGAAATACATGTTTTTTAAATAACATATTACCAAAATAAATAATGGAGTGGTATGTTCCCAAAACTGTAGGTGGTGGAGTGAGGGGAATTCCCACTTTATAATTGAGTGTCGTGACCAGTATTCTTTCAAAACAAACGTTTGGTGTGGTGTTTTTAAATTTACTTGAACTTTTTGAAAACGGGACGGGATTATTTCAATTTTTTATCGACTACCACTGGATATAAGAAACACGCTTTGGTTCCAACACGACGGTGCTCCATGTTACAGTTCTGCAAGAGTGACATAATTTTTAAATCGGACATTTGCACAGAGGTATATAGGCTGGACGAAGATCAGAATTTGCTTGGCCACCAAGGTCCCCAGATATAACTCCCCTTGATTTTTTCTTATGAGGATTCTTAAAAAAAAGTCTATGTCCACAGAGCTTTCGAAAACATTGACCATTTAAATAGAATTATCAGAGAATGTGTCCAAGAAATTTCCCCTCAGATGGTTGGAAATGCAGTGGCGGAATTTTCACGACGTATAATAGTTTGTATGGAAAGAAACAGTGGCCATGTTGAAGCTTGGTGTCAGTAGCGCACCCAGGATTTTGTCTTTTTGTCTGAATAGTGCAATTCGGTGGACTTTTTCAATTAGTAGTGCACTTTTTTAATTTCTGTGTTTCTAGGCTGTTGGTCGGGGGGGGGGGGGGGCTGCGGTCCTCCCCTCGGTTGCGTACTGCTTGGTGTAGTATTTCATATAATGTTATTGTTGTTTATTTTGACAATATGTTATTTAGAAGCATGTATTTCAAAACACTTTTTTTTCAAATTCAAAGGTAGTTAGAATGAATAATGATATTTTGTCAAATTTCATATTCGACCACTTTTCATTTCTGGATGACACTTTCTTACGTTATTGTACTTTGCAATTAAACTTAAAGGTAGTTTTCCTTCTACGGCATCTATCGTTTTTACTTTTGTTAACACCCCGTATATGCTGGTTCAAAGTTTTTGATTTGAATGTTATTTTCTCAACAAACAGAACTTTTTATAAAGAATAACTTTTTTCCGTAAACCCAAACATAAAAAAGTTTTCCATTTGTTAAGATGGTTTCTGGACCCGCTGTATATTTTTTCAAGTGCTTTTGCATGTTTTCTTTGGTCATAATTTTTGAAAAACTAGTTTCAAACTTATGAAAATTTGCTACTATAGTGTAGTTTTTATTACGCAACCCGAGAAAACAAGGCCAGCAAAAATTAATAATAAATTGAAACAGATTCATAAAATCATAATAATAATGGAAATAAAGTTTTATTTACCTATGTCACCAAACATCTACCTGTAACTGTATAAACGTAAGTATTTTTTTTAAAGAAAACTGGTTTATACCAATAAGTGATGTGATAAAATATAAGAATTATAGGATCATATTCTTAAAATAATTGTAGATACATATTATGTATGTATAATTTCAGAAGATTAATAGTGTTCAAATAATAATAATAGTAAGAATAACAAAAATTTTAATTGTTTTATACTCTCTCTTATCTTCTGGGGTGTTTTCTGTGTTTTGTTTGTATGCATTTATAACGCATTTTTTCTGACTGTGATATCTTTTTTACTGGTCTGACAGCGTTGAAGAGAACTTTAAAATTCAAATAACTTGTTTTTGTCTGTTCTTTATATTATTGTAAGCGTAATTTTAGTACTAATGATGTATGAAATTTGTACCATTTAGAATTTTTAATTCTGTAGTCTACTATACATAAATAAATAAATAAAAAATAAATAACTAATAATTCAGTTCTGATTTATAACTTATATTTTCAGGAATGTAAGAATCTTTTTTGACTTATATTAGGTAAACTAAGTAGTTGTAGATGTCGATCTACAAATACTTTTAGTTGTATTATCCTACCCCAAAAATTTTGTTTGGGGAACCAAAAGCCACAAAAAGACCACCGCAAAAAATTATGAAACAAAATAAAAGCAGTACTGCAAGTACTTACCACCAATCAGCTTCGGTGACCTGCCACAGAGCCATCCACACTACAGTGGCGGCCAAAGCAGTGACCCCCACGTTGTGGCGCCCCATTCTCGTCGAGGCCCCCAAAAGAAAGTTCCTCAAAACCAAACTCACTTATAAGCAGTACCTCACTCTAAAAAGTATAACTAAACTCGCCGACTTTTCAGGTAGTTCGGACGCACCGATGCAAACACGACAGCGGTTCAAACGAGACTGGGCCCTCTTCCTGCGGGGCCCCAACGTGGGGCGGGCCGGGCCTGCCCACACGGCGTGGTCGCCCCAGGCCCGCCCTGCGCTGCACGTGCAAGGCGTCGCGGCGCTTAGGTGTCCTGCGGCGTCGGGCGTCGCAGGATGAGACGAGACACAGGTAAAGAGATGTTATTGTGATGATTACATAGACAATAATGACAGTGGTATTAATAAAATTATTATAATCTGGATTAAAAATGAGATAAGCCCAGTTAATCCGCATTATCAAGAGATAATAATATTGTTTCCAGCAGACGACTACTGTGTATCAATTTTGAAACTGAGAGTTTTTATAATTTATATTTTCTGATTTGATTATGAATTATTATGTGATTATATGATAACCCTTTTAAAATTATATTATTTATTATATAATAATAGAGATTATCGGTTATATCCTCCTTAATAGCAATTTTCGTTCATTTTAAGATTATAAAAAACAATTATATTTAAATATTACTTTTATTAACACCTTAAGAAATTAGAAAAATTTTGCGGATTTCAATAATAATTACAAAATAACATTAATTTTGGTTTTTAATTTTTATTTAAATTAGGCATTTTTACAAATATAAGAAGTCAAAATTACAAACTAAAAACCAAAATACAAGAAGTCAAGGCTCCAAAATCGCCTTTTCGGGACTTTTAGGTCAGAATATCTGGCAAATCTGATATCATACCTAAATTTTGTGACTAGTTTCGGATCCAACTCAAAAAGATATATCGATCCAAAACAAAAAACATGCAGGTCTGTGTTTTAATTTGGAAATTACACCTTTCAGTCCCCTATCTTGGATTCCCTGGAAGTCCTAGGGAGAAATTAACATCAGGAATGGAAAGAGCAACCGCTTGTAGGTACTGTTGGAAACTACATTTCAAGTACGCAGCTTGCGAAACTTGAAAACTGTCAGCTCGTTAATTGTCGATCCAGCGAAAATGGGATACACTCAGGGGCAGATTTAGAATTTCGTCTAGAAGAGGGGGGGGGGCCGCAACGTCATTACTTTTTTATTGTTTAGCGTTCTCAAAATGTACACTATTTCATAACGGATGAAATATCTAAACCTGTTCTTGCGAAAACAGAACGGTTTGTCATCCTAACTTACCAATATTCTAGCATTTTTTTAATTCCTTATACCTTCTGTCCATTCGGACTGATATATGAAAATTTTACGAAAACATATTTTTTCAAAAATATATTTCCTTGAAATCAGAACTTTTTCAATAATACAGATATTCGAAAACTAGGGATGTTTTCAATTTTTTTTCTGAAACCAACTTTCAATTTTCACACACTTTTTTGAAAGTAATTTACTACAGAGTGTCACAGCAAATCCAAGGAAACGTAAACCTGACCAAATACAAAAAAGGTTCGTTTAGGTTAGTTTAGGATCACTTAATTTAACATCAAAAAAGATATTTGTTGAAAAAATAAACAGCTAGAGAGTTGGTCATCTTAGCTTACACGCGACAGGACAGATTATTGGAATAATAACACTAACAACTAATTTTCCCACGACGTGGGACGACTATGGGTCCAGTTGTTTATTTGCTAATGGAAAAAACCAAATTCCGTTCCTTAGTTATGAATGAACGGCTCCGTCTTCTTTTGATGAAGGTTAATGGTAACTTATGTCCAAAAATTAAATGGAGGAGACCCATATTAGGTCCTTCTTCTGAAACATTTTAGTTTTGTATAAAACACAGAAGTTAGTGTGACTCTAGTGTCAAAAGCAACAAATTCCCTTCCGATTCTTAATCCATTCTCTTACGAAAATTTTACCCGTCAGTAAAGAATTCTAAATTTGAGATCAAACACCGTCATAACTCAAATACGAATACATAAGTCACAAAATCTTAAGCGCCTCGAGGCGGCTTGTCTTAGGTAAACACTAAACATCGGCTTAAGTAAGTCAAACAAAAACCACAAAGCGTTTCTACATATCCAAATAATCAGATGGATTTCAAAAGCGCCGAAAGAATGAGGAACTTCTTGAAAATTTACGTTTAAGAGCTTTACAAAGATGGGGCTGTGTATAGTATCGAAAGTTTACTTTTTCTTAGAAGTAAAGGTAAATTTGGTAATCGAATTTTTATATTGACGCATATACAGTAGTTGCCAACTTTTTAAAATAAAAATAGATTACGTACATAAAAGTGTATTTAAATGAAATGTGTTATTTTCTAAAAACCTTGTATTTGAACAAAAGATAGCTAAAAAACAAAAACTATAGGATAAGAAAAATATTTTTATATAAGTTTATTAAGCGTACTCTAAAATGTAACGTTCAGATTCACTAAGAAGGTTTAAGATTTAGTACTGGTTTAAATTAAGATCTTATAGGTAGTTGATCAGTTATGTTTTATGTCGCTTGGAAGCAATTCATTGAGCGACAGATTATTTGGTCAACTTTGTAGTGAAAATGATGAAGATTATTATCGCGTGCTGGTGCACACAGAAGTTTGTTGGTTCTCAAAAGGTGTTTACAATCTATTTGACTCAGTACTAGAATTCCTTGAAAACAGAGACGAAAAGCAGCGCAAACCTGATTACAATTTACAATTGCAAGCTGATGAGTTGAATTTAATTAAAACAAAAATCGTCACAGCTGCTTCTTCTGTTCAAACGAAATTTAGGTAGAGGTGAATACAGTCACTTTCCCACGTTATCAGCCGTCTCTGCGAAACAGGAAGATTTACTTACTTACTGCCAACACTTGGACGTTCTTCATGCTGATTTAAGAAGCAATTCCAGGATATTTTAGACATAAATATACCGAGTTGGGTTGTAGATCCTTTCGCAAATGCAGGTACAGCAGAATCATCAAATTTAGAAGAGGAACTCGTAGGACTCACAACTGACGAAGAACTAAAAGTAAAATTAGAAATGGATACCAAAAGTTCTGGCTTTAAAAATCAATACCACCACTCTACCCTGGATTGTGGGAAATAGTACAGAAATTTTTAATTGTATTTCCTTCATCGTATTTGGCTGAGCGTGGGTTCAGTGCAGTAGCAAATATACTTTCTAAGAAAAGGAACAGACTGCAGATCACAGAGCGTGGCGATTTGCGACTAATGTTAACAAAACTGGAATCCGACATTAACAAATTGATAAAACTCCACCAGCCTAACCATCTCACTAATTTTCTTATTATCCACTATTTGTGTGTTAATTTTTAAATTTTTAATAAGCAATTTTCTACTTTTGATAGTCCTTTTAATTTCCATTTTGTGATTCTTAATAGATAGATAGATAGAAAAAATATAAATAATGTGTAACAATATTTTAATATTTGGTTTAACTATTATGGCAGAGGGCCGAGAGGGAGCTGATTTTTTTTCTTGTAAGGGGGTGGTGGTCCAGAAGAGGTTAGGAACCCCTGGTATAGAGGAATGTCACAGAAAAGATCATATGCTACTTCTTATCCCGACTGCATAGGTGATTCCGCCAGGATGAAACCGGGCTCCCTCACTAAGTATCACGGACGTGGGCCTCGGATTACTCAGAAACTGGATAATCAACAAACAAAATAAAAAAATCAGGATGTGTCAATTAACAGTATTTTATATACCGGGTAAGCCAAAATAAAGTATATGTACTTATGCGACAGAGGCGCAAAACTGTTTAGTCTTGTCAAGGTTTTTATGGTGTCATATACAAGGTGCGATATAAACGTCAGTATTCAATAATATATAGGGTGTTAATACAGTATGAGGCCAAAGTTCAGGGTATTATTCCTTACGCAATTTTAAGACAAAAAGTTCATATAAACATAGGTCCTAAAAGACTTTGTTTTTAATACACAGGGTGTTGAAATTTTTTTTAAAGGTTTTTCCCAAATATCTCGAAGACGCGAATTAGTATCAAGTTGAAATTTAGTGACACTTTTTAATGCATAAAGAGAAAATTCAATTTTTGCTTCTACATGCATCGAATGATTCTTATCTACTACTTTTCTAAAAAAATTGTCATACGAACAGCCCCTTTGTAACTTTAATATATTATGTAACAAAGCTAACAATCAACATCTCACAATATTTAATTTTCGCCAGCTACAGAATTACCTACTTAACCGATCTAAAGTGATTAGGGTGCCACCTTTGGATTAATCCTAGAACCACAATAGTACCAAATATTTCAAGAAAGATCTCTGCAGTCAATTAAGTGCAGGTAGTACTGATACCTTCTCGACCTATTTGTTGATAGTATTCAGCAGTGCCTGTAGATGTAAGTACACGTTAGTGTAGTGAATATCTGGTTCGGTAAAGCTAAAATAATTTTAATAAAAACAAAAACGACAAATAATTATTAATGTAAATGAATTAAAACTAAGAATAATTAAACCAGACTAATTATATGATGAATATATTTTTTTAATTATAGGTATATTGATACAAACACAGTAAATAATAATTATTTACTGCATTAATGTTAAGACAATATTTTATGAGATTTAAAAGTAAAAGGTTGTTACATGATTTATATACAGTATGTCCGCGAATTGGGTTTAGAAGAAGACAAATGGACCAAATTTTGCAAGATACATAAAAATGTCACTCCTAAATATTATCGTTTTGAATAAGGATTCTGAGAGGCAAATTATGGAAGCCTAATGGCTTCCATTTAGTTTAATAATTTAAACTTAAAAATAATAAAATAAAAAATCATCAGGATTCAATGACATCAGTGTGAGGCTCGTTCAAGCTATAAAAGATTGTATATTGTCAACCTTCAACCAAACTTATTAATAAATAATTATTAATCTTTTACAAATTCTTAAAATTGCCAATGTTGTGACAGTATTTACAATAAAGGAAAGGGAAAATATTGAATTATAGGCACATCTCACTGCTGGTTTTATTCCACTTAAAATATATTTTTTTTAATCTTGCTTAAAATTGAGTCAACTTTTTAAAATAATGAACAGTTTTAACCACAATTTATAATTATTGAGATATATCACAATATTCTGATTCCATAATTTTTTTTATTCGAATTTTTCAACCTTCAATTACCTTTGTAAGTATATCTTTTGAACAGATGAAGATAGAGAGGCAATTTTTTTTTATTTGTAGTTAATTGTATTATCTTTAAAATGAATTTATAAACCATCGTATTTGAACGCCGCGCCAGCGCTAGCATTTATTTTTAGTGCCATCACTGCCCACGGACCATAGACAAAATATATTTAGACCATCACAACGTATTCGCGACACCAGCTGAATCCGTCCAATGTATGGGCGAAAAAGTGCGTTTGTACGCATTGGGCGCCAGTCAGATTTTTAAACGACGGTCCTCTCGAGGCATGCGCACTCGGGACGTCTCGCAAAAGTGGTTGTTGAACTCAATGACGCAACTCGGCGATCAGAACCGGGCCGAAAAAATCTCAGTCATTTTTATGTTATGGTATTTTTGGTTAGATCTAAGACAGGGGACTTCAACCCGCGGCTCGCGGGCCGCTTGCGGAAACCAATTCGATAGATACCTAATAAATTATCCAAAACTTAAAATAATGTCTACTCTAGATATATTACCTCATTTAGACGAAAAAAATAATTTAATTTACGAAAATAGGTAGTAGTTGGGTGAATTCTTGACGAAATTTGGCAAAATTTAGGCGTGGTCCCGAAAATTTTTCGCCTGCGGCCCTTTTCCGCCTTCTCGTTTTCCATTTCTGACCCGCCGGTCGATTAGGAAACCCAAACTTGGCCCTTCGATAAAAAAAAAGGTTAAAGACCCCTGAGGATTTTCATTTTGGGCTTAAGTTACTTATGCCACACCACTTTAACAAAATCTGAAGAGAAAATGGAAGTGGGAAGACCTTTGGGTTAAACTTAGTCGAGGCACATCGTGCGGTATTAACAAGTAAAGAACATTTAAAAAATTTAACACCCTGTATTTTTTACTTTTTGCCTTAGTTTCTTTTAAGGAATCTCCCTTTAAGCGATGGCCCATATTTTTTGAAACACCCTGTGTATATAAGCTTGAATATTACCACATTTTTAACTTGGCGCCTAAATTTACTGCACTTAATACCTGCGTAAAACCATCCCAACAAAACTTGGGAAATTCCAATTTAAGGCCAGACAAATTAATGTCATTAGTCATTAGTACCATTTAGTACCTTGTTGTAAGACATTCATAAATGAGTAAATACTTTATTATTATTATTATTATTATTATTATAATACCTAAATACTTGGGAAGCCCTAGAAATTTCCCCTTATTTAAGGGTTGAAAATATGGACAAGGTAATAAAGATATACACAAATCAGCTGATCAGAGATGAATATAACCCATCTTAAGTATAATCATTTGGTTTCAAAAAAGTCAGTTTAGTTTTAGTTGAGCACACTAACGTTTCGTGGTAACATTAAGAAAAAAATCAGTGATATTATCCTTAAAACCATACTTTAGTTGTGATAAAGAAACGCGGCTGTGAAGCGGGGGTCAATTTAAAAAAAAAAGTATTTTATTTATGTACGAAAACATGTTTGCAGCCTTGAACAAGATTGCTGTGTTATTATTGTTTATTTTTGTATTTCTTCAAATCTGTGTTTCTGGTGAGTAAATTATATTTTTTGTCAGTTTCAGTTTGGTGTTTAATTTAGTTGATTGTGAACTGGAAATTTTGCGATTTTTAGAATATATGTATTTATTATTTTAATTTTTATTCATTTCACCTTTGTATATACAGTGTGTCTCCGGATGGGGTATCGCAGTCTAGTAAACTTCCTTATTTTTAATGAGAAAAAATAATTTTTGTTATATAGTTGTAGTTTTCAATTCAATACCCTGGTTAATTTTTACATGTTACGCCTATGACACAGTGGCGTAGATAGGATTTTGCTTGGGGGGGGGGTCCAATTATTTTGTCATTTAGGCTGCTAAACGAGATTCGTATAAATCAGTTCATGAGGAAAACGAAATTATAGCAGGACTTCAAAAAAAAATACACACTTCACTTACATAAAGTAACCATCCGTCCCGATTTTGGCGGGACAGTTCCGCTTTTAAATGGCCAGTCCTGATTTTGCAGGCCTCCCGCTTTTATTCAAATAAAAAAATAGCTTTATTTTGCCGTAAATAGAACGAATTTTTTTTCAGCTTTTCATCCCGCTTTTACCTAAATCCAATATGGTCACTTTAACTTTCTTGTCTTATCTTATTGATTAATGAATCTACTTTTTTATGTAATTTAACTTTTTTAACCCCCTTGAGTGGTGACGCTAAATGCAACCCTATGTCGTGTGGTACCTCATTTTAAAGGTCTTCAAAAAAGAAACATTTTACCGCAAACCTAAGGTCCGTATCTTAATTCGTTTTTAAATGGCAATTTAAAAAAATTAAAAATCGTGAAAAAAGAATTAAAAATTTTAACTTTTTTTCTCTTATTACCCTAAAAGTTGTTCAGAATGACCACGATGAACTTCTTGGCAATAATAAAGTCGATTTTGGAACAGACTTCACACATTTTCGAGAATGGCAGGTGTTACTTCCTGGCTTCTTGGTTATTGGGACTTCGAAAATCGACTTTATTACTGCCAAGAAGTTCACGGGGGTCATTTTGAACAACTTTTAAAGCAATAAGAAAAATATAGGTTTACTTAAATTTATAATTTTTTTAAACGAATTTTCATTTTTATAGGCTTGGCATCTAAAAACGAATAATTAAGATACGGACCCCAGGTTTGCGGTAAAATGTTTCTTTTTTGAAGACCTTTAAAATGAGGTACCACACGACATAGGGTTGCATTTAAATTTTTTAACCTCAACTCCCTAGCGTCACCCCTTAAGGGGGTTAAAAAAGTTAAATTACATAAAAAAGTAGATTTATTAACCAATAAGATACACCTAAAATTTAGCATCTATATCTTTACTAATAGCATAGCTAATACCAAAGATATTTGCCCATACTAAAACTTTTCGGACACCCTACATATTTTTCACATATTATGCCGAATACTGTATGGTATAAAAAAACATTGTAGTGAACCTATTTTTTTTTAAATTAATACCTAATATTTTTGATTTATTTTTGAATTTTTATAGCTTCAAGAAGAGAATTTCCAACATGCAGATCCAGAGACACCTGCGTACGCCTTATCAACTGTGTTCCATATATGAACCTCATAAAAAGTCTGAAAAAGCCCCTCTCACGAGCTTCCGTATTATTTTTAAGGAAGCAAGAATGTGGCTTCGATGGAATGTATCCAATGGTTTGCTGTTTCCCGTCTAATACAAGACGGACACCAGGCAATAGAAATAAGTCTTTAGATGACAATGGTAAGTGTTACTGACAACAAGGTTTAGTGGCTCTCGGACTAACAGACGAGAAGTCATTTTCGCACAAGTAAGAACTGGCAAATGGGATCAATGTTTTTAAAGCATCCGTTTGTCGTTTTGTCAGCCGATATGTTGGTCTCAACAGATAATTGGGCAGCTGCAACAACATTTTCATCAAACGGATTGAGAACCCGTCTTTTCAAGAAATCATTGTTACCACCTGGAAAAGGTTGTAATAACTGAATTTTCAATTCGCGTAAATGCGTCTCTTCATATTCGTCGAAATTCGTGGCAAGTGTAAACACATCCTTTGTCACCTTGGTATTGTAAAACTGTGATAAATGTTAAAATATTACGTGAGGGGGTCGTAAGGTTTTTTACTTTATTTCTTGCCTTCTTAGGGGGTCGCGACACTAAAAAGATAGAGAAACAATGCTTAGTCATATGCTTTAGCCTTTGGTATTTAGGATTGCTCTGCAATCGGATTGCAGATCCTTACAGAAATTGCCGATATTTTTAAAAATAATTACCACGCCAGTATCTTTAACACGTGGAATTCAAAAATGCATGATCATCTATAGTTTTCGGAGAAAAATCGATTCGGGTATTTTTATTTTGTCTCAAAAGAGAAGGTAAATGATACTCTTTATTGTTTCAGGTTTTCCGACTGTACCACCATTTTACATCCTAAGCTACTCCGATAACCCTGAGGAAGAATTTAAAGAAACATACCAACCTATGAAAAAACCAGACCTTGCATCTATTGATTTAAATGGCCATAGGTCTGCTAAAGATAAAAACACTAAGTTCTTATCGAACTCTGAACCGCTTTCCAATGATGAAGATAAGGACATTTCAACTGAAACTTCGAAGCTAAAAACTACGACAGAAAAATTCACAACAACAACCAGATTAATCAGGAGAAAAGTTAACAATCATGTAAATAAAGTGACACTTACGTCTGATCTCAAAGAGCAGGCTAAAAATAAAAGGGCACAAGAATTAAAAAGGAAAATGGAAGCTATTAACAATGCATTTATGTATTCAACCATGGACTACTTCTTCGTTAGGAGAATGGACGATGAAAATAGGAAAGACAATAATAGTTAGGCGTTATTATTTAAGCATAAATTATTTCTCAGTTAAATTGTTTAAACCAAAGACTGATGTTAATATACAAGGGGTGATAAACTCGATGTTCACCATTGAGATCTCGTAAAGGCTAAGAAATATAGCAAAGATTAAAGTACTTCCCAAGGTAGGCACCAAAAACGAAATTTTGATTTTTATTTTTTGTTCTAGACTTAACCGATAATGTCAAATAAATTTTGCATTTGCATTGCCACTTCTTCTCCTCTACAAGATGATGCCCTCAGATCTTGTGTTTAAATGTAATGAACCACATTCTTTAGTACCTACCCCTTATGTATATAGATAATAATAAATATGCACATATTTTTTTATTGCATAAATCGTCTAAGGACGTCATTACAAAAACAAAAAATTATTTTGAAGAAAATTACTAGGATCATTTAGCTACAAAAAATGTTTACTTTTCGGTATAATTTATAACAATTTAAAAAGCAGCCATTTGTCTTTAATGAATAATGGCCTCAGGAGATCACCAAAAATAAGTGTCAATCTACTTGTTAACGTAAAGCTTAACCTAAAGTCGAACAGGCGTTTTTTTCTAGAAAACAGTCAAAGGGGGGCAATGGAATTTTCCGGGTTAATAGAGGAATAGTTCAACTAGCTTCGGTAAAAAATTCATTTATACAGGATGTTTCGCTTCGGAGCTATTAAACATCAAATTCGAAATTTCCGCGATTTCCCTTGAAATCGGGTATAGGTCACAAAAGTGAATTAAATTGATGTAAATTTGCGGAGGTTGTAGAGCACGCGAAGCTTCAGAACTCTATTAAAACTGGTGGGGATCGGAAAATGGCAAAATTTGATTTTTTTTAGGTTGAAAAATGCCATTTGCAGACCCCTCTTTGGCACCTAACAACTCGAAAACAAAATGTCGGATCGAAAAACGGATTTATAAGTGAAACTTTAAAATCTCAAATACTTTATTTTTGCAATACACCCACAATTACTGGAAAATAGATTTTTGACCCAAATAATTCACGGTTTTTAATTCTTTGTGGGGTCAAAATGGTTCAAATTAAAATCCCATATACGTCATCGGAAAGAGCTCGTCGAAATACATGATATCCATATTTCTAAGTTTCTGCATTCTTTATAGGAAGGGAGCAATCGCCAATTAAATTTCGATTTTCTTATTTTTTTTGCCCTCGACATCGGTACATTTGAATCACCCTGCATTTTGGATAATTACACTTTAAAATGAATACCGAATGGCTCATCCAGGAGCGTATTTAAAGAATAAAAACCGAATATTCTTTATTTTTTCCAACAAATTCAACTTTTACCCGACATTCCACCCTATTTTCCTTATTTAGTGAATCGTTTTGAGTTTATTTTATCCGTTAATTCTAACACTAATTTAAATCGCTCATTTTTTCGTTAAAGTTATAAATAAATAGGTTTATTTGCATCGGGGACACGTAAAATTTGAAAATGTTTGAATTTTCGAAGATTGCCATGAAAACAAAGAATTGCAGTTTATTTACTCGAAATTATTAAGATATGATGTGTCAAAATTTCGTAAAAATTACAATTTTTGTTGCACAATTGAAAGGTTCCTGGGCCGATTTATAAAAAGCAGGATTTATAAAAAATAAGCAGTAATCATAAATGCATCAACTGTCGGCAACTAAGAAAATAGAACAGGTTTGTTAATCGGCAAATTACTCGATTGTCCTTGTGGTCATTGTCGAACAGTAACGGAAATAATCAAGAAAATAAATTAATACTCGAATTTGCAGTACACCTGTACAGTGAGTGGCATCATGTGACGTCACAACCAATAGGTTCATGTTTTGCAAGTTTGGAATTTCGTATAAATATTTGTAACAAAAAATTGTTTTATTTATTAAAAACCAAAATAAATTGATAAAAGTAATTACAATAAATATTTAATTTATGTAGAGAATATAAAAAAAAATTCTGACCTATCTTTATATTATATGCATTTTGTCTATAGTGAAAAGACCGGGTTTTAAATAGTATATTCTTCTCCCTTAATGGGCCGGTAAAATTTCTAAAATAAATGGTCTAATATTTCATTTTTCGAATACCCTTTACTACCTGGGCAAACTTAGCAGTTATATGAAGATTGGGAATTTCCACAAGTGCCTGATAAGCAGGTATACAAAACATTTAGACAGTAAGCCCTTTTTTGAAAAGGTGATGCAGGTAATCAATGTTAAAATCTATAATAAAATTAAAACATAATTTGTATATAAGGAATAAATAAAATTAAAAAAAAAATACCAAAACCAGACAATTTTCCTCACGCTCGACTCGTAGAAAAAACATTGTACCCAACACGTGCCGAAAGTGTCTTTACCGGACTCGACTGCTGACCGAATTCGCGTCGTTCGGCCAATTGCAGTGGAGTGCGGAAAAGTATCACTTTCCGCACGTGTTAGATAAATATCTATTTTCTACGAGCGTGCGGTAAGTAACTACTTTCTGCACTTATATGCCCTTTTTTAAAATTATATTTTAGGTTTAAAAAAATTCAAATGACTATAACTTTCTATTAACATATTTTTTTCTCTTAAAATTTAAGAATAATTGTCGACAAAACGATGTAAAATTTGTTTAGAAAAAATAATAAATAAAATATCTAAGCGTGTTAATTTTTTTCACAGCTGGCTCAATTAAAAAATTCAACTTTAAATATTTTTTTCTTTACCAAAACATTCATAGTAGGCTCACTATTAAAAAACCTAAACTTGGCATGGGTCCCATAAGTAGCAACAGAAATATACAATTTAAAAATTTTACGAGCCGCGTCTGCTAAATATGTTAAAATGGACCTCTTCGGTCCGGATCCAGTGACGCTAATTAGTACAGGAAGTCTAATTATGTAGCGATATAGAACTCCGCTTCGCGGTTGGTTAACTGCAGCCGCGTGCGGAAAACTATCACTTTCCGCACTTGTTAAGTAAACAGCTATTATTATGGCCATGTCCTATTGAGTCAAGAAAATCATACTAGTTTCCTCGTTATAATTGAACCCTGCCTAGGACTTGACAGAATGATGTTTTGTCCTGTGAATTTTATTGCAGTCAATAGTTCAACGGCATATTTTGAAACGAGGTATACCTTAGACGATAATAATAATTATATTCAACACTACCAGTATTTCATACTTTGATACAATTATGTGCCAATTATGAATAATAAGAATAAAAAAAAAATTAAACAACTTTTTATGATCCCTGACGTATATTTACACTTTGACATCCAACCATCTTTGATCAATATGTAACTTTTATTAATAAAATTCATTAGAGTTATTAGTTACATATGCATTACCTGTGAAGTTTTATGAATATTTTTAAATACTCAGTAAAGAGGGATTGTAATAAAATTGGCATTAGTGGGGAACTTTCGGGTAAATTATGATCCCTTAACAAAAGGCTTAGTGTGAATGAAGAATAAATATTTGACCTTTTAATTCTATAACCTACCCTTTGGATTTTCCAAGTGTTTTTACAACTAACTTCTAGTAATACCTTAACAAAATCGAGATTCCAGGTGTTAAAATTGAAAATAATACGTAAGGTAAAGTCAGTTCAATACTGACTACTGATCTTTGACTAGTGAATTCCTAATCTACAGACTAATAGAATTTTTTTTGCAAATATGCCTACTTTTAAGTGTTTATTTTTGTGTTATTGGTTATTTTTATTTTTTGTGGAAGTGCGTGGAGGCTTAAGAGGATTTGTAAGCAGATTTCTTGTTAGTAAGTATTGGGTGCCGTTCTAATATGCGGTCTACCGTCCTACATACAGTCTATGTGTGTACGCTATTATTCTAATATGCGGTCTACCTGCTAATAACTTTAACATAAATAATATAAATTGTGTTTACAACAGTGAGGAAGGAATATCTTTGAGAAATTATCAATGTTTACACTTTGATTGTACTGGTAAGAAACAATCTTAACAAAATCTAACATTGATAATTTCTCAAAGATATTCCTTCCTCACTGTTGTAAACACAATTTATATTATTTTATTACTTTAATACTCTAATCGGATTTTCCCAAACTCGCAAAAATAAAGTAAATACGCTCGGGGCGGAATTGGGGTGCAGGATTAACATACCTGAGAGATCACTATTTTTGGAATAATTATGCGGGCGGAGTTAGGCACTGCTCACAATTAGATATTAAATGTTAAAGTTATTAGCAGGTAGACCGCATATTAGAATAATAGCGTACACACATAGACTGTATGTAGGACGGTAGACCGCATATTAGAACGGCACCAAGTATTGTGCTAAATAAATTTATAATAGTGGTCGACATGGTGAAGATCATTAAATTATACAAGGTATTTGGTAACGAACGGGGCTTACCTTAGCAGTGGCTTCCCTGGCTCAATTTCGAGCGATTTAACCTAACTTACCTTAGTACAAAAGGTAAGAGGATAACCGAGATACAGGGTGTTAAAGTTAAAATTTTATTTAATATGTTTATTGATATTTTTTGAACGATACTATTTGGTTCATGAAATTTGGTTTGGTTTGCTTAGGTTTTGTGTAGGGGGCGCCACATACGGTACTAAATGGCATTTTATAACATCCCAACTTTTTTGCAGGGTTTCTCGGTTATCTTTAAAAATAGAGAGCTGTGGTTTTCGCAATACTATGCTACTTTTTCGTGAAGCGTATGATGCTACAAACATAATTTCCATATCCCTCTTCGTTTTGGAGTTACAGGGCAATTTTGAAAATGTGTCATTTTCGAGCACCCCTCGTATCTCAGTTGCCTTTTAACTTATCGGTAAGGTAAAAACTGATTATTATATAGTTTTTACGTAGAATCCAGTGGCATAGTGACTTTTTTTCTAGAAGGAACGAATTTGAAGATAAAAACCAAAGTTGCATTTTTTTAAATAGGGCACCCTATTATTTTGTTTTCATTCGATTGCTTTTTTTCATAAGCTTTTCAAAAATATATTTGTTGGTATATATCTTTTGGAATAACTTCCGAATTTTACATTAAAAAAAAAGGGTAAAATCTTTCATAGTAGACCATGATATAATGATTTGAAGCAAACAAATATAATAGTATCATTTCATGGCTGCTTGTCAAAATTTGCAAGAGCTCACTTAAAAAAAATATTGTTCTCAAAACCCCAAAAACTTATTTATTACTGTTTTTCGTTTAAAAAACTGCAATATTGCATTACGGGTCGTTCAGAATGGGTCAGTCTAATGAGCGTTTTCTGTAATATACCATTCCTTAAAATAGACAAAAAGATAATGTCTTATCTTAAATTTTAATAATATTACGAAAAACCTTAATATAACAATTAATTTAGGATTTTTCCTTTAGGTTATGAGGATCAAATATGCACGCCTCCACAAGGTGATATCTGCATAGAAATAAGGCAATGCCAGTTTTTCTCAGATCTTCTGGATAGGACACCGATTCCTCGATCAAGAAGTGTCGTGAAAATTATCCGAGATCACCAATGCGGATTTGAAAATAACAAACCCAAAGTTTGTTGCTTTAGGTAAATATATTTCGGAAGAAAGACTGAATGTAAATGTAAATCATGATAAACTGAAATTTTATGACAGCTGGGGGTCTGCCAAGTGTATCCATCGGGGATGTGAAGGAAGGGTTCCTCCGTAGAAGCTTGAGTTGGGTAATTTGAGTGCGAGTTAGGTTATTGGAACATCAACCAAAAAAAAATCGTCGACAGTTTTGTTCTGGGAAAATTTGCAAAAATGTCCATTGTTTAATTCTGGGAATCGCAAGAAAGATTGATCATTTACACAAAAAAAAACCGTCGACCTGTGTGTAAACATTTTCTTCCTAAAAGTCCGGATTTTTATCTTCGCGCAGCTGGAAATCATTTCCTCCAGACCCCCCCCCCCTCTCCTAGTGATAGTGTTATCGATGCGCCCTGTATAATGTGACACCACCGATATCCGCATCAGGTCTCCACCCTAGCAAAAATTTGCAAGTGCAAAGGTGGTAGAGGAATTCTTCCTCGACCGAGGTGGTACCACCCCACACATCCTCTTAAAGGGTTGGTGAAATCCCTAGGGATGTTTCCAGCTCTGGATGTGTGAGTCGATCCCCCAGTACACCCACTGTACATAGTACTTAGACTTCGGTCTTCGTGGGCTGTCAGAAGATAAAAAAACCTCCTAATTCCATGTTTCTATCTTTTGAACTTCCCGAGTCAATTAATTCAAAACATTAGCTATTTTGACACTCAGTCACTAATCATTAAAATTCTAGAACACTATCCTATTCCGTGACTTTTCCAGGGTTTTGAGTACCCAAAAATTTCATGACCAACATAACATGTCAAATTAACTGCATGTGAAAAGTAATTCTTGGATCTTTCCGAATTTTGGAAAAGTAATGTACTGTACTGTATAAGTCTTCTACTTTTTGTGCAGTGCGAACTTTGGGTCTCTCCCACTGCCTTCCTTTCTACACACACTTCCTGTTTCTTTAAACAAATCCACCGGTCTAGTCAAAACTTGGCGAAACTGGTTGAAATCCATGACTATATATGTGTGGAAATTCTATTTGAAAATCCTGAATGGCGTCCCGTGTTAAATAAACCCACTGGCCATCACTCCTTCTACCATTTCTAAAGGAACTTTCGATCATAAAAGCTACTTATTCTGCCGTGATGACTTTAGTTTGTAACTGACTAGGTTTATTTTTTCTATTGCAGTGAAAAAACTAAAACTACAACGACTACTACAACAACCACCTCCACAACAACTCTCCGGCCATATCAAGCCATGACGAAAATGCCAGTATTCTATGACAGCCTGATTGATACTCTATACAATCACGAAAACTACAACTTATTGCCACTGGATAGGTGTGGGCCCATTTCCACAAACTCCAGGATAACTAATGGAAAAAACACTGGTCTTGAGGAGTATCCTTGGATGGCACTAATTGCTTATAACACTCCAGGTATACCTTACTATTGTATAATTAAAATTGTGCCTTTTAAACATCATTTTTAAAAAAATTGTACTGCCTAAATTTTTCTTATTGGTTAAATTATTTTTTAAAAATATGCTTCTTAAAAAATATGGGTATGTATTTTATCTTTTATTTTAAACTCATAATGCTGTACTTTTTTAGAAGTTGGCATCGAATTCCGTTGTGGAGGAACAGTAATCAACCAGAATTATGTTTTAACAGCTGCTCACTGTATTCTCAATTCTACAATGTAAGTATGAAGAACATATTTTTAAAGCATTTCTTCTGTTTTATACTTATCTCAGTACCAGGTAAGATTTTAATGGCTGCCGTTGACACATGTCATTTCTAGTAACATTCTGTTTACACAACTTCGACTTTGGCCTGGGCCGCACTTCACATTTTTATCTAAATTTATGACTGTTAAAATAGTGGAACAGAATTTTGCTGAAATTAATTTATTGGCAACGTATGTGTAGAAATATGAAAGACAATTGTACTAGAATTATGAATAAGTTTAAATGAACATGTGGTGATATTTGCCACCAATTTCACGCAGTTCTTGGTAAGATAAATTATTTTTAGTTTCAATTTTTTACTTATGGTTGCTCTTCAATTGTCAATATAAAAATTTCCAGCTTTGTTCAAATACCGTTACTAACGGGTGGGCTCTCGGACTATTTGACAGGATAAGGCAGAACGCTCGAGCCGAGTCTGTAAAAAGCCGAGAAGACCGGTAAAAAGTGCAAAAGTGTGCGACTGATATTCTATTATTTTGTAAACTTTGCTTTGGCGTCTTGTGAATGTTTACCTAGGCAATATAAAACAAGTGTATAATTTGCAACTGAGAGTACCATCTATATGATTATTACAGCGCCTTTTAAAAATTTTACATGTGCCTGAACCACACGCCTGTAAAAAAAGTAAAACACCGACTAGGATTCAAAAATGGCACACACCCGCATGGACGGCCATATGGAGTATTTAATTTTTATTGTGTTGGATACTAGAATGTGTGTTGGCAGCAGCCGTTAACTTCATGGAGGTTGATGGGCGTTAATTTTGAAAACAAGGGGATAAAATATGAATATTAATATTGAATTGATGTAGGTAGCCTTTACTTGATGAAGATCCATTATTAAAATATTTCAAAATAACAACAAAATTGTTTCAATCTTCACTAAATTTTTATTCATAAACATGACAATTATTGTTTCGACACACAGTGTCTTCGTCGGATGGTTGGTATAAAGTAGTATAAACTAACTGTTCTTATATTAAATACTCAACAAATTTTTTACCTGAATTTTTACAACCTAGTGATTATGTTTACAATACAATTACGATTAGGTAATGTCCTATGTTTACAATTTTAAGTGATAGAATGTACCACAATACGGTTTTATTGCTGGAGGAATTTCCAACAAATTATAAATTTAACAATGGGGAACTATTCAAGTCCAGCTGGTCATTTAATAATATGTTTAATTTTTTACATTTATTTATTTCCATACTTTCTAATAAATTAAGTTTACAGATTTGTTTTCTCACTGTAAAATTTCAAAATTATCATCAAACCTATGTTGTTCGTTATTCAAATGTAGAGCGTAATGTGAATTATTAATTTTTTTTTATAACTAGTTTTGTGTTCCTTAAGTCTTTTTTCAAAACTTCTACCTGTTTGTCCAATCTAAATTTTTGGGCAACTGCCACATTTAAGTTTGTATACACCACATTTTTGTTCTTTTTTAATTTTACTTTTGTTGCTTTTTATTAATTTTCCTAATTTGTTATTCGTTTTGAAAGCAATGTGCAAATCTATATAGTTTATTTAAATGTGTTTTGATTTTTTGTGTAAGTTTACCGTTATATGTGAGTGTTTTGTACCTAAGTGTAGCTTTTGATTTTGTAGTAGGATATGCTAAATTGATAGTATTTTTATATTGTTCTTTATTAATAATTTGGTCAATCACAATAAAGAATTAAATATTATTAAACAACTGGCAGTAAATAATGGCTATAATACTAATATGCACATTGCTTTCAAAACGAATAACAAATTAGGAAAATTAATAAAAAACAACAATTGTAAAATTAAAAAAGAACAAAAATGTGGTGTATACAAACTTAAATGTGGCAGTTGCCCAAAAATTTACATTGGACAAACAGGTAGAAGTTTTGAAAATAGACACAAAACTAGTTATAACAAAAAAATTAATAATTCACATTACGCTCTACATTTGAATAACGAACAGCGTAGGTTTGATGATAATTTTGAAATTTTACAGTTATAAAACAAATCTGTAAACTTAATTTATTAGAAAGTATGGAAATAAATAAATGTAAAAAATTAAACATATTATTAAATAACCAGCTGGACTTGAATAGTTCCCCTTGTTAAATTTATAATTTGTTGGAAATTCCTCCAGCAATAAAACGGTATTGTGGTACATTCTATAACTAGGTATAACTGAAAATTGTCAATATAGGACATTAGGTACCTAATCGTAATTGTATTGTAAACATAATCACCAGGTTGTAAAAATTTAGGTAAAAAATGAGTTGAGTATTTAATACATATAATAAGAACAGTTAGTTTATACCAACCATCCGACGAAGACACTGTGTGTCGAAACAATTGTCATGTTTATGAATAAAAATTTAGTGAAGATTGAAACAATTTTGTTGTTATTTTTAAATATTTGAATACAAATATTTTATATTGTAAAATAACTCCAAATGTTTGGCTAAAAAATGTTGGGTAAAAAGCAATGCACAAATCCGAACGCACCCACGAGATAATCAACTCTGGTATATTGTTTGTTGTTGAAGTATTTCAAGTAGCAAAGCTGTCAACGTGCCAAACTGCAAACTTAAATTCCCCAGATAGCCGTCCTTTGCTTATGTGTGTGCCATTTTAATAACATCGAGTCTAATGGGAAGTATAGGTAATCTATTACTTCTTAGAGAGCTGAGGCCTAGACTTATTATTGCATCACAACCTTAGAAGGCTTTACCTACCGGTTTTATCATTTTT
Organism: Philopedon plagiatum; assembly: GCA_963971165.1. Taxonomy (NCBI): domain Eukaryota; kingdom Metazoa; phylum Arthropoda; class Insecta; order Coleoptera; family Curculionidae; genus Philopedon; species Philopedon plagiatum. Next base: position 7,974,331 of record OZ020195.1, read on the forward strand.
AACTTTTCCAGTCTTGGTGTTCGATTAGGTGAATACGACCTTAGCAGTACAACCCAAGACTGCGACGGTTCTTACTGTTCTCCACCAGTACAAGATTTCAACATTGAAGATATGGTTCTGCATCCAAAATATAACCCGAAAACCTTCGAAAACGACATTGCTTTGATAAGGTTAGCCGAAGCTGCAAATTTTAGCTACTGTAAGTATTTAACTACAAGGATCTGTGAAAATTATTCGCAAATTTTTTTTTCGATAATTTCACACCCACTTTTTCTAACCAATCACAGACTTTTATTTTGCTTGAGCTTCCGACAAAATTTGACTGGAAATTTTTCTGTCATTTCAAATGTCAAAATATTGACGCGGGAACGGAGTATCTAAAACTAAAGTTATTTGTCGATGCAAAAAATCATATTTGGTATACAAATATTGTATAAGATGTCTTTAAGTCAGCGATTCTCAATCATCTGAGGCGCGCCTCCTTAGGAGGGCGCGATACAAATAAAAGAGGGGCGCGAAGACGTACACAAAAATGGAAAAAATAAATTTATTGAAACATAATTAATAAGAAGAACGTAAGATACATTCTAATAACAAAGATTATGTTATTGCGTCGTGATCTGAAGTTGGTTTAAATAAATTTAGCATGGCAGCGGCAGGGGTTGTTGGATGGGGTCTGTCGACGCCCCTATCGGCCCTATCCTTTTATAGTTTATTTTTTTTATTTTCATAACAATAAAATTGTCCAATTTGAAAGTGTACAGATCTAAATTAAAAATACCCTTCGCAGCAAACGTTCAACCAGTGTGTCTCCCAGTCAGTGAAATGAATGACGACCTAACCGGAAAGTTTGCCATAGTGACAGGATGGGGTGTAACAGAGGATGGTAAGTATTGAACAAATCCAGAACTGTATACAGTATTTATACAAATACAAATATCTATAATATAAACAGCTCAAAGCTACCCTTACTTTAATACAACAGCATAACTCACTCACATTTTCTTTTCCTATGTATATTTACTGAAATGATAATAAAATTTTTTTGCCTTCTTACTATTTTTAACAATAAATATTTTTCGTATTTCCTGTAATCCTGTTTCTTTTCCATAATTATTATTTGTCCAAAAACACACAATGACTCTTCAACACAAACACAAAACAGGTTTGGTACAACCATTTGCGCTTGGCAACTACACGACCGCTTTCGAATGTAAACGCCATTTAAGTTATTTACTTTTAAGGCTAGCCTTGGCCAGCTTTAGTTAAATCTTGGGCAATTTGACAAAAAATTAACACTGAACTAAAATACAACACAGTGTTGGCTTATCCCGAATTAAATTTTCTTTCTGCTGTGATAGTGCTAACATTGAATAGTAAATACGGATGTTAGTACGACAGACTAAAATTATTTTAGTTCGTTCTGTCCTTATATTAATTTTATTTCAGGTCACAGAAGTTCAGTTCTTCTTAAAACTTCCGTACCTGTCTTACCCATATCCACGTGCAAAAAGGTGTACCAACGCTTCACACCCGTAACACCTAACCAACTCTGTGCAGGCGGCTACAAAGGTCAAGATTCTTGCGCGGGAGACAGTGGAGGACCTATGACATACGTTGGACTAATAGAAGGAAGTCCAAGATTCATTCAATATGGAATTGTGTCTTTTGGACCTAGAGAATGTGGCAGCAACGGACAGCCTGGAATTTACACCAGGGTGGGAGGATATCTAAAATGGATTCTAGATAATATAAAACCTTTTTAAAAATATATATCTACATTTTCATGGGTCAGTTTTTTTATTTTTCACAATAGCAGATACGTTTTGGATTTTAGATTATGGATAGTATTTTTGGAATGAACAGTGAAACTACAAGACTTTTGTGCACTTATCTGGGGCGATATGTATTACTGACATCGCGCCTCTCCGCCTAGTTATAAATGTAGATAATGTGCCTTTAAGAATAAATCTGTCCTGCATATTAAAATTAACTGAACGTCAAAATTGGAATTTATTAAAAGAATTATTACGTATTTTTTGTCAGATTGAATCCAAACGAAATCCGAATAAAATAAAGAACTTGCACCCAGAAACAAAATTTGCAGATTTACTGCTTTATCTGCGTATAATTTTTCCTATTGGTACCCAGCAAGTTATCATTTTATAGAACCAATTTCTGTTTTTCTCAAATACTTGTCTAGTTTTTGGATGAAACAAACTGTTTCTTCTATAACGTTCCATATGCAGTGTGTCAGCGGATGGGGTTTAGAAGAGAGGACAAATGGACCAAATTTTGCAAGATACGTAAAAGTTTTTGCTTGTAAAATAAATAAGATTCACGTTATAAAAAAATTAATTTTTAATACAGGGATCATAAAAAATATGAAAAGGTTATTTTGCGTAAGAGTAAACATACCTTTTCTATCAAAAGAACAAATATATGAAATATATTTTAAATTAAACCCTAAGCCCAAGTACAAGATTTTATTAAAAAATTTAAATATAAAAAGTAACGAGTTTTATCACTTTATTTTTTTTAAAGTCTCTCACACTTTTAACCAGAGTACGAGTTTCTACATATTAAACAATAATGACACCTATAGACATGTATGTCAATGTCTTTACTAAATGAAGCAATTATTTAATTTAAAATACTTCTTATCAAAATGCTATCTACATGGGATTTTTATAGTCCAGTGTTATGGAGATGGCCAAGCATCATACCACTATATCATGGAAAAATTTAGCTAGAAATTTATAGGGGTCCTAATAACTGAAATGACAATTTACAACACAATAAAAAAGTTCCAAAGAACTGGTTCGGTTTTGAGTCTCAAGAGGAATAAGAAGAAGAAGAAGAAGAAGAAATATGACCAAAACGATGCTGCCACAGTTTTAGTTTTTCAGTCTGTTAGAGAAACTCCTGTGATGTCCCTTAGAAATCGTGCTAAAGATCTACTAAAGATATTCAGGTCTTAAAAGAAAATAAATTATTTTCGTTCAAACCCCACTTTGATCAAACATTGGAAGAGGGAGGTGAAGCGAAAAGACTAGATTTTTGTTTATGGATGGGAGACCAAATTCTGAGTGGAAATATCCATTTTTATAAATTTGTTATATTTTCTGATGATTGTACATTTTCTACTAATGTAACTGTAGCATCCCAGCATGGCAGGTACTGGTCTCAAGAAAACCCCGAATTTAAAGTTATGAGGAGAAGACAATATTTTACAAAAGTGAATGTGTCGCGCACCAATATCTGTTTTAATTTAGTAAGCTAACTTCCATATCTTTATCAAACATATTTTTTAGCCTTTAAGTTTTTAAAGGATTAAAATACGTATTTATGCATGGACATTGGCGTATTTAGTTCTTTGTCAACTGATATAACACCATACACAAATATTAAGGCCGGTCCTGTTCAATACTACAAAATTCTTTAAAACTTCAACTGCGCATGCATTCCTGTGGCTCTGCGCGTAATCGGAGAAGGAGTCATTCTTGGTTCAAGCTATATTAGTATAATTTAATATTGACGTTGTTGATTTAAACATCAAAGTGCCAAATTATCCAAGTGCAGGTAAAGTTAACAGTAAGGTAATTGAGAGGGATGCCTCTAGAAATAGAATTGGCAAAAACAAGATAGACATACATTTTATCGTGCTGGTAATTTCGACAGAACTGGGATAATTTGCTCCTAATAAGAATAACTTAAATACCAGTCACCGTTACGGTTTGAAGGATATTAATTTGCTTCTAAGTAAACATATAAAATTTTTTTGTTGACGTCACAGATGCGTGATAGAAGGACAGCATTTCAATTTTCCAGTCCATACACTAAGATATGAATATGAATTTAATATTGAAACGAATCCAATAACCCTTAACCTTATGTGGACAAGGGGTTTCCCCAATATACAAACAATATATCTTGACAAAATAATTTATTATTAGCATAAAGTATAAAAATGATACTAATTTGTGAAATCCAAAACTCGTAATTCCACTTAATAAATTAAAAATTATTACATAGATTATATTTTACTCCAAGCGCCAAGTTGGAAAAAGAGACGATTCTTAAAAGAGAAATTTTTTACAATGTGATTTCTTGGGATGTCCCTTTTTGAGCGAAGTAAGGCAATAGAGAGAGTTTACCCAATTTAGCTCAAACATTGAGCAATACGAATTTGACCAAAAATATATATATAGAATTTGGTGTAGAAAATTTGTTCCTTCGGACAGGGGTATGGCACAGCTTAGGGATTTCTACTTAACATCCAAAAAATCATTATGGTAAATAAAATGTTTTCCTAGAATTTTTTTTATCGCAAAAATCCTGACATCTGGCCTAGACATTATTATATCTCTGGGCGGCCGGCATCGGCAGTGGCAATCCAATCTTGGTTTTATTTAGTTGTTGTTGTAGCGTCAGTGAAAAAAGATGTTGGGGTCAAGATCAGCGAGTTTGTGGGTATTTCTTTGTTGCTTTGAAATTTACACTAATTATGGAAATGCACGTAAGTAGTATATTTATTATAAAAAAGTAAAATTTGTTGTATTATATATAGGGTGTCCGGAAATGACGATGACAAAGTTTAACGCATGATTCTACATAAAAAAAAAAATATGAAAAAAAGTTCATAATAATATAGGTCTGCAAATGCTTCCATAGGGAGCTACAGGCCCTTAAAGATGGTCTCATAAAAATTATTTTTATTTAATTTATTGGGTCTATTTAAAATACACAAATGAATTTACGAACTTCGTATCAGTTAGTGTTATTTGAGGTCAATCTTAAAAATAGCAGGTGCCCCATATTTAGGATTGCCATAAATCATCTGGCTCATATCGGGACACAAGGCTCGGGGAAGGTTAAAATTTTCTTTAAAATAGCTACCAAAACACAAAAACAACTATATTAGGAACGAAAATCTTTATTATAACTTATTAGCTTGCGCCCGCGACTTCATCCGCGGTATTACAATTTTACTCCATTTCAAACTTTAAAGCCCCGTTTCACCCCCTTAGGGGTTGATTTATTAAAAACTAAAAAATATGTGTTATGTGTTTAAACATTTACGCCCAGATTCTCCAATGCCAGTCCGGTCTAATTTGACAACCAAAAGTTTTAAACTGTCAAGTGTAAGAACTGGAAAATTAAGTTCTATACTATGAGATTTTTCGCAAATTTATAAAGAAAGGGCAATTTTAGTAAGTACTTTCGACAATAATAGAACCAAATTCATTTTAGAAACCCATTCCAAGATGAAAATCGTTATTTGGATAGCAATTAAATTGCTAAAATATCAGAATAATTCATAAGATTTTAATGACGATTTTTCTGTTAACAATTACAGGACAAAATCGGTCAAAATATAACTGATCAACTAAAAGACCTTAATTTAAACCAGTGCTAAAACTTAAACCTTCTTAGTGAATCTGAACGATATTTTTTAGAGTACTATGAAGTTTCGAGCTAAGTTTGAACCGCGGTTTCGCGGGGGTTTTGGGGGTTGATTTTTGAAATACCCTTCCTTAGTGCATGCCTACATTGCATGCAAAATTTCAAGTTTCTAGACGCAGCGGTGTGGGCTGTACGTTCTTACGTCAGTCAGTCAGTTCCCTCTTTTATATATAAAGATATTCCCTAAAACTAAATCAAAAAATAATTTAGGATTGGCCAGTTTTATATTTCTTCGATGAGGGGATTTTATTTAGAACATTTTTCTGATCTTGGACCTAAAAGTTCATTTCTGTATTGTAAATAGATCCTAATAAATTGAATAAACGTCATTTTTATTACACCCTCTTCAAGGGCCTGCAGCTTCTTACGGAAGTATTTGCGGATCTATGTTATCATGAACTTTTTTCACATTTTTTTATGTAGAATCATACCTTAAAATTTGTCATCGCCATTTCCGGGCACCCTGTACAAGAATTCCGAAAACTCCTTGTTTTTGTTTATGGCTTACGAGCTTCACAGGATCAGCGCCCCAGACACGGAAAAATCACTCATTTAACTTAACAAAAATATTAATATTTTGGAATTGGGTTAATATCCGGGCTGCGCGAAGGCCATGGTAATACCTGGATATTTCTTAGGGTCATCCATTTTTTTACTCTTCTAGCCGTGTGGACAGGGCAGTTGTCATGCTGGTAAATAAACTAATTCGGAAATTCGGCGACTACGGATGCCGGCATAACGTTTTCTAATATATGTATATATGCATCTGTGTTAAACCTTTAAATATTTGTGCACACTCCAATCCTTCTAGCACTCATCCATCCCTAAATGTTAACCGAAAAACGTCCACTTTCGCTTATATTTTGTGTATATTTTTCTCCAAAACAAGCATTTGGAGGCCCTGTACACCCTAACACAACCATTATGATACGACTGAAATACTTTCTTATCGTTAAATATAACATTTTGCCAAAAGTCCAATCCTTCTGTGTGGAATTGCAGTGAAAACCCAACCCAATGCTCCTGATTATCCTGACCTAAACAAGGATTTTTGCTGCAGGACGATTACGCAAGTTAGACATTTCCTTTATACAATTTCGAGCAGTTCTTACGCAACCTAGAAAATTGGAGTTGGCCTTTGCTGCGACTGCAGATTGAAAAGGACGATTTTGAAGAAAGTGTACCAATCGGTTATCTTCCTGTTAACAAGAAATCCTAAGTCCGTCACTTTCTACTTTTCTGTCTAGTGAATTTATTTCATCATATTCCGTTTTCATGTCGTGAACAGTACTTTTTGGTACTCCGAGTCTTTCGCCTACAGTTCTTCTTGACCAACCTTGGTCTATTAGTGTGACTATCTTGACTTTTTCTTATTTGCTTAAGTGTGCCATAGCCATGCAAAGATGTGGGTATTTATTAAGACAAAAATATGCCACTCTTTGACACTGACACTACCATTTTTAATTTACTTAGGTAGATTTAAGGTGTTACGTGTTAAAAGCTAAATAGAATAGTAAGTAATATTTACAATATAACAATGTGGCGTCCGGATTTCAGTTGCCGTAAAAATGGTTGAGTTTAAAATGTTGAGTTTCTAAGTAAATGCAGGTAGTTTTTAAAATCTTTGTCAAAGAAAACATGTCTATTTTTTACATATTATGTTACATTGAAAAATCGTTTCAAACAGAAAATAAATGCAAGTCCAGGGATGTTGACTATATTTGGACCAATGGATAACTTTTCCCTTTAAAGAGATATAAAAATGTTTAAATTAGAAAAATTAAAGATATATTTATGTACTTCCTGTTCCATCTAAATCCTTAACGATATAAGACCTTTCATTACATCTTTCGACTATCTTTCCTTTTTTCCAATTATTATTTTTTTAAAACAAAATTTTGTCACCTTTTTCTAAAACAGGTAAGTTTTGTCATATTGTTGTTTCGATTTGTAACTGTTCCGTTTTAATTTATCTTTAATTAATTCTACGTTAATAATCTTCTGGATAAGTTCTTTATCTGAAGTAGGAATTTTAGTTTTAACTATACGATTTAATATTATTTGCGAAGGTGGTTATCCTAGACTAGGTAGAGGAGTATTCCTGTATTCAAGCAAAAAAGTATATAAGTCTTTCTCAGAAGTCATTTTTTTAGCATTTGTTTTGTAATATCTACATATTTTTCTGCTAACCCATTTGACTGATGGTGGTGTGGACTAGAAAATTAAATTTAAAAATCCCACACTTTAGCAAATTCTTTAAAATTATTTCTATTATAAGGATTATTATCAGCATAAAATTTCAATAAACAATTAGACTATAGATATTGCCATGGACGATCTGATAAAATATGTGGTAATAAGGTATCTTTTTGGTCAAGTTTTCTATTTAACTGACAAGTTTCACACCGATTTATGAAGATTTCAATGTCACTTGACATTTTAGGCCAAAACATTACCGGACGAGCTCTTAATTTATACTTTTGAATGCCAAAATGAGCTTTGGATTACTTTAGAATTATAAAATAAAAGGCCATTTGATAGTAAAATTAATGTTGCCGTTTAAAGCAAAATGGGGCTTAAATTCTGATGGTAATATTTTGTTATCTTTGGGCCACTCTGTTTTACAAAATTGCTTAATTGTAGAAAGAATAGGGTCATTAACAATTGATTTTTGAAAAACTCCTTTTTTTAGTAAGTATAGTATATCTTATCAATCTTCAAATATGCCACATAACTGAAAACCTGGCAAAACAGTCGTTCTCAAAAAGTAGGTTGGACCATATACCCTGGAATCTCTGATTGGCAAAAAAACCCATAGCCTGCAGATGATGACTGCGGTTATCAAGGGACATTTTAAAATTGATTTAGAGTTAATCGGTAAAAATTACAAATTTGAATTTTGTCAAACTAAGTGAGTGATTTTTCCGTATCACCAGCGACTAACTGTTTTGCTTATAGAAAAGCATAATTGACTTTTTATTTTTTACAAGAAACCATGGAAGGCAGCACCTGTCGCACGCCAGATCAAGTGGAGGGAAAATGCACAGATCTTATGCAGTGCCAACCGATGGTGAAAGTGATTAGCACTCTAAAACGGCCGTTTCCCTCACAAATTGCTCAAAAACTCCAAGCTTATAGGTGTGAATTAAACGGACGCAGTGTTAAGGTAATTTTATGTTTTTTACCACGATTTAAGCTGAAAGGGCTTAAATCTTTCCTCTTCTATTAAATTCCCAAATCTGCAAGGTAATCAAGATGGGATTCCCTATTTCCCTTTAAAGTTTGGGAAATTAATAGAAATATTATTTTTACTTGATGTTTGCATTTCCCTTATTTATTTATTTTTTGCTGATATTAAAAATTTTTATTTCTTATATTCCTAATTTTTTAGGTCTGCTGCCCTCCAGGTCCAATTGTCTTAGATCCACAAACACCAATACAAACTCAAAATCCGACAGGACCTCCAGACGTAACAAACCACAGAAACATTAACATCCTTCCGCAGACTTGTGGATATCTCGATCTTTCCAGAAGGATTGTTGGTGGACAAGATGCCGAATTAAATGAGTTTCCATGGATGGCACTGTTACAATATAAATTAAGTAGTAAGAAACGTTAATATCTGATTATTTGACTCCGCTTATACCCAACTTTATATGTTGCTGACATTCTTGGTCAATCGCCTCCACATCACTTGGTCCTGAGCTTCTACTTCTGTTAAAGTTTGTTCTTTTAAATCATTTTGGACTCCATCCACCCATCTCTGCTTTCTCTGTTTCTCCTCCCGTACAATTTCCTCTCCATTACCCATCTGATGACAGAATCATTACCTTTTCTCATTAGAGGCCAGTTTCATGTATCTTGGTGGATATTTCCACAATATTGCTTGTTGTTTCATCTCTAACTTTTCTCACCTCATTAAATAACATATTTTTCTTAACATTCTTAAGTCTGTCGCATCTAACCTCCTTTTATTTAAGAACTTACATCTTTTTGATCAATGTCAAATGCATTAGCAATTTTTCTATAAAGTAAACACATAACTGAAATCTATTACTCAATTTTGTGCCAGAGATGCATCGCCTAGCAACCAGCGATCACTGCGTCATCCGCTTGAAAGTGAATTAGAATAATTTGAACGGCCCACCCAGGTGTGTTAAGCGAATGACGAACGACACTCCTTTTTTCGAGGGCGACTCGGGCAGCACGAAGTCACGTCTTGGTTCCGCGCGATGGTTCAAGAGTGCCTTAACCTTTGACCTTAACTAACGAACGATTAGAGAGCAGCTCGTTCAATGTGCCGGACTGCCGGTGTGCCAATCGGCTTTCGCATCAGTACCACAGATTACCTTAATCTGTGTCAGTACCTCACGGAGCACAGAGCCACAACTTTTGGTTTAACTCGGTAATAATAAATGAATGCGTGAAGGTTCGTGTAGGAAGTTTTTGCCAGGCGCTGCTCGTCCATAAGGTCATTTGGTCAACGACCCACATAAATTTATGTTCAATGATCCACCGTATAATTTATTTTTTAAAACCAAATGTTTTACATTTACTGTATTAATTGTATTCTTTCAGCTAAAGACACATCATATCTATGTGGAGGAACCATAATCCATAAAAACTACATTCTAACAGCAGCACATTGTCTATCGGAACTAAAATCCGGACAGGAACTGTAAGTATTGCGACTGAAAACCAAGTAAATTTTTATATTTCTGTATTCTAAATGTGTCACGGTTTCACGTAGAAAAAATACAAACCCTAGTCTTGTGTAGCTAATACCATAACTGGGCAGAGCTTGAGGGCTTGCAAACCTTCTTGGTGCTTCAAGCCTTTTCAGTTCTTCCAGCAAACCTGTGCTACAAGTCCTTTTTTAAAGACGTAATCGGGGTTTTGTTAAAGTGCTTGGTAAGAAAAAATAAAAAACGTCGTAGTACAAATTAACAATTTTTTAAATAGATTATATTGTTCTGGGGACTGACCTATTTTTGAGTCCATTGTAAATTAAATGTATTGGTCTGTCGTAGGGTTGCCGTACGTGTTGGAGAGCATAGCATCAAAAATGAAACAGACTGCGAGGTTCTGAAAAAAACGGTAAAATGTAATCCACCAGTGCAAGATTTGAAAATAGAGGAAATAATTCCTCATCCAAAATTTGGAGGAAAGAAAGGACACGTAATTAACGATATTGGTTTGATACGCGTGTCCACGATTAATCTGGAAGTAGGTAAGTAACTACGTAGTTTTTTATACAGAGTGTCCCAATATGTATTTCGGGATTTCTTTTTAAATAAAACCAACAACTTTAAAAAATTGTCATGCTTCTTTATTTTATTTTATTAAATTAAGTAAGTAAGTAAGTAAGTTTATTTTATTAAAAAGTAGATACATGGAGGTTGTGTTTTAAAATAATATTCTCTAAATGCCCCCCTCGGCCCCCTTTACAGATGACCATTCTTTGCGTAAAATTGTATAACAATTTGGCGCATTGCGGTTCAGTTTCACCAGTGGACGCTGGTGAAACTGATGGAATGGAAACTGGATCATGAAACACTTGAAAAAGTTTTACCGTTAAATTTTGCTTTCCCACCTCCCCCTCTTTACCCCGAGCCAGTTTCTCACAGTGAAAACATAACATCATTACTTTTAAAAGAGGTACATTAAATGATTGATTAATTTTTTGATTTAAATTCTTGATTTCCAACAAATCAATGTAATTAGAAATCATGTGGAGGCGTTTTTATAAGGTGAATATGAATATATTCTTTATTTTTGTAGAAAATGCCAGGCCTGTTTGTCTACCAATTGGGATTGTAAGAGATAGACCCATTAGAAATGTTATTGTTACTGGATGGGGAGTTTCTGACTTGCGAACAGGTAAGGGTAAAAATATTATGAAATTCAAAAAGTTATGAAATTGACTGCATATTGAGACTGGTAAATCCTGATATGAATTGAGACTGGAGAAAAATATTCATAAATGGCGCTTCCCAATAAAGCTAGTAATTATCCATTAAACTTTCTCTAACCAACGGTACCACCCACTGGCAAGAAACACATCGTACGAATAAATTGCTAATTATATTAATAATTTTTTCTATGTTTGCATAAGCAATTGTAACCTTTAAAATAAAATCCCTTTAAAATACACTTATTTTTAAAATGTTTTAGGTTAACAAATACACACTAACAACAGAGCACTGCCATTAATGCAGAAAACCAACACTTGACTAATAATTAAAATTAAAAAGTTCAACCCAAGGATTCCACGGTATTTTGTCACAATTCGCACTATTAAAAGCGAAAACTAATGTTTTTGTTACTTCTAAAGTAAAAATCTCTTTAAAATACACTTCCTGTAGAAACATTTTACCAAAGAAAATACAATAGGTTTGTTAGATTTTACGTTAAACTTATACAACACCAACAAAACAGTAGGTATAGCCAGTAATGTAAAAAACAGTCAATTAACTAATTAAAACACAATGCTTAAAATAATCCTCGGTATTTTTTTACTATCAGCACAGAAAAACCAAAAAGTTATTTATTTATTAAACAACACAACCTTTGCGGTCCGCCTAAATAAGTTATTTACCATAGGTATCTAATTGTTTGAAATACTTTTATGATACTTAAACGTGTTAATTTTTTTCCCAGGTGGGTCAATTCAAAAATTCAACTTTTGTTCGCAAATTACAAAATATTTTTTTTCTTTACCAAAACATTCCTAGTAGGCTCACTAGGTATTAAAAAACCTGAACTTGGCATGGGTCCAACAGAAATATACAACTTTAAAATTTTACGGGCCGCGCCTGGCTAGTAGGAATAATGGTCATCTCATTAATAACGTAATACAGAGTAAGTCATAATTTTTGTGTTTCCGGTATAACAGCCTGTTTCGTTCTAGTTACAACTTCAACCGATTTCATGAGTGGTCCATATTTTCCCATATTAAGTAAAGAACTTGCTATTAGATTAAAATACACATTTTTGGTAAAATGCGTCTTTTGAATTAAAAATAAATTGGATTATTTTCGGTTTTCACTAAAACTGACAGAAAAATAAGATGTCATGATAATATTTAAGTTTGGCAATGCCGCGACTGGATCTTTTGTTTTCCCTTTATAATGTTAGAGCATATGACGTTAGGCTCTTTAGAAGTGTCGGATAAGTGCCGGTATCTGGGCATTTTCCAAAATAAAAAAAAATGTCCGATTTGAGGGGAAAAAGTATTGGATTATCTGAAGATCTGCCGTTCAGTCGTGACCTGCAGTGGCACTCTGTAAGAAAAATAGCGATAGCGACCGGCGTCTCTTCGAAACATACTGAACGGTGATACATAGTAAGAATTTGCAAAGAGAACCCGATCGCTATAGCTATTTTTCATACAGAGTGCCACTGCTGGTGTCACTTAAATATTGGGTAGCTTTCCATTTCTGCGTATTCGAGAGTTACTACACATACTGATTACATTTTTAGGAGCTTCAAATGACATTCTTCAACGAGTAGAACTTCCAATAACTAACAAGACAGCTTGTGTAGATGCCTATGGTGCTGCTGGTATACCACTAACAAATACTCAGATTTGTGCTGGAGGTATAAGTGGGAAAGACTCTTGTTCTGGAGACAGTGGAGGACCAATGGTAGCACCTGCTTTACTTGGAGAAGATAATTACGTATACATTCAACAGGTATGCATCTTACTTTGCATTGTTGCAGTTCTGATTTCTAAAGCTGCACAATTCCGTGAGCGCCCAGTGGCGATACCATCTTATTAACTGTTCCGAAGGGATAAAAATAAAATAAATATGTAAGGACCATAGACTTAAAAAAAAACTAAAGATAAAGTTATTTACTATTCAAAGCAATCAGTCATTGAATTTTCACTAAAAACTGGTGGATTGTATTGACTGATCAACTGCAGACGGTTGCCAAAGTGTAGGTACAAAATGTCCTCATTGATGCCATCCAAGCAATACAGTATTACACGACATTTATTTGACTATATTTTCATCTAATTAAATTAGCATAAATAAGTATTAACTAATAAAAAAAAGTAATACTCACATTTTGTTCTATTTTATGCATCATTTAGAATAAACTTTTATTCCCTTCTCACTGTGATAAATTATTAAGTTAAGTAAAAGTGACAACGCTATTTGATGGTTTACTACCAGTTTTACTATGAATTGAAAACTGACACAAGCGACCATTCATCAAATTCGAACCTGATATTCATTTTTTTTCTAATGAGACGTGATTAAATAATAAACAGATTTTCGCATTTATAGTATATGTATTAAATTTTGAATTTTCCATAAAATTCCTTAATGTAATTTGCATTTTGCAGGGCATCGTATCATTTGGACCCAGGTTTTGTGGGATGACTGGTTATCCCGGAGTTTACACCCTAGTGAAATACTATATGGACTGGATTTTGGATACTATGAGGCCATGAAATTAAAAATAGCATATTAAGGAATTTTTATGGATACGATTTAAGAATTTTGAACTACATACACGGCATTATGTAGACGACACATGAGAGTTTATGCTTACTCCCATTTTTGAAATTATAAGCTTTGTAGTAGGTACGCCTTAACAGACTTGTAGTCCCTAAGTAGACAGTAGGGTTGTATTAAGGGACACAACTGGAATTCTCTAATAAAATAGAATTAGCTATTAAAAATTAAATATTCCTTAATTCAGTTAGTCAATTAGGAAGGATTGCTTTCGCATTCTATAAGCCAAGAGAAATAGACTGTATTGTACTGTACTGTACGACATTCTTGTGGATAATTATTATCGCTTGTAAGGTTTACCCATAGTTGTTCATTGTAATTCCATTTAAACCTGAACGTTAAAATATTGTTAATGGCTGTACACCTTATCTTTATATATTTAATGATGTTTATATTTTTTATTTTTATAGTCTTTCATTAGTTAGTCTTCATTTATTATGGTTTTTCATATATACAGTGAGGATATAAAGTCTGGAAATAAATAAAAACACGTCGATTTTGATTTTAAATTTAACACATCATATTACATCACATCACAACAACATTGACGATATTAAATTTTGACATCTGTCAAATTTATGATGTCATCGCCAATATTTTTAAATGGATACTTAGGTTATGTGATTCATTGTTTAAAACGTAATTTTAACCTAAGTAGGATCACGAATAAATTTGGTAACATTGGTAATAAAAAGTTATCACAAGATAATTACGGCCGCAAAATAAAACAAACCGAACTACTTTTACGAATTTTTATGTCCAGGGGAGTCAAATCCGGTGACCTCGTAGGCCATTCAATGAAGCCACGACGTCCTATCCACCTGTTAGGACACATCTAATTGAGATATTGCCTAACCGGTTATAAATAGTGCGTAAATAGTGCTCCATCTTGTTAAAATCACAATGGGTTTACTAGCTGGATACAACCGAGTTAAGGCAGGAATTAATTCCATTTGCGAAAAGTCTAAATAAATTTCGCCGGTCAAATTTTCGTCAAGAAAATAAGGACCTATTATCCTGTCTTGAAATATGCCAGCCCAAACGTTAACTTTTTCAGAATGTTGCGTATGAGCCACTTTAGCTCAATGAGGATTCTCTGTAGACCAATACCTACAGTTTTGCCGGTTGACAGTACCACTGAGGATAAAAGTAGATTCATCCGAAATCAAAATATTTGCGCAAAAAACGGATCCATGTTGCACCGCTCTTGCATAATGTCACAAAGCTGGCGACGGCGTTTATTTCATGTTTTAGTCTTATTTTGTAAGGACGATTTTTTTCTTTGTGCAGAATATTTTTCACCGATGATTGACAAACGTTTGAATGTAATGCCACTTGAAAGGTTGGTAATTGATAAACGTGGATTTTCTTCATAACAGAAAAACAGTGTTGCTGACCGTAGATTTTGTTGTCGCTCTGGATGTGTGTTATTAAAAAGTTCGCAAACTTCGTCAAGATTTCAATTCTTTCTCTCCCTTTAAGTATGTTTGAAAATTGACACAACTAGCATAGATGACATGCTGGTTTCCAGGCTAGTGCAAAACAGTAATCATCAATTGTTTCAAACTACCAACAACAAAATCAAAATACCTTCTTTTTTCAAACTTGCAGATTTAAGCGCTGCCATCTTTGAAAGGATGGGCAGAATATTACCAAATTTGGCTAAATTTACCTTTCAAATAATGTATCACATAACCTAGGTTGCGTTTTAAAACTATTGACGATGACGCCATGCCTTTGACAGATGTCGAAATTTAGAAAATTTAATATCTATTACGAAATTGTGTAAAACTGAAAATCAAGATCGACGTGTTTTCGCTTATTTCCCGTTTCCAATATACTTCCAGGTTTCCAGACTTCCATGACATTGTATGTTAAATAATAAGAATTTTAGCCCACTAGACTTCAATAAAATTTACTGGATGAAAATTCATCCGAACATTTTGCTGAATAAAGAATTCAATTTAATTATCTGTAGTCTTTAGTTTTTCTTGTTCGTTATTTATATACAGGTACCCTTTGATTACATACTGGCGTCTACCAAAATTCATGTCGATATCTTAACGCATTTTCGAGAAATTATAAAAAAACATTTAAAAACGAAAATATTAAACACCCTGTATCTCGAAAAAGTAGCGTTTAAGGATCCATGTTTATATAAACTTATTTTCATGTTTTTAGATGTAGAATCTGCCCTTAGAATTTCTTAACATCTTTTCCTAACACCCTGTATAGTTAGTTCGATTGTAACTGCAGTGGTAGATATTTGTGTTGAGTTTTAATTAATAGGTTTTAAATCTTGTTATTTTCCAAAAGTTAACTACAATTTCGTATTTTCGGCACTTCTCGTATAACCTGAAGTAATTTTGATATTGCGACTATATGCACATATTGTACATGCTTGCAAGTCTGTATGTGTATGTATGAATGTTTTGTCAGTGTATTAAAGGTAGAAATACCTAAATATTTCAATGTTTGATGATTTTCTCTCAGTGTAATAACTGACAATACTGTCACTGAACATGATACAAGGTCACTGAAAACGGTCCGCTTGAAATTAAAGGACACTCTATCGCTTCTGTATGGTTTATAAATTTTGTGAAAATACTTAGGCTTCGGCCTTCGTGGGCTGTCAGAAGATAAAAAAAATCTATTCGGCACGGCGAACTTTACTGAAGGAGCAAACCGAAGAAACTTACCAAATAATACACGTGTTCAGTCGGAATAATAAAAAATATATGTGAGATGCTATGTTTGTAAAATTATAATATATTGTACCTACACGTATGTTTGCATTCAAATGTTTATTAGCTTTACTTATTCTTTACAGGTACAAGCATAGTTAAAGCAGGATTTTTAAGTTCTCAAAGCAATTTTGCAATTTATTTTAGATATACCTGCCCCAAAAACTTTATTTCAAAACATTCATACTACGCCTCTGACTAAAAAATGTACTTCTAAAAGAAAAGCTTCTATGTCTGTAAAGCCGAAATGTGTTTAAAAACTTATTTATCCATTATTGGCAATATTTGATGCAAATATGTAAACGACGCCGCTGGACGTAAGGAAAACTGGGAAGCCCTAGACATAAGAACAGATGTACGTCGTCGTACTAGCCGGTCAGCTAAAAACATTGTCGCAGTCCGCGAAAATGTTGCCGAGAATCCCGGAACCTCAATTCGCCACTGGAGGTGTGCGTGCAAACCGGATCTTCTGAGCGATCCTGCTCAGCGGATCCAGATCAATATAACGACCCGGCTAACCATACATAAACTGATACGCCGGCTCACTGAATCAGGCCACAGATCCTTAATGTTTTCGCTGCAGAAATCACGAAAAGCAGAGCTCACTGTATTTTTGTTTGTAATTTTTGAAGTTTAATTAATTAAAAACCGAACTCCTTGCTTAGATAATTACAAGCTTTTTATAAATTCTTTACTCCAAATTTTAAAATTATATTATAATATGATCTTTGTCTGTTATAGTTAAAAAGATCCTTTGGTTATCCAGAAAATTAAAATAATATTTTAAATTTGTGTAAAGCGTGACGTTGCCGTAGATGTCATAAAAGGTCAGTTAAAACCCAAACTTTTTACTGCTATAGTTGAACTATCGAAAAACAGAGATATAGAACTCGGTTCATATATGTATGTAGTTAAACCAATGACTTCCAAGTTAAACTTACTGTGCACAACCGAAGAATAATATTTGAACTTGACTTAAACTTTTGCAGCCAGATTCTCCAACGCTAGTCCGGTCTAATTTGACAACCAAAAGTTTTAAACTGACAAGTGTAAGCATAAGACAGCTAAGTTTTATACTGTGAACTTATTTCTGAGCTTTTTCGCAAATTTATCAAGAAAATGACAATTTTAGTACGTACTTTCAACAATAATAGAACTAAATTCATTACAGCAACTCGTGCCAAGATAAAAATCATTTGGAAACCATGTAAATCGCTGAAATATCACAATAATTCATAAGTTTTTAATGATGACTTTTTACAACGACAGGACACAAACCTAACTGATCAACTATATGATCCTAATTTAAACCAGTACTAAACCTTAAACTTTCTTAGTGAATCTGAACGTTTATTTTTTGTTAGTGCTAGTGGCGTAACGATCTTTAGTTTGTTTTCTTAAAAAGAGTAGTATGCCAAATTAGTAAGTAACTGTTTTGGAATTTACTACTAATAATCTATAATTCTGTCGGTCTTCAATCGATGACGTCACTTTTACCGCCGAGGCCTTGTATTCAAGTGGTGCTGGCCCATCTCGTACAACGTCATGGGGTTGACAAATAATGTCAATATTAAAAAAACTGATTTTTATGGTTAAACCACGTAAACCAGCCCACTATGGTTTCTAGGAAGCAATTATTTGGCCAAAATCCAATTTGTCAATCTGTATTTAAATTTAAGTTATAATTTTTTATTCTACAAATAAATCTCCGGTATCCGAGTTGGTACGGCGCCTTATATTTATATACACTATGTAGCAAAATTTGACACCTTATGTTTTATAATTAATAAAAAGCTTTTAAAGTAAAGTAAGTAAGTAGTTTTGCAACCGAGAGGTCACGGGTTCGAATCCCGCTTCGACCATGGACATTTTGTTATTGTTGGTAGGTGGTAGAGGGATTTTTCCTCGACTGAGGTGGTACCACCACACATATCCTCTTAAAAAGGCTGGTGAAATTTCTACGGATGTTTCCAGCTCTGGATGTGTGAGTCGGATTTTCCCAGTATACCTACGGTACATAGATAGTACTTAGACTTCGGTCTTCGTGGGCTGTCAGAAGATAAAAAATACCATAATCTGCTATATCAGATTAATGGTTTGAATCATAAAGATATTGTAAAGAATATATATGTCAGTTACAGGATCTCTTTGAAATCAACATTGCAGGCCATTCACCATAGTATCAAGAACTACATATTACGTCAAAATTAATTGAGCTTTTTGGTTCTTAATGCCTTATTTAGACACAAAGTGGCGGCTTAATGGGAAGGACAGTTCTTTCTTTCAAAAAAAGAATCATCAAGCTATGTTTTGTAGAAGCTTCAAAATAAGGGAGACAAAATATATTTGCTTTTTAAATAGATTACCAGTTAAAACGTTACAACAAACTCTGCCAAACCTTGAAGGATTTTGAATTTGTGGTAAAGACGGTTTTTCCAGGCGTTATCGTATTTTACCATTACGCACGTAACCCCATTGTGGAATCTCATAAACTTCTTCCAGGAAACACTTGAGGATGACATTTGAAAATTGAAACTGGTTTTAAAATACAGTAATATGGTTCAAGTGGATTCAAAAATGAATACGTAAAAAAGATTCACGTAAATATAAAAAGTCCAAAGAAATTAAATCATTAGTAAAATTAACGGTGTGGAAACCACTTCAGACTACTTTTGGTTATATGTTGTTAAATATGAATTCACTAATTTGCACGATGTCTCAACTTGTATTTGGTTTGTCATTGTTATCGATCGTTTGTTTTGGGGTCCTGCAGTAAGGAAACTCCTCCCAACGTAAGTGTTATAATTTATTTTTTAATTTTTAGTCTGTTTTTCTAGTTATATACAGTGTCGGACTGGGACCCATTGTCCCACGCGGCATTTTACTTGATTTGGCACCACTTCCACAGTAAAATAAATGTAATTTATGTTAAGTTTTGGTTCCCCAAGACGTTCACGTTTTGACATTTTCCTTATTAAGAAATACCGAAATGTATTATTCTTACTTACTGCAATAGCCACATTGGAGGCGTTGAACTGAACCAGGTTTGTGGCACCGCAGTCTAAAATTATTTGAATATCTTGGAAAAGGGATAGGAGCATAGATCTGCGTCCATTATTCACCTCCTGATTCGAAACTTGTTTGGAAAAATGAATTGTCACCGTAACTGTGGATGAGATTGGTAGTTGAAGAAAGCAGGTCATTTATGTGAAGACAAAATAGGGTTGGCGCTAGGACAGAACCTTGGGGTACGCCAGCATTGATAGGATGGAAGTTAGATGAGTGACAGTCCACCACGACAAATATGCGTCGATTAGAGAGAAAGCTACAGATCCAGGTACATAGTTGAGGAGGAAGACCGTAAGAAGGTAGATTGTTGAGGAGTGCGGCATGCCATACTTGGTCAAAGGCCTTGGAAATATCAAGGGCAATAATCTGGGACTCGCCATGAAACTCAAGGGACTTGTTCCAGTTGTGTGTGATAAAGGTAAGATCAGCTGTGGATCTTTGGTGACGAAATCCGTACTGTCTGTCGTGGATGAGTTACGAAATCCGTACTGTCTGTCGTGGATATGTTTATATTTTTATAGATATCGCTTACCAACGAGCACCGAGCTTGTAGTTGATTTGTCTAAAAATATGCCAAAAAAAACTCCAAAGAAACAAAGAATACTTAAAAAATGCATTTAAAATTTTAATAATGAAGTTGTAAATGTCAAAAAATCTGTCACCTTCACTGGATACGAAAATATATAAAACAATGCACTGTATGTAGTTAATTTAGAAAAATATAAATTGTTGATAATCACAAATTACAAGAAAATGGCGTTAAATGGTTCTTCTTATTTTGATATTGTCAGTATTCGCATTAAGTCCGTTTCCTGATAAAAAAGTTCTGCATAATGTTTTCTGCAAAAAAAGTATATAAATAGGTATTAGCGCTGCTTGTAAAACCTGAAATATATTTTAAATATTGTAATACCTAATTAAAGTTTTACAAGAAGAGATTAAAAACATGATATAATTTATTAATAATTGTAATTTTAAGAATTTCTTATGTTTCCGAAACAAATAAAAATTAACATGGTTTATTTATGTTCAATATAAAGGTTTTTATCTACTAGACCGCCGAGAAGGTCATATTATATCATTTACACTGCAAGGATCAGACGAGTTGCAATAAAATATTATTTTTTATAACTAAAATGGGAATAGACATTATTATTATTATTTATTAATAAGCTTGACTACTTAGCTGGATCTATTGGCAGAGGCGTCGATGCCGAAAATTAATTACGTACATATACGGTATTTGACAAAAATAATTTAATTCATGAGGGTTGCCGTGAGTGTATAAACTCAAAAAAACTTTTTCTCTAAAACCATTAGTTAAGCATTTACAAGGAAATAAAAAATTAAATTATTTATAACAATTGACCGCGCTGAAATTCTTCAATATTGATCATTTTCGCTCAACCTACACCTAATTCTCAATGTTCGTGATTTTTTTCAGATTTTTCTGAGCGATCTTTCTGGTGATAAGGGTGAGGGACAGCAATTTTTAAGCGTTTTTCACGAAAAATGTTCAAAAAAATACATCATATATATCGTTGAATTCGTGCTTCAATAATCTTTCATTTCACACCATACACGATGAGCTTGAAATCGAGACATTTATTAATATTAATGGGCGGCCTTGCAAATCTCTAAAGTCTTGCTCCGTTGCGTTGCGGAGATCTTGCATTGTTCGATGTTGAGTACGATATATTTTATTTTCCAAATACCCCAAAAGAAAATCTCGAGAACTGATAAATCTGGTGACCTTGGGGGCCATCTTATGGGGCCATGGGTCCCAATCCAATGACCTGGAAAATTGTCATCTAAATATGGTCTTATTCTTTGTGCGTTATGTGCCAGGGCACCATCTTGCTGGAAATATAACTGATATAATTGGGATAAAGGCGCATCGTCATGTAGTTCAGCTAGAGTATTTTCCAGTATATTTAGGTACCTATGTGCTGTTAAACTTCCTTTATATATCAGGAATTTGAATCTATATATCGTAGAATGAAATACGCTTCGCTGACGCCAAATCTACCTTGTTGCTCTCTAGGATAAATCCTATGTTGATTTTCTCTAGACTCTGCTATTTTGTCTGTTTATTCACTCTTTTTGCAAGAAGTTGCAGTGGTGTTTTATACACTTGGCAAAACATTAATTTCTTCGACTTCCTGTTGAAGTTTGTTATAATTTTTTGAGCGATGTTTTGCAAAGGATCCAGAAGTTATAAGCTTTGTTTTAATTCTACAGAATATGGCTTTATTCTGTTGCCTTCTTGCAGGGTATCTATATAAAATAATGGAATAATATAACATATGTAAATTACCAGACATAATAAGAAAATAAATACCTTTCTAAATACATATCAGACACCTGATCAGTGATGATCACTATTTTCGTCGTATCGTATAAAGCATTCCAACCCAAGTTTCCAACATATACTTTTCGTTATTGGTAAAATTGTCACTTACTGTTATTTAAACTATTGTCACTTATTGTTATTTAAAATTGATAATATATAACGGATTAAAGATAAGTAATATAAAACTGGAAACTTAATGACAACAACTGACTCTTCCCGTCTCGGTCAACTATGCAAAATTAAAGTTTAAAATTAAATACTTAGTTCGATTTAAGGGCTAGAAATAAAAAATAACTATAAAGTGCTATATATTTTTGAAAGGGGTAATTTAATGATTAAGAAATATATAGGGTGTTCCATTTAAAAAAACATATGTTTGGGTAATATCTCGAAAAATATCACATCTAATGAAAATCTCTAATAGGATCAATTTTTACTTTTTTTATAAGCTACAAGATAACTGAAATACGAGGGGGTCCGAAAATGGAGAAAAATCAATTTCGTCCTGTATGTCAAAAACGAAGAGGGCCATGAAAAATATTTTTGTGCCATCTTTCGTTTCATCAAAAAGTAGCAGCACTTCGCGAAAACCGCAACTCTCCATCTGTAATAACAACCGAGATACCCTGCAATTACAACGAAATCCGGACACTCTGTACGTTGCTTTGTTTTGACCTATTTTCGCTCGTTTTATGCTGCTAATAATCTTAGAAATAAGGAAAAAGTAGCGCAGCGTCCGAATCGTAACGTGTCTTTAGGCCAAATTATCGCTTGGTAAAAACCAAAGACCAAAGTGAACACCCTTGATGTTCAATAACCTCGGTTAATCGACTTTCCGTAAATTGTTATTTAGAAGAATTGTTACTTCGGGGAAAGCCATTTTTGATAAGTTGTTTTCGGTGAATTCGCGATGATAACCATTTAAATATAGCTAATTTATCGAATTATGTTAATTTGATTGACCTTTGAATACATGAGATTTAAAAATACAGATTATGCAGAGACACTCACAATGGTGTTTAATTTTTGTATGTACAGTATTGATTATAATTGGACCACTAGATAACTTTTTTATTTGAAGAGATGTTTAAATTATAAAAACTGTAGATTTGTATAAGAACCATCAGGAAACATAACTGAAAACACAATTGAACGTCAGATAAGCGAGTTGAGAACTAACCTTAAGTTTTTTCAGAGGGCTTGCCACATTATATTTTTGTTGTTTTATTTAAAATTCTACCCGGTAAGAGCTCTATTTTATATTAAGTTATCTACATCGATGTACGACTGTTTTCCCATAATTTTAAAAAATCAAACGAGACTTAAGTAATTTTCCATACCCTTCGTATATAAGTCAATGCGTTGTATAGGGATTTCTATGGAAACATCGACAATGTGGCAGGTGCTCTAACAAGGTGCTTTAGTCATTCAGAGAAAGACAGT